>OX422140.1:72672839-73025583 GCA_949129095.1 Volucella bombylans | reverse complement strand
CCAGCTACCAACTATTGAAAGGTTTCGAAAAAGAGTCCTCTGTTTAGAGTCAAGAAAAAGAAAATCAAAGCAGAATTTGATTATCGATTTAATGCTGGCAATGAAGTCATTCTCGTCCAATGGAAAGACAAAAGTAATTGCACAATGGGAACTGGGTAGATACCTTTAAACCAACCACTCGGCAAGGTAAAGTGATAGTGTCTCGAAAGAAAGCAAAAGTTGAGTATTCAGCTCAAAATTGTTTCAAAATTACAACGAGTCAATGGGTAGTGTAGACGGTTAGTGTAAATGGTTAACACCATATCTTTGTACCGGATTGCCGTACAAAGAAAAAGATATTAATGGACCATGTTTATTTATTTATTTGTCATGTAGACAAGTCAATACTCATCACAGAAAGAACACGACAAAGTCGCTCAAAAGTTAACTTAATGCTCATTGTTTTTTTTTTCTTCAATATTCTTGGTTTAGTACACCACGAAATCGTTCCAGAGGGGTGTCAAAATAGAACACAAGTTAGAAATATTGGACCGATTTGGTAAGAAAATCCATAATCGATGGCCAGATTTGTGAAAGAACAATTTGTAGTTTAACACGACGAAAATCTGCCATCGCTTAGAGCGACAATTGTGACCAAATTTGAGGCCACAAATACAATAAATAATATCGATCAAGTACCGCATGTGACTTCTTTATATATATGTGAAAAGAGCAAAAGATTTATATCGAAAAAATTTGTTTCGAGATACTAATATATCAAAACGGCCACCAATCATAAAGACACCAAATTTTAATTCCTTACACAATTCTTCCATTTTTAGATATTGTCTTATCTTGCAATGTGTTTGTTAACACTAACAGACTTTTTAGCACTTTCATTTGGGGGCCACCCGCTGAATCTTCGTCAACCAGCATGATAAATTATCAGCTCTTATTTAAAGATTGTGGCTGCCTTAAATCCGTGGTGTAGAGAACTCAGACAATTTTTGAAACTAGTGATGAATTGCAGGTAAAACTGCATCATCCCATTTAAACCGGGAGGCAGCGACACTTTTTGATGACCAATTATGCTGATCTTTTCATAAATGGAAGATTCCTTAGTACTGAATATAGAAATGTACTTCAGCTGCCGCGACCTGGGTGGGTATGAGGGTGAGAGTATGCGAAACGCGTGAAAAAAATGTTAAAGAAAACTTATTTTACTACGGCTGAAAATTAGAATACGTCTACTTAACATTGTTTTATAATCATTTATCGCCTTCAGGTGCTATACTGAGTGTAGATTCTACTTCAGCTGCCCATATAAATCATCGCAAATTTCATGTTTTTTAAACTTATTTTAAACCGCGTGAAACTTAGACATACGAGTATGTTAATAATAGCTTCAATAAAACAAAAAATACATTTCAGCCGTTTTAATAAGGGTGGAGAAAGCTTCAGCTGGTGGCCTGAAGTTTGGGCGCGTCACTTGAGTTCGAACTTTCAATCTATAGCTGAACAATTTTGCGCTCATTCAATGATTATACATCAGATTATTTATTAGCAAAATTTCACGCGATGAAAAATAGGTTTACCATGGATAAACAAAAAGGAAAACACAAAAAGCATATATTAAATTGAATATAGCGTAATCTAGAAAATGAGGTGAGTAAAAATTAACTTAAACGTTCACTTGATAAAAACAATATGTATATTGTGGAAAAAATTGTATAATATCGTGGAAAACAATGAGTTTTATTATTATATTTAAGCAAAAAAGAAGTCATTCTATCTCTTCATCAGATTTATCTGAGTCAGATCTGTCTTTCATCTGATTCATCTATTATATTTGTAGAAAGATCCTCATATCATATTCTTCGGTTTGTTCTGTAATGATAGAAATTGTACTAAATAAAATTGAATAATTCAAGGTTGTATGATGATCAAATTTTGCTGTACCTTTTATATCATGTTGCATACTAATGCTCTCGACCGGTGGAGGCAGCTGATCATCTTCTAACCGTTTAAAGCTGTATTTATAAATAATTTGCACCCATTCATATTCTGCAACATCTAATTCAAGTGGAATCTGCTGATCAGCGTTTTTCCATAAACGTGAAATATATATTGTCCGTAAAAAATGCATATGCAATTCTGATTGCGATGGAGCGAGTTGCGAGGCGTCAAATTTTACGTCGAATCTCAAAATATCTTTTTCATCATTAATTTGATATTTTTTCAAGAACGTAGCCACAGGTGAATCTGAATACCCGGTACAGCGCAAGCTAAGCCAGATGGACTTTTGCACGCATGCGGCAGATATAGAAACTCTAGTTGATCTGATGTGCAAACGTCCTCAGATATCTAACAAGAGATCCTCAGGACGTGCAACGGAGGAATTTCCCTCGATGGAGAATCAACAGCGTCGTTCACAGCCAGTCTGGCAGAAGCTTTATTTGATTTAATCCGACATAGTCGGAGCTCATTTAATAAAAAATATCCGGCCCCTAGTTTAAAGATTCAAAACCAAGGAGCTGGATGGGGTTGTACTTCCGGGTAACTTCCTTAGGATACTACTATTGATACTACTAATAGCCTCGGATATAGATGAAGTTACTGTTCACAGTCGGTGTTCATAATATGGAAAAACTTCTTCTGCAGACTATGTAACGGCGACTAAGAACAACATTCTACCTTCAGGCAGAAAAGATCATTTAACTCAGACGACGGCAGTCAAAACCGTCCAAATGACTAAAATGAAGTGACAACAGCAATATCTAAGTTTTACCAACAAATCTGCTGACCCTGGCGGCTCACTGGCGGCTCACTGGCGCAGGTATTCGAAGCTGCTTATCAGTACGTTTTGAGGTCAGGAAATCTACAATCTACCAAAATTCCAGCAGATGTGTGGAAAAATTAAGAAAAGCGAAAACCGATACCATCAGTTTTACGATCAAATATTACAGAATGTATAGAGACGAGTCAGTATATCTAGAATGATGATGGAGAACGCTCGCTGTTCCCTCAATGTCGGTAAATACCTAACCGAGATCTTTAATGCCAAAAAAGCTTCTTTAATTATCCCGAACTCACAAGGCAACACCGGAGGCAAAATCTTCCAGAATTCTGCGGAATTACTAGCGTACGTCAATGATATTGACATAATTGATAGAACTCAGAAGGCTGACAGCGGTGAGTTGGATAGTATTGAAACGGAAGTTGACAAAATGGGCTAAATGGTAAATGAGAGCAAAAACCTATTATATGCTGTCAATAAGAAGGGACACACTACATCGATCAATTGGATAGAACGTCACATTTAACAGCTTCAATTTCGAGGTAGTAAGTGACTTTGTGTACCTTGGCGCTGCTATACATATTTTATATTCTGCAAACAACATTTCAGCAGAAATAAAGCGAGGAATAACTTTAACCAATCTCTGTCTTTTTGGAACAAGAAGGCAATTAATTAGTAAGACCCTATACCGAGAAACTAAGTTGGATCTATATATAATACATCAATGCAGTCTCACTTCATTACGCTGCAGTTTATCAAATGCTTATGGAGGTAATTCCCGTTCGTTTGGAGAGAAAAAAATCTTCCTAAGGTATTCGGTCCCATTCAGTATACGAGTATATAACTGGGGGAAGTTAGCTGAGGGACTTGGTAGTTGAGGCCCAGACCCAGGCCCAGCATGAAAAAAACACCACTTAAGTGAGTAAAAAAGCGATGAATGAAATTAGATTTAAAATTAACTAAATTAATTCACTGTCTTGGTCATTTTTGAAATTGAGGCGAAGAAATACGCTGTACAAAAATAGCAGGACTGAAGTTCGGAAGAGGAAGATCAAAGATATTATCTTACAAAAACGCAATAACAAAAAAAAGCGCAAATTGCTTTTTGATTGAGTGTATACAAATTGCTTATATTAATGCGTTTTGAAGAGCAAAGTTAATTTTGCTCTTCAGTTTTGAAAGTTCAAAACCGTAAACAAGTAGTGAGTTAAAGCACTCAATATCAGATTATAACACATATATTTAAAACTAGATTTATATTTTATACATCCCATATATGAATTTAAAGAGTGACTATAAATTAAATTCAGTTAAGTTCAGTCATGACGAAGTGCTTATTTTACCTCTTCGTGGTAGTCTCCTGGAAACTATTTGCGTATCTCTATATACGTAAATAGACTAAAATTAAAAGTGCGAAAGATCTAGTCTCCTGGTAGTCTCCTGGAAACTATTTGCGTATCCCTATATACGTAAATAGACTAAAATTAAAAGTGCGAAAGATCTAGCTTTCTAGGATAGGTTACGGAGGTTAGCATTCTTCGTAACTGAAATCAAAACTGCTACCGAAACTGACACTACGCCTCGGACAAAAAATGATAACACGTCGAAGACATTTGGCTATTGTACCCGGACAAAGATTGGTTTCTAGAATGTGAAACCCTTCTCGACAACGGATGTGAAGGTCCTCAAAATACCAGATGGACATCTATCTATCTTAGGGATAAGCGAAGCCAGATGGTTGGGTTCGGGGAAGTTTAAGTCTCCAACTCGTAATACTGTACTACTCTATTCTGGAAAGGCACCGGGAAGCTATCGGGAATTCATAAGGAGGTCTTTTATAACCGGCTGAGTGCTGCTTATGGTACACCACACGGAGACATCATAATGGTAATAGAAGACTTGAAAGCCAAGATTGGTAATAACAATAAGGGTCTCGGGCATGTTATTGGAAAACATGGGGTTTTCGGTTTTCGACAATGGCGAGTGTTTTGTGGATTTTTGCAACGACGACCGCCTTGTAATAGGAAGGTCCATGTAAGAGCACAAGACGTGCCAGAAAGTCAGTTGGGTATCGACGGACAGACAAGCAACTTCCAACCAAATTGATCAGTCTCTAGGACGTTCGTAACAGAAGGGGTGCAGAGATAGAAATGGCCCGGGACCACCATCTGATGCCTGCTACCGTAAGACTACGTACAGCTGCAGTTCGGAGATCCCAAGAAAACACCCTAAAAGCCTAAGTTTAATACCGAAAGGCTAAAGTTTAATACCGCAGTCCGCCAGCAACTAGGGGACCACCTTTCACAAGGATTGACAGCAATCAGTAGCACGGAACCCAGCTTCATCAAAAACCATTGTTGTGCTGTGAAAAATGTCTTCATATCCGGTGCTGAAAGTATATTCGATCGGTCGCAAGGAAGAAACAATGCTTGGCTTTCCGAAGAAACTTCGGCCAGGATCGAAGAAAGAAAACACCTCAAATTCCGCATCGCACTTACTCCAAAAGCAGGGAGAAACGAGATAGAGTCTGTGTATCGCATGAATGTGAGAGAAGTGATATGCGTATCTATAATAACACATTGGGTACAGAAGCAGAAGAGACCGCTAGTAGGTGTGACAATAGAACCGTCTGCAGAATTACCAAGAGCTTACAGGTGTCCAAAGCTCTAAACAACACCTGGTAAAAAACACAGACGGATCTCTGCTAGTTTCGGATGAGGATCAGCTCAAAGGGAGGAAGGAGGACTTTTCTACGGTTTTAAACCGCGTGTTCGCCAGTGAAGTGAACCCAATCCCCAATGACCCGTCCGTAGTAACAAATCCGAAAATGCACTGTATCTTTACCGCAATCAAAGCACTGAAGAACAACAAAGCGGTTGGACTTGACGGAGCAGAGCCCTTATGAGTAGCGCTAACAACATCGAGTGAGCTCCTGCACCCACTCATTGAGAGAGCTTGGGAAACAGAAACTTTTCCTGAAGAGTGGAAAAAAGGAATGATTGTCAAGCTCCCAAAGAAAGAGGACCTTACGTAGTGCGAAAACTTTAGAGGAATTTGAGTGCTGCCCGCAGTAGCTAAGGTAATAGCAAAAATCGTCCTGGAGCGAATAAAAGACACCTCGAAGTCACACTCGACGCCACACAAGAAGGATTCTGCACTGGATCTTCCTGTGGGGACCATATCAACAACTTGCTGATCATTATCCAACAGTGCATTGGGTATCGATCACCACTTCACCTGCTGTTAATCGGCTTCGAAAAAACGTTCGACAGAGTCAGTAGAGAATTTATCTGGCTTGCTTTGCGCAGGAGGGGCATCCGAGATAAATTGATTCCTATTATCAAGGTTTCATATGATGGATGCAAATGTCACATTCTGCATAAAGGAAGGTTTTGAGATGAGTTTGAAATCTAAAGTGGGGTTAGGCAGGTCTGTATACTGTTACCAATACTATTCCTGTTGATGATAAGCGATGTACTGGAAATGGAGGAATTCGGTGAATTCTGCAATCACACCTGAAACATGATCCATGATCCATGGGATCCATGGGATCATGGATCTTCATCAAATGACAACAAGTGTGAAGAGAGAAGCTGAAATCGTTGGACTAAAGATCAATATGGCAAAAACAAAAAGGATCAGCCTTTGAACTTCCTCATCTAACCAAGTAGAGATTTCTAGACAACCAGTAGAGATGTATGAGAATTTTTTATATCTTGGGAGTATTTTCTCTATTGATGGCGGGACCAAACTAAATATAATCAGGCAAATCGGAAAAGCAGAGGCTGCGTTCGGAATGCTGTATAAAATATATGAAGGAACAACTCTGTCAGCCTAAAGACAAAGCTACGACTGTTCCTCTCCAATGTTGAATCCGTGCTTCTTTATGGTTGCAGTACTTGGAAAGTCACACCTGCTGTCACAAAAAAGCTGCAAACGTATGTGAATAGATGTCTGCGAAATATCTTGAGAATTTTCTGGCCCAATCGTATCTCTAATGATGAAATTCATGCGAGAATAGGCCGCGAACCCATTGACTCTATCATATGAAGACGTAAGTGGCAGTGGATTGGGCATACGCTTCGTAAAGGTCACGAGTGCATTGCGAGTCGAGCGATGCCATGGAACCCTCTCACGCAGAGAGGCAGACGAATGAGCCGACCTAGAAGTACTTGGCGGAGAACGGTCAAAGAGGAATCAGCACAACTGTCTCTTCCACTCTCTTGGAGAGAGCTGAGATTCATCTCCGGAAATCGTACACGAAGGCGCGTAGGAGTAGCAAATGCCCTGTGCCCCCCAGGGAGAGCCTCACTGACATAATAGGTCCGAGCACCTAAGTAAGTAAGTAATTCAATATACAAAATTCCGAACAATTTTCATTTACCGGGACTGAAACAAAATTATGGGAAAATCATTTTTCAAAATTTCCATGGACATGGAGTAACAATGTAATTACATATTTGCTTACATACAAAAAAAAAAGGATTACAAAAATGGTCAACCAAATTTTATTTAATTTATTTCACATTATTCTTAGTATCATGAATTTTTTTTATAATCCTTACAAAATCACTTTGAGTAATAATTTGTATGATATCACGAAACTATAATATCTACCTACACACTAGAAAGATAAAATACTTGTTAAGTACAAATATTTATCAACTGCCATTTCAGAAAAGCTATGTTTTACATTTTTAACTTTAGTACTATGTTCATGTCTTTTTGCCGGCACAAACGATTTTCCAAGTCCATTAGTTGATTATTAGAGAAAAGACTATTGGAAATGGGCATATTGAAATCCAGGTCAGCTTTCCCGTTTATTGTAATAATAGGGACACAGTTTCATCAGGTAAAATTGTGATTCATCAATATGTAGAATGTTATATGTAAGAAGAGCGAACATTATTTTAATAATAGTATTTAAGAAGACCATGCAGCGTGCTTGAGGTTGTAATTAGATCGGGATGAATAAAGTATTAGGTATTGAGGATGAGACTAAACATGCAAAAGCAATTCCTAGCCTACTCGTATTTTATCAATTAGCTTTTATTAAAATTGAAAACAAGTCTAACGTGTAGGCAGATAATTTGCTATAAGAATTACGAATATAAATATTCAGATGACCCTTCATCGGAACGTAATTTATTCCTTGCGATTCTATGCAGTATCTTAAAATTTAAAATAAAACATTTAAGAAGAATAGTACCCTACTTGGAGTTGTGTTTTTTTTTTAAATTTATGTCACTGTGTACTAAGCATGAGCTCTTAGCAAAGAAACCCAAGTATGTTGATATTTGTTTTCAAAATATTAAAACGATATATATATATGTATTAAAATAGTAAAACTAAAAAGCTACTACTAGCTTGATTGAATTTTATGGAATGAAAGCCAGAATTTTCTTCTTTCAGTTATAACAAGTGACAAGGCCTAGTTCAATAGCGAATCCTCTTTAAAAAAAAAATAAACATAAAAAATGCTTTAATAAAGATATGTACTATTGATAAAACCAGGTAGAATCACTGATTCAATTTACCCAGAATTTTACCCTTCGTCATACTTTCGGACTCTTTTCATTAATTTTCATTGAAAAAATTTAAAATTTCGGAACAGGTCAAAGAAGAATGGGTAGTCCTTTGATCACGCTTTTCTGCATTTTTTCGGATTTTTAAGATTTTCTTCAACAATAAAATATTGATAATTCTCACATCACTGAATTTAGATGGTACGAGGGTTGCAAACAACTTTCAAACAAAGAAATTGAAATCTACTATGTGCAGCAAAACTCTTGCTACCCCAAATATATCTTGCTTGTAGTCGTCGCAAAGGGTGAGCTAAATATAAAAGAAAAATTTTATGGGCAATCATCGTGGATCTAAAGGGTGTCCCACTTCGCGCAAGAAGTAATTTTGATAGAAAACACAGATTTTTAATTAAAAGTTGTAGATACAATATAGGGTTATGTATGGAATACCACATCGGGTATTTTTTTTATCAAAATTTTACATGAATGACGTTGATAAAAAGCTCAAATTTCTCCTTTAAAATACGGGCGGTAGTGGGCTTGTTGGTATAAACCATAAACTTAAAAAAAAAACCCAAAGGAGAAAGTCCAACAGCGTTAAACTGCATGATCTGGGCGGCAAATTCTGATCAACAAAACAGGAAATTACGCAAAAAGGAAATGAATTGGAGTAATTGAATTGTTTTTTGGGCTGTATTGTATGTGGTACTGTCTTATTGAAACCACATGTCGTCTGCATTCACATCTTGTGGATTATCTGGATTATTACATCGCTACAGCGTTATTGCCTGACCCACCGCACTTTCAAATAAGAATGGTCAGGTCAGATGCCTCCAGCTCAAAATCCGTAGCACCCAGTGACACGTTGTGGATGCATTTGTTTTCCAAAAATCACTCGTATGATTAACAAAGATAAAGTGAGCCACATCGCTGAAGATGGTTGATGATCCTGGACTCTCGGGAACACTCTCACGCACTGTTTCGATATTTTGTGTTGAATGATTTGTTGAAGGACTAATTGATCCAGTCTTCCTAAATACCTGAATTAAGTTGATGAAGTCAAATCACTACTTCGACCAACGGAAATATTTTCCCGAAAAATTCATATCTTGCGTGAATTTTGGAAACCGTTTACTTTGCATGTTAAAGGTTGATTTATGGTAATTGTATAAAGGATCTCACATAGCTCATGTACTCATATAATAATTTGTAACGACTTTTTGCAAACAAGCGAGTAAACGGCCTGAATGTGTAATCAAACGTTGTGTTTAAGATCTTAATAGGTTTGTTGGTCATAAGCATTCTTACCACTTACAAAGAAGCCTGACGGAGTTGATTCGCAAGCTCTCGGTGGCATATTAACTTCTCTTCTAAGCGACACAATTTCATCATCGAAATTCGTGGGCAATAAATTGTCCGTTTGATGAGATACTGTGCTGTATCATTTCGTATCCGGAAATTATCATACAAAATACGCGCGTAAAAGATATCACCATAATTTTTATTCTGTAAGTTTTTAATACTGTACTAAGTTTCTGCACGAAATTTGAGGGGGATCTGCCACTCAGTTTGTTTAAAACCGCAGTTGTTGTACTAATGAGTCCGCTTCGATTTTTACAATAGAAAAATAGATCAACCAATAGTTTGCCTTACATTTCGTGTTTCAAATAAAATTTCGTGGTATAAAGCATTCAAAGAAAGTGGTAATTGTTTTACCTCGTTCTGGTCGAGACTTAGCGGCCACGAACGATGAAAACATCGACAGAATCAAGAAGGTTGTGCTGAAAAATCGTCGTATGAGTCTTACAGAGGGTATTCACTAATATTTTGGACATGAAGCGTATCGGCACAGGACTGGTTCCAAAAGAATACCGAAACCAAGTCGCTAAAAAGACATGATATCCCGAGCTTCCACGGACCCCAGGTTCATGGAACGTATAATAACTGACGACGAGACATGGATTTACGAGTACGACATGCAAACTAGCCAGCCTTTGTTTGGCGTTTCGAAAATGAGCCGAAACCCAAGAAACCGGGACAAAGTCCCTCAAAAATTAAAGATATGTATGTTGACAGTTGCCTGCGATTACCGCGGTATAGTTCATTCCGAATTCCTTCCAGAGGGAGAAACGGTGAATGAATAAGGAATATTATTTAGGTGTCATGAAGCGTTTGTTTGAGAGTATCCGCCGAAAATTCCCAGATTTGCGGAATAGCAATTCGTGGATCTTGCACCTTGATAATGCACTTTCTCACAAAGAAATTATTGTGCAAGAGTTTTTGGCGAAACACTTGGCAAATGTCATCGATCAAGCATACTTACCTGATATGCCCCCGCCTGACTTTTCTGTTTCTGAAGTGGTAATTTCTTCAAGAAAGGCGTTTTGAGTCGATTGAACCTAAAGGCCATACCCCAATCAGTCTGTAAAAATTTATAGAAGACTGGGTGAAGCGCTGGTGTAGTTGTATTGCAAGCAATGAGGTCTACTTTGAAGCTGATAAAATAAATTTTGAAGAATAAACTATTTTTTTTGTTTTATCTACAATTTCCGGATACTTAATAGATTAATTCGGTTCTTACCATTTTACAAATCTGCTACAACGGAGAGCTAATAGCTGATATGGATGTTGGTAGTCATTTGATGTCGTTTACTGAATTCATCAAGGTTAATCTTTACGACAAATGTCTAGTGGTTGATCCGTTTACAACAGAAAATTATTGCTAAACAGATTTCGCAACATTTGTGATTTTTTCGGCCCATATAATCGCCTTCACGAATCTGGAATTCGGGCGTTATCTTATTATACGTTTCGAAGAAAATGGTATAGTCACGTGTAAAAAAATTTATCAGCATGCACCGGCAGCATGCACTTTCCCAAACATAATTTCTGTAAGCACACAATGCAGGATTTTGACAATTCATTTGCATTACATCCGTAGAAGTTAGATATGGCACAAGAATCAAAGCCATTGGAAACTGGAGTCACATTTCTCTATGGATAGGTACATAAACAAACGAAGTTGCCATACCTGGGGTCCTGGAAACTTTTATGTGATTCCCGAAAATCGAAGGCATCCCAAAAACTCACTGTGGTTATATTTGTGAATTGGTGGCACTATTGACCCATTTTTCTCGAATATAACGATGAATAATTCTTTACATTGGATCCTGAACGCTATCGTTGACCGACTTTTACTTCCCGGAATTGGACTGTTTTCAACAAGGTTGCACACACACCATCCATTGTGTGTATTAAGAAAGAAAAATTGTTTTAAAATGTCATGAAGATAGAAAGCCATGTACAAAAATTGCTGAAATAATTGAGAGCACTAAACCTCGTAAAAAGAAACAAATATATTTGAAACAAAGAAACGAATTGAAAACAAGCCAAGATCAGAGCTATTGTCCGAATATTGTCAATAATATGCAAAGACGAACATTCATTTGCAGTTGAGCAAATTTTTTGTGAAAAGTTGGTTTAAATAATTCACAAATTAAAATGAACCGTTTCGAAGCACGTTTTGAAAACGAAGAGGATACTAACACTGTCCAAAGAATTGTAAAATTGAGAAGAAATTTTGAATTTGGAAATAATTCTTCAATTCTGTAAAGTACTCGTACACTACGTTGGATTGGAAATGGAGCTCAATACCATGGATTCGTAACTATGCACGGAACAAGTAAAGCTACAGTCTGCATAGTAGTACACCGAGTTGCGGACGCAGTAATTGATGAATTTCTTGCGAAAATTCTGCGGAAATAGCTAGCCAATTTTTTGTTCAGGGATGATTCCCTTGTGTAGCGCAGTTTGTCATTATAGATGGAAAGCATGCGTTGAATGGAATTATAGTTTGTGGGCCGGACCGTACTTTCCATGCTGTTAACATAATCTGGTCAGGTAGTGCGAATGATGCAAGAGTATTAAGAAAATCCTGTTTGTCGGCAATTTTCAATATCAGATATCGACCATTTTCAAATGCGATACTTTTAGCAGACAGAGCTTATTCTGTAAGCGAGTGGTTAATAACTTCATCAAGGGAAAATCCGGACGATCCAGTGGAAAAGCGTTTTAACCGGTCTCATAAGAACACTAGGCGAATCATTGAAAATAGTTTTGGTATGTAACGTGTACAACTCAAAAATTTTATTTTTTTAGAAATATTGAAGGAAAAGTTTCCTTGCTTAAATCATCTCCATCTACAGCCCTCTATTGGAGGTCAAATTGTTATAGCCTACTGCATTTTGCATAATCTGACCGTGCAAAGAGAAGAATTAACGAAGAGAATAACAACAACGTTGGTGAAGAAAACTATGTGGAAGAGATCACAATAGAGAACAGTGAACCACCAAATGAAAATGTAGCCCGAACTGTTTTCCATGGCGAAGCCTTTACTTTCCCATGGGACTCGTGCGGGAACATTTTAGAAGTCGATAGTAAAGTGGCTTTATTTGAGTTAATGGTTACAGAGCTCTTCGATAAATATCTCATGTTCGACATAAAAGATCCCAGGCGAAATTGTTTTACGTCAAACGTAAGAAAGCTAATGCGGCTTCCTGACAAAGTTTATCGTAGATGGAAAACATATCTTAGGCCTATAGAACCAGTTTTGTCAAGTTAAGAAACATCACAATTGCCGCAGTTCGAAAAAGTATACAATTTTACTATAATGCCAAAATTTGCTTGAGCTCCTCATTGTCAATAAGAAGTCACCTTGGAACAGTATAGACATCGACCCGAATTTGTTAACTAAATACTTTGCCACATTAGTACCAGACACAACAGACTAATTCACCTGTTTGTGATTGACATGATTGTACATATTTATAGTTGCTGCCTAGTTCGTTATTGCTTTCCCAATCCTTTAAAACTCGAGAAAATAACACCGATTGCAAAGAAGTCAAACATTTAGCATTCTTTCTAGCTTATCAAAGGTTTTAGAAATCGTTGTTAAGAGTCAGCTGCAAGTACATCTTGGCAGCCAAAATTTCATAAGGACACTTCAGTCTGCATATCGAGCAGGGCATAGCTGTACAACTGTACTCACAAAAATATTTGATGACATCCGTTTGAGCTTTGATGAGACTAAAACGAGCCTCCTTTGTCTCTTGGACTTTTCAAAAGCTTTTGATTCGGTGAATCATAGAAAACTCATTATGTAACCAATGACATCCAGCTGTCAAAAACAAACGTTCGAAAATTAATAAAAAATATTATATGAAGTCGGACGAAACGCCGTGAGTTCTCTAATTAGGCTCTGGAAATGTTGACCGGAGAACCTGATTTTGGCTAAAAAATCATCTTCTCGGACGAGGCCCATTTTTGGCTTAGCGGCTATGTCAACAAGCAAAATTTCCGTTATTGGAGCGAACGCAATCCACAAGTGTTCGGTTAAGCATCTATGCATCCACAAATATTGACTGTTTGGTGCGGTTTATGACATGGCGGCATCATCGGACCTTATTTCTTTCGTAATGAGCAAGGAGACACCGTTACCGTCAATGGTCTCAGGTTTACAGCGAAGTTAACCGACTTTTTGTAGTCAGAGCTCGACAACATCGATATATCCGGGCTGTGATTCCAACAAGACAGCGCTACATGCCATACAAGCGACGCAACGGTCGAAGTTGTGAAGGAGAAATTTGGCGACTGGGTCATCTCACGCCGAGCGTTCATCAATTGGCCGCCGTGATCATACGATTTGCTACCACTCAATTATTTTCTCTGGGGCTACGTCAAGTTCTTAGTCTACGCTAACAAGTTAACCGATAAGCGCGTCATTAAATTGAAGGAGGACTTACATGAGGGCAATAAATCTTTGGGCAGCATCGAATTATCCAATGCTTAATCCTAAAAGAGTACCTATGCTTGCCGATAGGCAAGAACATCAGGATTCTTGGCGAATACTCTGATGTTTACTTATGTAAAGAGAAGATTAATTTCTGTGAAACGATAAAAAGTTTTGGAGTCATTTAAGCAACCGTCTAACAGCCTGTTACCATATTAACCTACTTGTAAGAAATATTTACTCCTATACGGCGTTGCGACTATTGCTTGATAAATATAGTCTAATAATTATTCGGCTTAAGCTACCGCTCTCAAATGTACAGTTTTCTTGACTAGCTATCTTTTCGAAAATTAGAACTTGCTTTTAACGCTATAATAACATTCCTGAATTATCATAACTGCTTATTTCTTGCAAATTTAATAACCTATCAGAGACCCAATTATAATACTTATACTTTAAGTTGCAATTCCTAGATCTTACAGGACAGATCCTTTTATTCTTTCTTGTCATAATTTTTTAGAAAGTAGCCGTTTGCTATTTTTTCACACTGTTAGGCTTGGAACTTGTTGCCATTCAAAATCAGGTATATTGTAGGGACAAGGCATTTTGGGTATTCTCTCTTCAACCATTTTAGGAATATATGAGGCAAACAGTGCCACAAACCATCAACAAAATAATGATTAGATAAATTTATTTAAAATATGACGGCTATTTGTAAAAATGTAACAAAAAACTCTATTGGCAGACAAAAAATATAGATACATACAGCGAGTTGGATATACTATACTTAAACCAAAAACCTTTCGTATGAAAAGTAAATAAAAAAAAACGTTAGACTTTGCTGATTAACACATAGGCTTTGACTTCTTTGATAAGTTATTTCTTTAAGCGAGCCGAAATTTAAAATTCTTGGTTCAAACAGCTATTCGAACAATAAAACACGGAGGTTATGTGCTTATGGTGTGGGGCTATATGCTCGCTTTGAGGATTTTTTGGTCATAATCGATAAGATCATGACAAGTAAGTACGTGAGCTTAAACATTTTGTAGAACAATTTGCTTTAAAATGCACAAAGTTTGGCAATCTCAGAAAATTTTTACTTCCAGCAGAACAGTGATCCCAAAATGTCGCATATATTGTGAAGATGTGGTTTATACATATAGGTCCTTACTTGCCAGTAATACCAGCACCAAGCGTCAACAGAAACTCGAAAGAACGATTTAGGATCATTCGGACAAGCTCTTGCGAAGACATACTACATATAACATCAGTAGTTCAGTTAGAAGCTCTCTACCCGATTGGAAAGAAATATTAAACGAATTTCTGCTATACCTGACCGCTTAAAACGTGTTAAAATACTCGAATGTTACCCAATAAAATATTCCTTCCGTAAAATTAATAAAAATATTGAACTCAACCGCTATCTTTAAGGCTATCTTAAACAGATACACTTTTTCTGTACTTTTGTATTTCTTTTGAAAAAGAAAGGCTTGAATGGGATATATATTTAATGAATATTACAAACTACTTGTAGTGACCCATGTATGGTAGATTCAGCTGTATGGCAATATGCCGTTCAATTTAAATTTAATGAATGAAACAAGTGATCCTAAGATATTACTCAAGCTTATTCTCCGACATATCATGAGTTGCATAAATGTCCCACTACATAATTTTTTCTGATGCATCTTGCAAATAAAGATAACTTTCTCATGTTCAGTATTGTTTGACAAATCATCGTGGAGTACACTCCTAGCGACGCAAAGTCAACAACGAATTCTCCTAATGTGAGACTGTAGCCGTTGTGAGTAAAAGTGTGGCGGAAGATATGGAATTATCAATTTGGCTTAGATTGAAACAGTTTGGCATTTGCTCAATCCCAATGTGTAAAATTTTGGAAAAAGACCTAAGCGTTCATCCGTATAAGAACCAGCTGTTGTGGGATCTAAAGCAACGAAAGCATATCTTACGATAGAAGTGCGTCGATTGGCAGATTGAAGTTGACTCTAATTTTTATCGAAATATCGCGTTTAGTGACGAATCCCACTGTTTGGTTCAATGAGCTTGTGAATAAGCAAAATTGTCATTTCTGCAGTGAGATAAATTCACAAGACTCGGTCATCGACCCATCATCGGACCTTATTTTTTCAAAAATTTAGCTGAAGCTCATCACTGATTATCTCTTTGAAAACATGGATGATGGGTGGTTCCACCCGGATGGCGCCCCGTGAAAATCTGCCCTTGAAATCATTGGCGTACTGAGAACTTAACTCATCTTCAACATTATTTTGCGAAATGGAAATGAAATGACCTAGAATGTATAAATTTTTGTAAGAAGCTCAAATTCTTGAAGAAAATAACGTGAATGGTCTACCTTTGTGGATTTTAGTTAATACCTCTATTTTTCTTTAAAAAAATCAAGTGGTATATTTCCGCTGCAATTTCAATAAAATTAGCTGTACGTTTGCGACTTAAGAGTCAGTCAAAATCATTGGGCTAAGAACTTATATTAAAATCTCTCAATTCAAGTTTTTACCAGGATACAAAGCACTTTGCTTGAAATAGGAATCACTGATTCTTAGAAATGAAAATCGAAAACAAGTTGGACATGGTTAAAGCAATGGTAGATGGCCAAACAGATTTTAACTAGAATGAAACTAAGCACACTACTCTTAAGTAAAGGTTTACATTGTTTGAAGAAATTGCTGTACCTAGTTCACTAAAATAACTTGAAATTGCAATAAAAGAACAACGAATTAATATTTTTTTAATTTATAATGTATAAATTTTCAATCAAAATGATTGCATTTGGTATTAACACATGCCATTAGTCGGTCTGGACAACGGTCAATGGCGTCACGAAATCTTTCATTTGCAAAATTTTACGCTCCTACCACCTGTGACCAGGGGCAGAGTTCTGCTGAAATGACCACGGCTTATTATGGAAAAGAGAATGGTTTAATGGTTTGATCATAGTCTCTAAAATAGTATTTTGGTACAGTTTAGTGACTGTATTTATGCCTTTTTCGCGAAAATGCAGCTTAGTAACATCATAAGAGACACCCCACCAAACCATGACGTATGCCGAATGCTGACCTCTCTGAACTCTGGGAATCATTTTTGAAGTTTCTTTTGAGTTATGCGCATAGACTTTATCATTTTCTTAGTTGAATTTTTCTTCCGCAATAATAAGTTGTTCGTCGGTAAATAACATTTGTCGGTGCTTTTTCTTCGGGTACCGTGATAGCAGTTTTTTTAGATTTCCGCTTTCTATTCTTTTTTTTAAATGGCACTGTAAGCAGATGTCCTGTCGATCTGCGGTACGCTTCAATTCCAAGGTCTTCTTTAATGATCCTTGAGGTCGGTCTCACGGGGAAACATTTTCTGCTTCCGAAGATGATTCCGGGGATTTCGAGTACCCACCGCTTTGACAGCATTTTTTGTTCGAATTTTTATTTTTATAGTGAGCGCGCTCTCAAGGGGTTTGTGTACCCTTAAAGTGATTGTACACAGCGCGGACGCCCCGATCGTTGGCGGTCTCCCAGTTTCTGTGAGTCTTCTAATAATTCGATAAACAAAAACCCGGCTGATTTATAGCGGCAGGAAGGTGTTTAGAATTGACTTCGCATTCAGTCCACATTTGTGCAACGCAATTACTACAATTCTATTCTCTTTATCACCCTACTCCATGTTGACAATTCGATAGCTTAAACTGAATTATTTTTACAAGTATTCATTAATTGCTGTAAAAAAAATAACTGTACTTCCTCTCCTAAACTGAATAATACAGGGTATTTCAGTATTTATGGCTAAACAAGGACCATAATAATAAACTAATTCCAAGACCGTTAGGACACAGAATTGCTACTATTTTCACTACGAAAGCCGACACCGCCATAGCGGTTATTCCAGCTAATGCAAATCACTTGCCATTTTATGAAGAAAAATGTAAAACAGAAGAGATACTTCGAATTTATAAAAGTGGAAGCAGTATAGGATTTTAAATTTGTTAAATAAAGACGCAGATATTGATGTTTTTGAATTTTCTTTTCCAAAATGGAGCGAAAATGAAATTCACATCACTAATATATTGTATTCAACTTTAGAGCTACTATGAGAAGAGAAAGCCGTAGGTTGTAGGTGGATTCTTAATTCAATGAAAAATGTAATATGAAGCGTTTTAAGTTCAGACTTGCTGTTTAGAGCTGCTGGCAATAGATTGGGATAAATTGCTGATAAATTATCGGCATTAAAAGGGGATATGTACCCTCATTAGATGATGTATCCTTTATATTTCGTATTAACTAATTAACTGATGATATATTCACAGAGCAATCCACGTGTTTCGAATATAACATATTTCCTAAGCGATTAAGTCTCAAATAACTAGGAGCTTAGGAAACTGTCTTTTCTATCTTTTTTCTAAGAAAACGAAATTAAATCTGGCTGTGCAACTGATACTTAGATTTTGGAAAACTTTCTCCTGCTTAGTATTTTATGTTAAATATGAGAATAAGGGTTGTAGAAAGGTTGATCCGAACTCATATCAATCTCTAATAGGAACTCTAAAGAATTTGGCTTTTGTTTGCACATTGGTACTCTAAGATATCTGCTGATGTATGCTACAAAACACATTTTGCGTTGTCCTGCTAATTAATTTTAAAATATATTTTCATTTGCTCAATTATTTGTTATAACGAATTTGGCAAGACATTTTTTTAAACCTGAGATCGATCATAAATATAATGAAATGCATTTTTATTGATTGGTGTTCTGGTTGTACCGCTTTGGTTTCTCGACCGAAAGTATAGAGGCTGATAATTCAGCACTATTTATTGCAAAAAAGTTAGTTATATTTAGGCAGACTATTAAATGATACTGTATCTTTCGATTAAAATATGTTACTCCAACTAAAATCGATGAAGATTACCTGACTGCCCAATAATTTGTCATAAAAAAAAAAACGAAATGCTTACAAATGTGATAAAAACTATTACGAGCGTTAAGTAGTTAAAAACAGAAAAATGGAATTCCTATAAAAGATATCTTATAAGCATAAGTTTCATATCGAGTAGCGCTTTATAGCAAGTAGTACACACGCACTTGCTAAATAGATTTTCGTCGATATATTTTGCGCCAATCAAACCGACAGCTTTCGCCGACACGCGTTTCATGTCGCATTCTAATCACAAATGATCGCAAAGCGAACACGATATTCCAAATACATTTTTGCTCCTCCATTTCGATTAATTTTGCAGCAAGAATATTTTGTAAAACTCTTTCTTTTATTCTATATTATTTTGCTTCATTTTGAATGTACAACAGAATAATATATGTCTTTTTAAAATGTTGCTGCGCTTTATTGTCAGATTTCTAGTGAAACATTTTTAACTCAAATACTATATAATGAGAAAGACACAACATTAATAGCTGTATTGTATCTATTGTACACAGCGACGATAAGCGCTTTATGTCAGCTAAAATAAGACAAATATTTTAATTTTGAACGGATACATTTAAAGCTTAAACCTTTGCATTTTGTAAAAAAAATTGTATTAGATTTTAATATTTAGTAAAACAAAAATTAAAATCTTTCCCATACTTCTTTTTTTTTTAATTAAGTTCTTGAATATTTGATATTAGTATTTCTTTTAGATTGGGAACCTAAGTCCTTGCTTTACAAAACAATTGCGAATACAGTTGACTAGATATATGCATGAGAGCTCCTGTTATTCTCTAGGAATAATCTTCCCATGTCAGTACTATCGAAAACGTAACAAATGATAAGGTCAATGGAAACGCTGAACAACCGCACTGCGTGTTTAAACTCAACAGTAATATAAAAATGATAGTCCCTCGAAGTTAAGTACTTCCCTGACCTCTTAAAAATGTTGGATTAACCTGAGGAAGATTGATGTTACGAATCAAATGAGTAACATTAAACTCGCTTTAGATCTACTTAGTTGAAATGAACAACTGTTCCAAGAAGTGATGTCTCTCGTGTAAACAAAATCGATATTTAATGCCCTCAGCTCATTTTAACTTGATGCGACTTTCGAAAATTGCGGAATATGCTGTTGCTAACTGCCTAAAATTTGACTCAATACGAGAGGACTACTCTAAAACTAATGTGCTATGGCTTTATCTTTCTCACTTCGAGAAATGCAAGGATTGATAATTACAGATATTTGTTTATTCGATCTTACATTTGGAAATTTAAAGCTAATCAGTTAATAGGACATATCTCCCTAAACAATTTGTTAAATTCACAACAGTTTGGATTTAGAGCTCACCGTAGCTGTTTCACGGCTTTAGACAAATAACTGGAAGAAATAAGACAAGATTTCAATAGGTCTAATATAACTTTATCTTGTTTGCTAGACTTCCTGAAAATGTTCAAAACTGTCAACTATAAAGTTCCCTGTTAGACACTAAACAACTTCTTCAGGCTAAATACCAGACCACCCAAACTACTCGATAGTTTTTGGTAGGTATTGTAGTTCAACTCGAAGTTGGAAAACGGTTCCAGAACTAAACAACAACTTGTATTTGTGTCATTAAGAGTCTTAAAAATATACGTAAACGGTCAATAGCAAGTAGACTAAAATGAAATCCCAAAATTCTTAAGTTCTTCCTATTTGAAAGAAATGATTCAATATAAATCCTTCCTTAAGTATGCTACGAGTCTTTACTCTCTCTTTACCAACATAAATTGCAAGTTATATTAACTTAAGCAATGTGTATATTTATGGCCAAATTTGACTACATTTCTGTGAATTCCAAAAGGCTACTATGTTGTTTTATAAATAAATGGTGAGCAATCTAAATTTTAAAATAAAATTATTCATAGTCAGTTTCCTCCAGATACGTTTGAAAAACTATGGTTTGCTCATTTCTCAATAATTTTTAAAACCACTGAATCATTCTCTCACTACATCATAGTTTCACGTTATAACTTGAAAATATAACGTCTTACTATAGACGGTTTATGTACTGAGTTAGCGACACTAAGTTCTGCTCTTAGGTATGTGGCAATAGCTCTCAATATAGATAGTATGTTAGATATACGAGTACATGCCTTACGAAAAAACCTTTTGTTTGACGTTAGCTCAAGTGGAAACCCATGCTAACATACGAGTACATGCCTCTGATTTTAAACGAATCTGTTGGTCTAGCCGCTTCTGAATTCTAAAGGGTTAAACAAATTTTCTCAGAGTTTTTTTGTGAGTACCAGCGAAAATACTGTAAGACTTGCGAGTTAGTTTAAAAGGACTCTTACCATGTTAACAATGTTAAGTAATGCTTCCTATGGTAAGATTTCCACTGCTACACCCCCGCTGTGAGCTAATAACTAAAAATCTATAGATTGTGTATTATTCAGAAACCGCTCGAAAACAGTACGAAAGTTAAACGTTTTCTCGGTCGATATTTGAGGTATTGACACAAGTTAGTGATGTGAAGAACCGCATGTACAAATGTTCACTAGTTTTTACTAACTAAAGACTTCCGACCATCAGCCGCATCGTAACTTTTCCAATCTCTTGTTGGGAATGTATGAGATTTATCACGAATTCCCATTTCCTGTACTTGTGATTAAGCGATTCTGCCACAATTTGGGCATACAAAGTCCAAAAGTGATTATCGAGGAGCCTTCTAATCTACAACATGTTACTATTTACTTGGTGCGGTTTCTCGCCAAGAGACATCATTCGACCTTACGAAATAAAGCGGTACTAGAGGTTACAGTGAATGGATAGCATTTTCGATCAATGAATTCTATGAATTCTCATAGCCTGAACTTGATGTATGGATGTGGGAGACATTTATTTCCAAGAAGATGATGCTTAGTGGTACACAAGTAGTGAAGCCATTGCTTTCATTCGAGAACTGATCCAAAAGGTGATTGGAATTTTCTACAGATACCGTGCGATTTAACGCCATGCGACTTCTCTCATTAGGTACATTGAAACAAACAACCGTGCCGTAGTCGATGAAATAGAGTTGAAATTGTGCGAAATTAAGATGCATCCCAACTCACTGCTTACCAAATATTACAATTTGACGTGCTTTCAACAACTAAAAATACGTCCTCAGAGCTCTTATGAAAAAGACACAACAGTTAGAACAGCGTCACAAAGTAGCTTGGGTGAGATATATAGAAAATAAAGCCGACACTTATTGTAAATTTAAATATACAACATACAGCTTAATTTTCCTTAAAGTGTAATTTTTTCGTATGAAAACAGTGGACAGGCCAGATGGATTACGATGCTATTGGAGAGACTTACGGAAAGCACCCCTTTAATTTTCCAAGAGAAAATTCGGTAGTAGTTTGGTGATGATGTGGGGCGCATTCGACAAGCCTTGCACAATTGAAATACAATTTACAAGCTCAATAGTGGACAGTTCAGAGTATATTGGGGTTCTTGAGAATAGTCTCCTTCAATTTCTACAGGACAACAGAGAAAAATCTTATGTCTTCATGCATGACGATGTGCGCATTCACGCCAAACTAAAGCCCTCATAGAGTCATGTTCAGTTGAAGTGGTGGACTGGCTCGCTTGCTCACCGGACTTAAATCCTATAGAAAATATTTGCGGAGTACTTCTGAGACAATGGACAATAAAAAATACGATATTGTTAGAGGGCTTAAAGTGGCTATTTTAAAAGAGTGGAATCTATTAGAACCGAGTTTATTACATAACCTTGTGAATATAATGAAAAGAATGATTTTTGAAGTAGGTAAGGCAATGGATGGCTCAACTAACTACTAGATATTTAATGCCAGAATTAACAAAAATAACAAACACAACGTTTGTTTATAATAAACAGCTTAAAGAGCGAAAGTGTCTAATAATTTTGATACGGTGGAAAATGTACATTTTCTTTTCATTTAGTTTTTCCTTTGACATGTTTTACTTTTAACAGTTGCAAGAGATTTTGAAATATTTTTTAAAAATAAAAACTAAATGTCTGTCACATTCATTAAGTGTTGAAAATAATTAGCCTCTTTAAGAAATATAAATTTTTTTCCAATAGTATTATATTAAATATGAATAATTCTTTAAAACCAACTAAAGTACAGGACTTTTCAAGAAATAAAAGAAAATACATTTTTGAATAAAAGGCAGAACCATTCAAATGTATGATCCAATTTTATGCATATTTTAAGACAATGCCATTAAATTTTCTTATCTCTATATCATAAAATCACGAGGCCTTATTTATTCTTTCCCACAAAATCCACAATTTAGTCTTTAAGAATGTAAATTAAAAAAATAAATATGCGAGTATATGTATGTAAGTAAAGATACACCTTCATATCTATTGACAGTTTAAAGACTTTTCTTATAGAAAAATAAATTTATGCAAACCTTTTCTAAATAGATGGGAAAATAATGCTAATGACTTATCCATCTATCCCTATTTAATTTATACTACTCTATTTCCAAAGGCTAACCATTATGAAAATAAATTTTAAAGGCTTATTTATTCAAAAACGTCCCCGGTTGACTTATCTTGTGTTACGCTCAAAATCCCAACAGCCAACCGTAAAAGAGATTTTCATCTGATTTTGGGTTATCAGAGTCCAAGAAAACCTATACCTACTTCACAGAAAAATATCAACAGAATTAGTTGTTTCTGTTTTTACCCTACTTATAATACTCCTGGTGATATTGTGAACTCTCCATCTCAACCAGATAATTGTGGCTGAGAAGATGAGACTTTTTCGCATACTTTTGAACTTTCGTTAGAATACCAGTGCTATTGCTAAGAAAATGGAAAGATGACTTTGCTTCTGCTATTGAAGGATGACAATTTACTTAACCAGGAAATACCCACACAAAGTTTTTAGGGCGGTTGAGGATGAGGAAGAGTTTAGGTCCTAGAGCTATAGTCATCCTCATTTTGATTCTCATCCTTTAACACCCTAGAAAAAGGGCAAAGTAATTTCCTGTGAGGGTAATAAAAAGAAACAAGCACTCCGGGAAGCTACAACGAACCTAAACACAGCAACAACAGGCAGCAAACAAAAAGTGTCCTTTTGTAATTACGGACAAAATACGAGTAGATGGAAAAGGTTTTGAAGTTGAGAGATTTTTATTTTCTAGTTTTCATTTATTTTTGCCTATTTTTGCTTTTTTGCTTTTTTTTTTTTTAAGTAGATTATCCGAACGTGAACACTCACCTGGTTTAGTGCTGGATGTAATTTGTTGCTGCTGTTGCTGTTGTTGTTGCTGCTGCTGCTGCTGTTGTTGTTGCTGCTGTTGCTGTTGTTGTGATTGTTGTGACTGTTGCTGGGGATGTTGTCCATTATGTTGGATTTGCTGTTGTTGTTGTGACTGACTGTGAGCTGGATGGATAGCCAGAAGTTTGGCTTCAGGCGGCTTATGTCCCATTGTTATTTGCGGCGCCCCAATTGCCATTGTTGGTGCTGGCATCATCAATGTTGACATTGCCAACATGATTTTCTTTGGTTGTTGATTACTGACAAACACAATTTTTTCTTCTCTTTCGCTTTGGGTTTTTGGTTGCTTACCAAAAATTTGATTTTTACAAAAAATTAATTGGGATTTTGTTTAATTTTTTTATTTTTTTTAATTTAATCTTTTTTTTGACACTTTCACAGAAGATTTGTGGTAAAAATATATATTTTTTCTGCTTGTCAAAAATTGTTACGATGCTTGAGGATTTTTTTTTATATTAAAATTCAGAGAGAAATAAAAAAATCCGTAGTCGAAAAATACCAACCCGAATATCACTACGCGAGAGTAAAAATTTCTATCCAAATCTCTTCTAAAATTGGGGTAAAAAAAAAAACAGATTTGTCAGATCATCAATAGAACTCGACAAAATTCAATTGAATTCACGCGAAAAATCTTTTCGAAAAATATTGCAGGCAAATACTCGTACCCGGAATGCAACTTCCTGTTATCAGAGTCAAAGATAATCTGAACTCAGGTCAGAGTTGGTCATACGGAAGGACCCTAGTTTACACACCGTTTGAGTGGCGCTAGTGTAGCAATATTATTGTTTGTGTTCCTTTCGAAGAACATTATTTTATTTATTTTTTAAATTAAAAAAAATAAATAAAGAAATATAGCAAATTATTGTTCTTTATTATTTGTTTTTTACAATATCAAATCGAAATAGAGAAAATAGCTGGATTTAGAAAAACAACAAAAATATACAAAATTGTTCTATTATATATTTTGTCGTCTCTTTTTCGGTTATGGTTTGATGATTTTTTGAACAACTATCGAGTGGAAATACCGAAAGTGTGGTGGTGACAGTGGTGATAATAATAACAATAACAACACGAGAGGATAACAGGAACTATACAAAGAGAGCCGCAATAATAACAGTTACACACAACAGGACCCTAACTAAATAACGTACTAAACCGTAAGGCGACGCTGTTCTAACTAAAGCTTTTTCGAAGTTTTTCACTTTCTGTGTGTTAAAAACAGAAAAATGCGAAAAAAAATAATTGAAAGCAAAAACAACAAGCTCCAAGAAATTGTTAAACCCACGAGGACACACGACGACATGAACAAAGCCGTGACAACCACAACAGCGACTCGACTTCGATAACGACACAACGATGGAACGATGAAAACGATTGTACCCGTTTTTTTGGTGTATAGGGGCATAGATAAAACAAACACTCATACATGGGCAGAAGAAAATGAGTTTCAGAGAATAAGAGTACCTGCTCACAGTTCTAGAGAAACCGAATTCCCCCATGCATGCATGTACAACAAGTATAACGGTTAAGGATTCAATATTCCTATGAATTTTTTTTCCATTCGATGTGAGAGTACTCGTTTAGAGCAACAAGGAGACGAAAAAAAAGTTAGGTATCTCACTCTTAAGGTTTGACCATTTGCGTGAGTGGGTTGGTGAATTTTTGCGCTCATTAATAATTAAGGCCGAAATTCGCTCTCTTTTTCTTGCTTAAGCTGTATATACTGGTTTTAGTGTAATGGTTTACTGTGTTATTTTGATTACAAGAGAAGAAAATTTGGTGAGATTTCCTATCGGAGGAATGATTCGAATGCGCAGAATTCGAATTCGCTTGCAATGGAGGATTGTGTTTCGGTTTTGTCGTAAGAAGAGTTTTTTTTCGGAGTTCTTTTAAATATAAACTCCGAAAAAGGAACATTCCTTTGGTATGTTTCTACGATTCATGAAAATTTGAGTTATTCTTTATACCTTATCTCAAAACAGTCACATGATAGAGAGAAAATTAAATTTTTTGTTGAAACTTTCCTACCTTCTCATAACAGGTTTTCGGAATGATTTTGAAATGTAGACGTTGAATACCGAAAAATTTCCTGAAAAATGTCCCAAGGGAATGCCGGTCCTTTTTGAAATGCAAAGTCGACTACCCCTCTGGAACCCCTTGGCGATGAATGCATCCCCTTGAAATATCCCAGTATTTAGGGATATTTATTTCCGAATTTTGGGAAATTTATAAAAAACTACAAAAGACTTCAGTTTCCTAAAGGTGTTGTCAAGATAAAATTATATTACAACCGCTGGTACAAATTTGAAAGACAGTATTCAGCCACAAGGAAGGACAGACTAGGATTGCAAGACTTCCTTTGATGTCGTTGAGCCACCGTACAGGCAATGTCCTATTCGCCTATGTACAAGTATGCATTTCACATACGACGTAGTATCTCAAAAGAAAAGTTAATTACGTCAACTTCTTGATGTAGTCATATTTTAAGTCATCGTGTGTTTATAAAGTTAGGCAATTCATTTGAATTACAATGCCTCGTTATCTTTTACAAAAAAAAATAAAATAAAACATAAACACCACACTGGGCTAGAAAGGAAGCATAGACTTTTATTTCACGTCCAAGTTATGAATATGTATAGAGGGCTATTCTAAGTTTTTTCTTCTTCTTTCTTTCGCTTTTGGTTTCAATTTCCCAGTTTTTGTTTTCTTTTTTTTTTCTGCCTACTATTTTGCAGAACAAGCATAAACGAAAACAAAGATGAAGAGAAAAAAAAAAATTAAAACGAAATAAATGATAGGGCATCTCAACTTAACTCAACCCAGCTCAAGGACTTATGCTGAATAGCTGAGCTCTCTATTTGCTTTTGAAAATTTTTTTTTCTCATTTTTTTATTTTAAAGTTTTTGTATATTTCGCTTTTCAAGTCATCTGTTGTTATTTTCACCACTAAGACAAAATGAGTAGAATTGAAGAAAAGGATATTCAGCAAATAGAAAATAAGGCTTATGATTGTATGCAAAAATAGAAACAGAAAAATGCAAAACAAAAAACGAAATAGTAAAAAAAAGCAATTGAAAGAAAGAGCACACAATACCAAAACCGAACAAAAGGCGCAAAACTGGGTAAGGAATGAAATGTTATTTTGTTGTTGTTATCCATTTTTTTTCATCTTTTTTTTTGATATTCGTTTCGTTTCTTTTTATGTTTATAAGCTGTTGTCTTATAATTATTATTCTTTTTTTGTGTGTTCGTTGAAATGAATTGTTTTCTATGTAAGAATATGGGGTTGGTGAATATTCGTGTTTATAGGCTTTTAATTGTTAAGATTATCATTATTACTGGTAAAATTTGTAATATTCCTTTTGAATAGAATTATTTTATAATTAGTATGCAACTGAAGAACTGTGTGTGTTTTAATTAGGTAAGAATTTGAGGGAGGATGTGTAGTATTAAATGAGGAAGACAATGTTTTGCCGTTTTGTAATTTGAACATGATTATTATTTAGGCACATGTGTCTTAAAGGCGAGGGGAATTGAATTAATTTCACAAAGAAAACAATTCAAATAAAAAATGAATCACGTTTTATTTGGGTGATGAATAAAATTATCTAAGGACTATTTACTGGTAGAGTTTGGGGTACACATTGTAAAGAACGTATCATAGGAATTTAGAAAATACTTTTGGTTTTTATACTTATTTTTAATTTAAACATAAACGTCTTGCTTAGCCTTCCCTTTGTGGATAGTAAAATAATTGTAATTTTGACTGAAAACACCCAAGTATGCTCACATGTTTTTTTAAGGGATTTTAATATTTTTTTTCGTATTTGGCGTACTTTATTTGTTGTGTTATATGTAGTTGCATAAGTTTTCAATCCAGACTAGTTGGGTGGTTTATTGATGATAACCAGTCATAATCAGCTCAGGATATAGAGCAATTTAGTATGATGTAAAGCCATTTAAATGGCAGCGCGATTTCTTTTTCAGTAACCTTTGAAATATGTGACTCTCACAGATACCTCTTAGGATTACTCACACGTATCTGCATTGGCACTAATGCCTGACCATAGAACCTGATCAGTTATTCTATAGACCACTCTATTTTGGATCACTTCGTTACTGAGGCCCAGGAGTTTCCTGATGTTCTTACATTTCACTGATCTATTTATTTCCCTTTCGGCCTACTTTTTGAACCTCGGCTGGATCATGAGCCTATATTGCTTTTGGACTCTAAATTCAGACAACATGCGTGGAATATGGTAAAATCAGCTGATTTGTTAAGCGTGACGTAGGTTTCCTATCGGGTTCTTAATGCAAAGACAATAGCGAATGCGTGTACATTTTATTATGTCACATTTTATTACACTTATATTTGAAACATTTTCGATTCCGTCGCTGTCACTTTTTCTTTATACAGGGTTTGCCTCTAAGAAGATCTAACCATTTTGTTTTAATGTGAACACATCTTTGAAGTTTTTTTTTTTTAGTTTTTTTTGTGAACTGTAATTACTATTTTGCTGTTCAATGTATATACATATATCATTTAATCATGGTTCAGTACTCGAACGAGCAGCGTTTGCAAGTTATTAAAATCGGAGTCGGTCGCCCCAGCTTTAAGATTGTAATCGCTCCACCCGACTCACAATTTGTAACTTTGTACAAAAATTTGAGTCTACAATTACATTGCTTAATATTCCGGTGCCAGTGAGAGAAAGAAATATAAGGAGAGCTGAAAATACTGAGGATGTGCATTTGTTGACAGCGACCCATGCCGGAACGATATTTTTGACCGCGACTGCATGCCCTCAACATTGGTGAGATATGGTTTCAATATGATGGCTGGTGAAATAAACGAGCTATTATTATTGAGTATGATGAGCGTGTAATCTCAATAAATGGGCCAGGCAATTGGCCGCCTCGCTCGTCCAATTTGACACCTTTGGATTTTTTTCAACTCACTGGTCTATACCAGAGACGTTAGACGTACTCAAAGCCAGTATCGACGGCAAAAATCTTGCGCAACATTAAAGAGTGACGTGCTTTAGAGTGACGGGCTTTATTTGGTGTACTCTCATTTAAGCTTCAAATTCTATAGTTATGTCCGATATGTATTTAACTTTCGTTATATATATCGCGTATCAGTATTTTATATCTCTGGCGAGCACTTTTTCTAAGTAGATTAAATCTTTCGAAATATTGTGATGTTTCTCTACGAAACTTTAAAACAACTTTAATAATATTCCGTTGTTCACCAGAACTTTTTCAGATGTCTTTATTGTTTACTACATTAGTTTCTCTAATGTTACAATTACTCGTGTCGCCTTTGTCTTTACGAGTATATAGTGGAGTAAACACTTCACCATCAACCGGTTAGACATTCGGTTGATTCTTATCATTTTATGGAGCACAATCACAAGTCATTTAAGCTCATGATTGGCGACTGTCACCCATACCCATGAAGTGCAGCGGCAGCTGCACCCCACCGCATCATTTTTTTTATTACTTTGCTTGGGCTTTCGTAAAATCTGGAGTTTTCTCTTCATGCACGACAGTCCAGGGAATGGTGCTGGGCGGGAATTCTTTGTTTAGTAATGTGACGGTTCAAAGTGAAAAATTTCCGAATAAGTTCTTACCTCTCTTCAAAAAGAAAGATTGCAGCTACTTCAATAATGACAAGGTCTACGGATTTTCGCCATACCTACGGAATCTATTTAAGCTATATCATGGTATAAAGGCAGAGTTACTGAAACCCTTCTTAAATATCACATGGGAAAATTAGCGTGTTTCAGCAAAGGGAATATAAGTTTGATGATCAAATCGCTGGCGCGATATGTATCTTCAATGAAACCTGTTTGGATTCAAAGGCGAAACAAAAGGGCTTTATTGAGTCGGAATTTTATTATGCTCAAAGTGGAAAAGTAAAATTAAAAAAGGATGTTCTATAATGAAAGCACTACAGTTGAATTTAAACTTATCAAAATTTCCCATAATTCACGGAATCAAAAAAATTATTAGAATCATTTTACACATACTCGTACATACTTACAATGACTACAAAAGGGAATTTATGTGCATAATGGGTAACTTTAATGCCAATATGGTTAGAGTAAATGAAGAACTAGTGATGGAAAACTATGGCTACGTTGAAAGATGCGAAAGAGGGAAAAGTTAATTACCTGGCTATGGCAACATCGACTCTGCGTAGGAAATGGTTTGTTTTTCAATAAATATTTTAAAAAATTGGACCTGGAAATCAGCCAATGGACTAACAAAGAATCGGTTTTTATCATCATCCACAAGAAGCAGCTAAAAAAGATATTCTGAAATTTCAAGATGAAGGGAATATCCGTTTATACCTAGATAATTTAGAATTAAATTGCAGATGGGATATTCTTGACAAAGCCAACTCATAAAAACCATACGTTCAACTAGAATCTGGCATTCTTAGCACTGCTGAAGCAAATATCCTTAAAAATGTATCAATTACAGTAGATAAGCTTACTTAATCGACGAAGCATCTTATTGGAATAAGGGAATTGCTACATCAAAAAACACAAGTTACAAGTATGGAGAATCTAAACCAACTTCGAAAACGTTGTAAGCAAGCAACAAGAAAAGATGTTCAAGAACGGTAAATCTAAAATAGCTCATATTCAACTGTATCTTAAATACCAAGTAAATCCCTATGGAAGGAATCGATTATTATAATACTGTATAAAAAAGGGGACACATCAAATGTAAATAATTATAGACCCATAAGCCTGATCTCAATTTTATATAAGGTATTTGCAAATTGTAATTGTAAGTTGCAAACAGTTTTGGAAGCATAAATATATTTTGAACACAAACTCAAAAAAATATCTCTTTGAAGCTATTTTGAAATTATTTTGTAGTGGGATACATTTAGTTTTCCTTTTTAATAAGAGGTAAATGTGCCTTAGTAAAACTACAATAATTAAAAGGAAAAGACAAACTATTAATGGGGAAAAAACAATTAAAATAGTACAATCATAGTATAACAAATTCATAAATTACAAATTATACATTGGGTATAAAATATGGTACAGTTGCCTTACAACATGACTTAAATATTGCTTTAGATAGAGTGTATGATCTCTCCAACAAAGTTTTTGATCTAATATTTATTATACTTAATTATTTGAAATTATCAACTCGGTCAATTTAAAAACAGTTATTACTACAATTCGCATACACAAACTAACTACAAGTTACAGGATTATGCCCACTTTCAGCTAACCACAAGCGGAAGCAACTCGGTGATTATGAGATTATGAACTTTGTTTTATCACTGATTACTAGTTTATGGTATTGACACCGTCTCCGCATTATACCTAAATCATAATTTACATCCGCAAGTATAATAGATCAGGATAAGTTTTTTTTAAATATTAAATAGCGGTTTCTTCAGCAAATGCTGTGATTTTACCTTTAAAAGGTTATATAAATATCGAATTCACATATATTAAAAAGAGGATGGGACCCAAAACACAACCTTGCGTAACACCTGCATATAATGATAAAATACTGAGAAATTTAACTTTGCTTGATCTCTACTAATTGTTTCTGTTTTTTAGGTACGAGGTAAACCTACCATGGATAAAGCCTCTGAAATTTAACTTTGCTTGATCTCTACTAATTGTTTCTGTTTTTTAGGTATGAGGTAAACCAACCATGGATAAAGCCTCTGAAACCCGCTTCACAAAGTTTATTTAAAAGCAATGTGTGGTACACCATATGGAAAGCCTTAGTAATATGTACAAATAAAACAGCTGGGTTTTGGATTCATTTAAGCTGTTATAAATTTCACCAGTTAATTTTATCAAAGCATACTCCGTGGACTTGCTACCTCTAACACCATACTGAGAAAGTTTAAAGTAATTTGTCTTTTTTTTTTTTGTTTTTTTTCGGCAGGCGTGTACGTTGGTTTTTAATGTTGGAAGGTTATAACGACAACGAAATAAAGAGCTAGGCAGGGCATTCCATAAGCAAGTTGTACGTCTTAGAAATGAATCACTATATTTGAGAGCACGTCCGAAAGTGGGCTTGAGGATATACATAGCGAGACGGATGTAACGGTCAAAAGATTGAAGGAGCGAAATGCTACTGACGATTTCTATGGAGCACTGATTGTGAAAAGAGCGATAGAACAGACTGAGACGGGAGATATTACGTCGGTGTTCGAGTGTGTCAATTTTCTGAGTGATACTACAATCACCTATAAGTTTTATCGCACAGTTTTGAATCCTATCTAGAAGGTGCAGAGAAGCTTTAGGAACACCTGACCGTGGGCATTGTGCTCCAATTTTGGGCAGATGAGTGCCTTATATGTTGACACCTGATAAGAGGGGTGAAGTATTACTAACATCGCTTAAGAAACCTAGACATTTCGCAGCAATTTTGACGACACCGAATATGTGGTCATTCCAACGTAAGTTGTCATTGACACACATACCGAGAATGGAAAGTTTATCGGTTTCAACGATGCAAGTTGAAAAAGATAAAGCCTTTGATAGATAATGGCTGGGTGTTTAAATTTCGCATTACCTACAGCAGACAGCATTGTATTTTGAAAGCATTAAATACCACTCTGTTGATAGTTCCCCAATTATTTATACTGCTAATATCAGAATTTAATGAGCTCCACATACGCTGGAATCCCATTCTACAGCCGAAGAGTGGGGAAGTGGATTAGGGAACGAATACCGTCGTCGGCAAAGGAATATATTGGTTTAGAAGACTAGCAGACAAGAGATCATTAATGAAAATTATAAAGAGTGTCGGGGCACACCAGCACTTATTTTGTGAATATCTGACTTGAAACTATCCAAAACAACTTGAATTGAATGTTCGGAAAGGTAGTTTCTAATTCATTGAATAAGAGAGTCGTCAATTCCTAATGCACGCATTTCCAACAAAAGAGTCTAATGCCTTAACTCTGTCAAATGCCTTAGAAATATCAAGTGCAACTATCTTACTTTCGCCAGATTGATGCATGCTTTGGTCCCACTTGTCGCTAAGATAGGCCATCAAATTGCCAGTGAACCTGTTGCTACAAAAACCGTACTGAAGGTAAAATATTTGATGAGCTGATGGTTTATCAGGGTTTCCATGACCTTGGAAAAGGCAAGAGTCGCCTTTTTTAAGGACGGGCCCATATACTCGAAAAGAGGTCTAAAGAGTAGGATTGATGAAAAAGCTTATGCGGTGGTATTGCCAGATTGGAATAGCATCTCTTCAGAAGAAGGTGAGATCCATATACTACCTGGACCAGCGGATTTATGTATGTTGAGATCTTGAAGGACTCTTTCTAGTACACGAGTGCGAAAGCGGATTCGACGCACTCAAGTATAGGCGGAGACAAAGTACAATCTGGAAGTGTTGAGCTAGTCGCAAAGGGTGCAGTAAGCAGGTTGGCCTTGCCCAAAGAGCTGACAGCTTAAATTATCATTATAAATGAGCGAGGGGTTGGAGGATGAGGTAGAATTTCTAATGTTTTTGATGAACGACTAACAATGTTTACTAACTTTGGGATATATATGTTTACTAACTTTGGGATATAATACTACAGTATTTTTTGCCTCAGTTTTTGGTTGTACTAAAATTGCACACGCTTAAAAAGACGTTGTAGTCATTCCTGGATCGTTTGAACTTTTTCGGCTTTCCCCTGTCGGGTTGGTCTTAAAGGACAAAAACACATTTCTCTAACCCTGACAGCCCTTGACAGCTAGAGTCTTTTCTTTTGGTTTGATACTCTTCAACCGATGAGGAATAAAGGATCTCATCCCAAAGAGAATAGTGTCTGTAGTGTCCAATTGGCTTTCTCGTATTGCCATTTGTTTTTTTTTAGGAATTTTTTCTCTAACTATGTGGTCGGTGTACGAGAAACTAGCTGATATGACACCGTGGTCAGACGAGACTAGATGAGATAGCATATCGGCCTTGTATTTGTCAGGGTGAGAAGTTAAGATTGGAAAAGATATTCCATTATGGCGGAGTTTGGTAAGCTACATCACTACGCTCATAAATGGCGAGACCGCGGTGAGAAAAGAACAGTGGCATTAGTTCGTAGCCATATAGCTTCTGATCAGAGTGATCTGAGATTTGTGGGCGGGGATCTACCTGTGTTTATTGGGTATATCCACTCTAAATTCCCGAGTCTTTATAAATATAATACAAAAAACACCACATCAACAAAATTCATTCCCACAACCCGCTATCCATCGGTTGTTACTTACAGACAATGTAATTCTTTATTTCTCTTAATAAAGGACATTTAATTTATTATTGCTATTATATACATTTTAGGTGCTATATCGTAACTTCTCAAGAAAAGGATCAGAAGCAATTGAGGGATCTTGCGTATCATAAACTTCATTCCAAAATTCAAAATTCGGACGTGTTTAAAGAGCAAAAATGTATTTGTATTTGTATACTCAGTTTGCGTAATTCTAGGTACAATCAAATTGAATGCCGTTTAAATTATGGTTACTTATTCCCAAATCGAAGGCTACCATTTTATAACTGACATAAGTATTTCTGTGAAGCCCTATAAATATGTAATCCAAACAAGAAGCTAAACGTGTAGGTGGAGTCAACATGGAATGGAAAGCAATTGAGCACAAGATCAACAGATAATCATTGGCATCAGTTGAATCAGTCAAGATGTTAATTTTTAAATTACTAATATAAAAATAATAAGAAAAAGATGTTAATTGTTTACTTGTGCAATCTATAAAAATAATATTAAAAATTGCATAGATTACGGATGAGGCTTTTGCAATAACTGAATCTTCCAATTTAAACAATATTTACAATCTAATAAATAACTTTTATAAAAAACTTGCAACTCCCCGTAGTGAATAGATGTTATTACAATTTACTTCATATGAGAAAGGTATATAGTAGTCAGACACTGCTTCTTCAAAGATCCAAATTTCAGATCTGGTACTCGTAAGCCATCTAAAGATGCAAGATTAGTGTAAAAACCATCAAAATTACATCTCATACTGCGTATATTATGGTGCATGACAGAAAAGCCAGAATTATTCTCATTGTTCTAATGATCTATACAGAAAAACTATTGATCTACGAGTATGATAACTATGAAGAGCTCCGGGTTGAAGCTCAAGTCCAACTCGAGCTGAAGCGCCACCCAAAATAAGTAAAAGCAAGTTAGAACTTAAAATTTATTTCCAACTAAATATGCACAACACTGCTCCTTGAATACTTCTACTTACTAAGATATAAATATAACGTGCCTACCAACGCGGAAAATCTTGCCAGACTGCGCTGACTCGGTTGTGAAAATCAACACACCGCTCGTCGTAGTATTTGGGCACGGTGTTGTCGAATTCTACCTTATATGATCTTTCTATTAGAAGTTTGTAATCGACGAACCTTAGAAGTGAGTTGTCTTCATTACCTAAGCCAAAGTTTTCTTTGGTTATAACATGGTGGTGTAGCATTTTCTAAAAGAGACTTCCCTCAATCTATTCATGAACGGCATTCAAGATAAGCTGCCTTTTTCCATTTCTGGGGTAATTAAAAGGCGTCCCAAAATTCACGTAAAATTTTAATTCTATGCCATTTAATAGCCAGTAGGTTACTGACCAATTCTCAGATATGTATGATATTTGATGAATAAAATTTCTTTAAGAAAAGACTCTGTTTCCAAATTGATCTGTCTAGGAAGGGATAAGTTCGTCAATTACTATTCAAGAGGGTATGGGTTCGATTCATACAATATTTCAGACTAATAGGACCAACGCTTAATTTGTCGGGCTTGCCACAATTTCGGCAGGAATTATAATATTACCTTCAAAAGTGAAATCGTATGCATATGAAGAAGGCATTTCAATCTTTCGCCATTCAGCACTCTGAGCACAAAATAATAAAACAAGCAACACAATATGTTTTTCGTTATCTAATTAATAATTTTATTTGTATATTTAAAAAAATAATGAAATAATAGATTTTACTTTAAAAATGATTTTCCAACATAACTCCGCATTTCCGAAGTTTCTTTAATGGGAACGCAATAAAGAGTAAAATGGTGTGCAGCGTATTTATATTCGTACATTTGTTTTTTTCTAACTAAATGTTCTGTGTAGCTGTATCTAAATTCGAATGCAAGTGGAAAAATAAAATTAGTTTATTTTTAAATGTATCTTAATAAGGGTAAACTATGTTCAGACGATTGTCAGATCCTACAATATTGTCAGGTCTGCCAAAGGAAAATAGAGCGCAAATCGCGTAAACTGAAAATTTTAGTGTGGCAACATCGTCAGAAATGTCATCAAAGTGTCAAATCACTATCTGACAAAGATATCGTTAACCATCTATCAATGGCGCAAATACCCTTTTGGATCATTCTCACATGATTTGGATATCATTTGATATTGTCAGATGTTCGAGGCTTATGACATCTTGCAATGGAAATATTGTCAGATATTTCTGTTTTTACGAGTATTTCAGTGACAAATTTTTTACGCAACAAACGTACCTAGCCCTGCCATAACTTCTGTTACACAGTTTCCAGGGCTTATCGTTCAAACCTTCTTGCGGGAATAAAACTTTTTTTGCAGAACAATGCACTGATCAGTGAAGAATACTAGTCAGTTTGGTTTCAGTTTGTAAACTATTAACATGTAGTGGGGCGTTAAAGGGAATCGAGTCACGGTAATAGCGTTGCATAAGTGCGGAAAGTGTGCTGGCCAAATTTTCGACTTGCTAAAACCACTCGGCATATCGAGAATATTCATTTATCAGGCTATTGCTCGTTTCGGCAAATTGTCTGGAATAGAAGAGAGGCCAAGAAATGGTCGCCCGCGCGTCGTTCGTACGAACGCGGTAGTAAAGGCGGACAACGGCCATGAAAACATTCTGTATACGGATGAGAAAATTTTTACCGTGGAAGAAGTTTTCAACAAACAAAATGACAAAATTGATGCTACTTCATCTAAGGAAGCGAAAAAAGTTGTTCCATTGGTTCAACATGGTGTTTCTCACCATGGTGTCACATCCCTCCATTTCTGTAAAAAAGGCGTAAAAACTGGTGCAAAGGTTTACCAAGAAGATGTCCTAGAGGGTGTTGTGAAGGATTTGACCAATACTCTTTCCAATGGATACAGATGGATCTTCCAACAGGACTCTGCTCCAGAGCACAAAGCCAAAGCCACGCAGTAGGAGTGGCTCAGAGTCAATATTCCTGGCTTTATAGCAGCAGAAGATTGGCCATCGGGGAGTCCAGATCTGAATCCGCTGTATTATGATTTGTCGTGAGAATTGGAGAACATTGCCTGCCAGATTCCCCACATAAATTTGGAAAGCCTTAAAACAGTATTAAACAGAGTAGCGTCCACGATCTCCATGGAAACAGTACGTACCGCTGTAGCCCAATGGCCACACCGTTTGGAAGCTTATGTTAAAGAAAAAGGCAGTTGTGAATTAAATTTTTTTTAATAATCAATATTGTGGTCTAATAAATAAAGCAATTTTGAATACAATATGTTTACTGTTTTTTTATAGCGTTGTATATTTGTAGTAGAACTTATGGCAGGAGTAAGTATTTTCGCTGCTGCACGCTGCTATTGTTTTTACATTCGGTTTGTACTCTTGTATTTGCTCTGAAGATGAATAGCGATAGTAGCAGAGCTGAACTTTATGATAGCAAGTACGAAGCAATTGATCTCACATTTCAAACGATCGACGTTCAACCACTTTCACAGTAGCGAAAAAAATGAAGATTGTAACACAAATGCAGAAAAAAAATAAAGCAAATGGTCCCACGAAGATATTTCAAATAATCCAAGAAATCGAGGCACGACTATATTTGTGGGATGTGCAAATAAAAACTACTCAAGCAAACCGAATGTTAGATGTCGTCATTCATATGGACTTCAACGGGAGCTTGGATAAATACCGAAGGAAGAAGTCAGGCCAAGGCATCAACGAATCAAGTCCGATTACCTGGCAATACTTTAAATCAACGTGTTTTTTTTTTTGGAAACCAACAAAATACAAAAATCTATTCAATGACTTCCATGCAATAGGTGATTATTTCATCCGTCTTCTTCAATTTTATTTAGAATTATCATTGAGATATTTGTGTATTTTTTATGATTCCGCTGTCGAAGATGATCGGATTTTGCTCGATCATAGATAGCGGGTTAGCCAAGAGTTGGTATCTAGGCAACAACGCAGCCACAAGATTTCAACTTCAACATACATCAGACAGCAGCTACGATATGGGTTTGAAATAGATCATCGGGTTTTTAGGCTCCCGGCTCCCAGTATCACCCTTTCTAGTTTATCACCAAGGAGAGGGTCAACATGGTCATGGCCATGGTAAGCCGATGCCAGCCAGTAGGAGCCTTTGGCAGTCTCTAGTCTGGAAACGGTTAAGTCGGGGTCGCGGAGATTAGGAAAGAAAAATGCATTATGGCTACGCTTCACTAATATACAAGTTCTAATCTTACCTTTGCCTCTTGTATAAAGCGGAGCGTATACAGGTGTCACAAATCCACGAACCACGCCTTCTACGATCCATGGTTCCTGGATTAGGATGATGTCTTCTGCTGCCGAAGCCTTTTTTGAGTGATGGAGATTAATCTGGAGAAACCGTATCATTGCTACAATATACCGGAGTAGCCTCCACCGCGGTGCTGCTCGACTTCCGATTCTGAAAATATGCCCAAGAGTTCATCTTCTTCCTCTGATCGTATAGGATTTCTTTTTAGTTCATCATCGGTTTCCATATCCGACAGAGTGTTAGAAGAGGAAGCCGATGACTTAGTTGTCTCCTCGGATAAATCGGATAAGTTGGAGTCGTCGCTTTCCATTTCTGGAAAGGATATCGACGCTCCGAGATCCATGGTCGAATTTACAGTTTCAGATAAAGGAGAAACAGGTTGCATATTAGCATCTAGATCATCCGTTTTATAAACCCTTAGGTGAATTGAGTCGAAACCGAACCGAATCATACCTTAATCTGCACTAGAGGGTTAAGGGATTGCTTATTGATCACAAACAATGCGCATCTATAAGGGCCTCTTAGTTCTTCGAGTTTCGCTACTTTTAGGTCATGAGTCGGAAGGGTCTGGTTGCTGAGCGTGATATTCTCCAGAATGCTTTCTTGGGAGGAAGGTTGGGCTGGGATCCAGATGCGGGCTCTAGGTCTGCTAGGAATATCCTCCTAGGCACGACTTTGAGTTTTGCACCTAGCCCAGTCTCTCCTCATCCCCCTATGGGTTTTGTGAAAAGATCGAGAGATCTTTGTTTGGCACATGCGATAAGCTTGACGTGGCCTTGGTGCCAGCCAGCGTCGCTTGTGATGGGAGGTTGTCCGGTGGCCCGAAAGCTTTAACTTGACCAACTGCCACCGTCCAGGTGTTATCGATTTGTCGGTGTCGTTTTTGTCGATTACAACCATCGTTATTGCGTTTTATAGGAATTCGCTAAAAGACCTCAGAGATGTGCTGTTGGATGGCCCACGGGTCTTGGTGTTATAAGTTTTGGGCCTCTTGGGAACCGGCACGGCACGGGGAACCGGCACGGGTTTCTTGTTCTTAGAGGTATATGGGTCTTGCAATGACCGAAAATGGTGCAGTTATTTGGTGTAGTATCAACACAACTTGCTGACCTGTATAAATATTCGCGCGCATAATCTTTTCATCCGTTTTGTTATTTGGAGTCGCCAAAGCAAGGAACATTTAGATCCTCCTCAGCGTAAAATCGTTTCTGGTGGCCGTGGATCACCCAATTCTTCTTTCCAATACTACTGTATTTGTTTGAAAATTCGTCTTCATCCTCGTTGCTTACCAATACGTATGTGGCCAAAATCATCATGCCCCCTTTTGTTCTAATTCGGTCTGTTATAAAAAATATTATTAATAAAATTATAGGGGTACTATAAAATTTTAATTATTTCTTCTTTTTTCTTTAATTTATTTTTCTGTTCACTCGTATATCAAAGAATTGAAAAAGGTACAAAACAATAACGAAGCTACCTTGGGATAATTGAGGTTAAGTTAATACTTTTTGTATCCATACCTAAAAGTTCGAGAACGTTTCTACTACAAATTTTCCAATTTTATGAACTTCAGCCAAGTTACCTAACTATCCTTCTATTCCCATTACTTATGTTATAAAAATGGGTATGTCAGTCCGCTTTAAAATTCCAACCAAATTCCATGAAATTCAGCGCCTTGACAGATTTTATCGTCACAGCTATTTCACGCTTTTAGTGAGTGGCTAAGTACACTTAACTAATCCAAATGCTGCGACACCAACGCAAAACAAGACAAAGCTACTCTGCTGTATATATTGTAGGAAAAACAAGTGTCAGACATACTCGTACATATATTGGTCCTCGTACCTACTGTGGTGGTGAAGAAAAACTGAAATTTTCATATCCCCCAGGCGCACATTAGTACACTCGTTGAAAATTTCGTGGTAAACACATAAAAACTTATGTGGAAGGACTAGGTTCTTGCTTTTGAAAATTCTGTATTCCTAATCTCCTATAGGTATTGTGTAGGATTCACGCTAATGGTGGGTTGGTAGTGGCAAATATCTGTATGTAGGTTTAGCTATCACAAAAACCAACTTTTTATTTTCTCAACATTAAGGCATTTAAGTTGAAGTAGGGAGAAGAATTTGCTCGAAAAAAGCGTGCACAAAACACTCAAAAACGGTTACTTACCATTACTTAATTAAAATTATGATTATTTCCTTGTGTAACCACTTTTAATTAAAGCGTACACACCTTCGTTAGTCACCTAAGAGTTTGACTAGATGGCGTTCACCTACTTACTCTAGGCGGGGGAAGTAATACAAAACTGCTCTGCGCGGCGCGGCAGCAGCAGTAGTGACGGTAGGTTCCAGGTTCCAGTGAAATTATGCGTTTTTTTTTTGTTTTTTTTTTTTTGCTTAGCTTAATTGCGCCCATCAAAAAAGCCGCCACCCAGTGCTGTACGCACATTTCAGGGCTAGGGAAAGAAAAAAACCGTCTAAACCACCATACCTTGGAACAAAGCAAGCAAGCAGCTGCTTCTTCGACAATTTTCACGCGAAATTATGAAACTGGCAACTTGCAAGCACAATGAAGTGTTGTGTGTAACTTTTACACCTTTTCGACCTCATTTCTTCATTAAGGGTAGGTAAGAGGGATGGCCTGCAGGTGAACCTTGGTAGGCAAGTACCAGGTAGCAGGTACTTAGCGATTTCTCTAGAGGAACGTTAATTTTTACGACAACAATGACGACGAGGTTTAGTCACTAAGGGGAATATTCTGTGTTTTTCACTGTAGCTATTTTGAATTCTTGCTTTTTTTCTTTCGTAGTTATTCCCACTCTTCCTCCTATACTCTCTGTGTAAGGGCTTCTCGTTGTTTTGTTTTGAAATCGACAATGGCATAAGGCATAATTTTGCTAACCATTAAAAGATGGGCGTATAATATGATGCAGCTGAATTGTACAGAGGGACCCAAAAGAGTTTACATTTAGTTGAGTAAGTATAATTGTTTAGATGTATGTAAGCATGTAGGTAGGCTCTAAACTCTTACAATATAATACAATAAATCCAATCATTTCTCAGAAGCTGCAAGGTCAACAAATCCATCAAACTTACTTTAGCAGAGGAAACCGGGTTCAAAAAAGAAAAAAAAACCTTTGAAATCCTGTTAATAAGAGTGTAAAATATAGGAATTTGATGGTGCCCCATCGTACCTACTGGCCTATGTAACAGAAGCGAACTTCCATGAATACGATATTTCGAGAAGGAAACCATAAAACTAATGCCCAAACCAGCTCATTCGTTGTGATGCTTCCATCCATTATACGCAGCAACGGAAATCATGCTTGATACTGTCTGCATAATAATGCTTTCAGATTTTCAACACTGACTTTAGTTCTACCACTGCAGCGTTATCCTTATTCTTGCATTCTTCTGCGTTCTGAGTCCTGCCCTTTGTACCAACTTTTTAGACTTTTAAATATAATTTCAGCCTAGCAATTCGGCTTCACATCGATCGGCCGCTTCTGCATATAGTTTGTTCCTTTTCTTTCAAGAAAGCCGGTGTTCTTGCCGTTTCCTTGACTTTTAGAGCACGTGGGCAGCTCTACCTCTTCTTTCCGGCGTCGCCTCTTTAACACTTTGCGGCACTTTTCATCAAACCAGGAGTTTTATTGTGCTGATCTTGTGAAAGCAACTACAATACAACAGATGTGATATGGCTTAAAGACTGCCGGAGCTGCGCATTGGTTGGGATATGATATCGGTTTGGATATTTTTTTTTTATCAGAAAATCACAGAAGCCAAATCTCTCTATAAGCGACTGCTCGTTTGCTGCGATGTCAATTAGACGAGTTCGTTTTTTAAGCCGCAGTGGCGACATCTTACTTGATGTTTAAAACAGCAAAGACGATTGTAGCGTCATACCTAGGATCTTAGTTGAGGAGCTCGTGGAAGTCATTAAGTCTGTGGGTATGTGAGTATGTGTCACATCAATTGGAGAATTGAGGTTTGATGCCTGATGGTAGAGACACTTTGCTTCCGTCTTCGTCTTATGAAAAACTCAAGTAGGTTCTGGTTCTACTCTTTAAAGTAATCACCACAGTAGATAAGTAATTTTTTGAATCCTTTGTTATGCCGAATTACTTCCTGACTAATATTATGTCTGCTGGTATGCCCACGCGTAGTGGAAAGTTGTTGTTTTTTTTTTCGTTTCGTCGAAGTGTTAACAATATTCACAAGCATCTGTATACAAAAATGTTTGTTGCCTCGCAATATACATACTCGTACAAGGTATTTGTAATTTATTTTTTCCGAATATTTTACCTTTTTTTTTATTACAACTTGAGCAATGAAAACACAAAATAAATAAAACGCCACGCAATACACATAAAACAACATTTGTTCTTCTATTAAGAAGATTTTATGATGCAAGAACTGCTCCAATGGGTGAAAAATATTTCAAAACTCCGAACTGTTCTTGTTCTTGCAGAAATAGAACTGCCTGCTTTGACTGCTTCAGATTGTTTTTCCGGCGTTATCTCAAGAAAGTGTAGGCCCTTTCTTTGTCAGCAATTAAAGTAAAATAGTCCAGAAAAAATTGTTCTTTTACCGCAAGGAACACTAAATGCAAAATGCGATGAAACAGGGCAATGTTACTGTTAATGTTAATGTTTCTCATTAAACTGATATTGCTTTCTAAAGGTCATGTGAGAAGGTAGCAACAAAAATATCTAAACATTTTGTTTGTTGTCATTGGATTCCAGATATATTTTGAAACAAATCGTATAGTTATGGATGCTACAGCCAATATAATATCTTCCAACATTTTCAAAAGATAGCTCCAATAGTCTCTCGCAGGGACATGTTGGTCTGACGAAAATTCTGGGTAACTTTGAAGGATTTCAATTCAGAATAACATCGGAAATATTTAGATACCTTTTTAACTATTTATTATACCAACGAGGAAGCTGATGGTGTTCTGATGTAGTACTTAACCAGTGCATCACTATCCATTTTCCCCGTTGAGCTAAGCATTTGGACGTCATCTTGGATAATAAACTCAGTTTGTGATATTTATATCTCCTCTTGGAATTCATATCTACATTCCCAATGCCATTTTTTGTTAAAAAGGAAGTGGTCCATGGTGCAACACGCACCGTAGTTTTGTTGACCTTGCGTGCATACGGTTGATGTGAAAGTACGAAATAGACTTTCTCTGTGTTCAGAAATGACTTCGGTCGGAATCTTCAGCAGGGCCATCGACAAAGACCTTTTTATTAAATTTTTCAGTGAATTATAACACAAAATTTTCTAAGCGAGAATACACGCAAGAGCTACGGGGACGTAGACGCTTTTTGGCATACGAATATACACTATTGTACAACACAAATTACCAAATTCAAAATCTGGCCCCACTGTATTCTGGTAGTCTTTTTGTAAATGAAAGTTTCAAAGCTTATTATCTAGAGACCGAGAACAAGAAGGCAAGTCGAAATTTAATTTGTGTGCTGAAAACACAAAATACTAGATTAACGGCTACCTCGAAATACTATAATTATGCACAACTATATTTTTAAAACGAATAGTAATAATGGATTTTACGTCAACCTTGACCACTAATTTTTTATAAAGTATGGGATCTCTCGAAGACATGTAAATTCATTTCACGCCCCTGGTAGAGTGTTGAGTTTATAAAAAAAGAGATTGTATTTGGGTAGATAAACATTCACGTATCTATTGCATCAGTCATTGAAGCGTCATGTCTAACGAGAATGCTATTTAAATATCAATATCAAAATTCCCTTCCAGAGATGTGGTGGTTGAAGATAGTTACCGGAACTAAACTATCTATTATAATTTCTGCTCAAATTACTAGAAAGCTTCTTATATCCATCCATATAAGACTACTTACCCAGGTCACACTAAAGGGAGATAAGTGCATACGGCTCTAAATAGTGTAGTATCAAAAGTAGGAACATCTCTATCCTGGTCATCTTCTACTACTGCTATAAGTATTTACTTATGCGGCATTTAATCATGCAATAAATTCAACCAAATTCAAGGGTTCAATATGATTTTTTTAAAATTTATACAATACGATGCGACGTCAACCTGGCGAGCCCCAGTGCTGAAATTATGATTACACATCAGTCGTTCTTATTTTGCCTTTCCAATCCTATAAACGCTCCTATTGAACAACTAGGGATATAATAATGTCTTGTTAAAACTAAATGCACCTTAGAAGGAGCGCGTATGGTGGATGAATTTGTATGACAGTCAGCATAGTAGATTTATATATGAGCTCCTACAATGTACATATATGGGAGTGAGGTTAAAAAAGATAGTCCAGGACCAGTCAGTGTGCAGAAACAGACGATTATTCCAAAGAATACTTGCACAAGTTAAAGGACAAAGCTTAAGAACCATGATACTTAGTTTACAACTGTGGAAGATTAGGTTAGGTAATAAGGGAAAACTAGCGAGAACTTTTAACGAATGTAATGAGATCTATCAGTTTTGCTTTTCTGACGTCCTCAAGTTCTCCAAAAAGTGTGTACCCAAGATGTTTGGCGCGGCCTATTTGGAGGTTAGAGCAGTCACACAGCAAGTTCCTACAGCTTCTGCAACGATCTTGAGAAGAGACTCATATTTTGCTGGTCATCCTGCCTATGAGGCAGTGGCCAATTAGGACACCTGCAGTGGTACATATGCTTCCTTGTTAAGTTCAAGAAGGGTACGGGTTCTCCCGCTGTCTAGGTTTAAGCAAAGAGAGCGTGAGAAAACACAGTCACTCCTAGAAATCCATTTCCATTTTGCGTTTCAGAGTTTCAATTAGTATATTCATGTCGTTATGTGTTTTACTCCTGAGCAGAGAGTCCTCTTAACTTTTGTGTATTCACTCTACGATATTTTTGTACCTCTATTGATTTGGTAGTTTCAACTGCCAAAGCTTTTATGGCTGCTTGAATGTCTCTGAGTAATCAAGTTTCATGAGTACCTTAAAAGTACTACATTTTGAAAGATTCCTAGATCTACAGCATTTCACAGTAGACTCCAACTCCAGTACTTTCCTCTATTTTGGAGCCATGCTTATAGAGGTGGAGTTTCCCATTGTTGGTAGGAGTGTTAGTTAACTAGTCATTTCTACTAGGAAATAATGTGGAGAAACTTCAATCAAAGTCCATGCTTGGCACGATGTAGTCACTACACTGCGTCAGTTTTGGTGGTTAGTGCACCTGTCTTTAGACGCATGCCCTCAATGATGGTGCGTCCATAGGTCTGATTCCTTTAGCCTGATCGAGCATTTAAGGAATTGGTCTATGTTAAGGGTGTTGAGCATTATCTGAAGTGCAGCTTGAGGAGTAGACCTTAGCGCTCCTATTACTGCAACACACGCTAGTATTTGAACTTGCGTGAGTGTTTTGAGGTAATTTGTATTTTCTGCGACTTTCCACCAAACGAACCATGTATATATATCCAGTATATTACACATACTCTTAGTCCGCAATGTTTGCCGAAGGGTCTTTGACATGTGTAGAATACTCCTAATGCTTCTTTCTTCGATATTACACTTCCAACTGAGGTTATTGTCTAGGATGAGTTTTAGATATTTAGCTTCGGATGAAAGTTCTAACTCTAACACCGTTCTTTAATCACCGATGATTAAACATTTCTAGCTTTCTTTTTCTTGTAAACAACACTAGTTCCATTTTCGGTGGATTTATCCCTAGACCGTTTTTCGAGTGTATTCAAAGCCGATTCCCTTAGTGCATTGATCATGATTCCTCACACTCGAATGACCATGTCGTAGGCTACTACCTTAACACCCTTCTATACAAAACCTGTACGGATGTCGTTTACAACTATTGTAGAAGTGAGATCACTCCTGCTCTTGAAACCGTTTTCATAACTACGAGTATGTTTATCTTAAATTCTGAGTTGATAATTCTGCGCTTTAGCATTGTGCTATCGTTGTTTCTGAAACTTGTCCAAGGCCGTGCCTATAGATCCGGTGTTTACATTATTATTGCTCTTTGTAGTGCATATTCTTTTCTATGGAAGCTACAACGTTTTGTAGTGCCGTCCCTACTGATTTTTCTTTAAGGTAAGCGTGTTAAAAACCGCATAGGTTGTGTTTGTTGAGTCTTATGTGTTGATCTGGATTTCTCTCCAGTATGAAACAGTGAAACGAATAGAGACTTATGGGTCTCTAATCCTTTGGAGATGAAAACCACTATCACTTCTTTCCGATTGTTTGGGATGTAGCCCAGTTTTGGAGGACCGATAAAGATAGCCTTAAGCCAAGATACGATATACCACTTTGATCACAAAGTTTGGAATTTATTCAGAAAATTAAAAATTCAAGTTTATTCATCTAAATCTATATTGTCAAATCAAAATCAAAGTAATCCCCATCGACTGCAATACACTTATGCCAGCGCTTGATCCAATCCTCGAAACTTTTTTTAACATTAGTGCTTCCTGCGATTTTTCCATTACTACCTCTCGGCTGCTGAAATGCGTTCCCCGTAGGGGTTTTTTTTAACTCGATTGAACAAAAAGAAATCACAGGGAGCCAAATTAGGTGAATTCGGTGGCTGTTGGATGGTATTTATTGCATTTTTCGTCAAAAAATTACGAATAATGATGTTCAACCAACACGGTCTCTTTTTCGCATGAAATTGAGGTCTTTTGGCACAAACTTTGCTACACGACGGAAACCCAAATCATTAACCAAAATGTCTTGCACGGATCTAAAGGCAATGTTCAAGTCCTCCGCTATATCTCTGATGGTTAATTTGCGGTCAATGACCAACATATCTTTTACTCCATCAATGTTTTCGTCGGTTTTCGTTGTCGATGGTCTGCCACTGCGTTCATCATGTTCAATTGACTCACGACCACTTCTGAACCGCTCGTGAAACTGGTAAACGACCGTTTTCTTTAGAGAATCGTTACCGAAACACTTTTTCAACATTTTCAACGTTCGCGCACCATTAAATCCGTTTTTTACGCAAAATTTAATACAAGTTCGTTGTTGCAAGTTTAAATCCATTTCTAAAATTGTAAAAAATCGCCAACACACAGAGAGATAGATATACTCTTGGCTACGTAACTTTTGCAAATGTCAAGTTATGATGCTAAGATTTAGAGGGAATGTCAACAACAGATTTATCAACTTAACAAAAAAAAAAACAGAACTCAAATCGGAACAATGGGAGAGCCACACGGTGGTTATTCCGGGAACTGATCAAGGTGGTATAAAAGAGTGCGTTGTAACATAGCCGGGATTATCTCGTCTGTTCTCGCCGATCTGTAGGAGTTGAATGATTTAATCGCTCATGTTATTGTATTAACTCTAATCAGGCTAGATATTATGGGTTTATTTGGAGTTGATGCGATTCCCGGTTGTTCTATGTCCAGAGTCCATTGGAGTCTTTCAGATATCCCTGGTTGCATGGATCTTTGGATATGATTTTCCTTATCCTAGCTGATTCACAACTGTGATAGTTCAGTCGTAAAGAGTAAACTACACAGAACCATATACGGCTCCAGACGTAGAATTATTGACTTTGCTGCGCGTCTAAATATCACTAAAGCTTGAGCACGATTAGCGCACTATATGTTATATTCGCAAAGTAAATGGCAAATGTCACCTGAAAAGGCTGCAGTCGCGACACACCAGCAGAAACTTCATCGATCTTTTATCCCTCAGGATATTTTACGAGCAAAGAAAAAACGTCGGCTACTCTGGAGAAAATGGGAAGAGGATGAGGAGCGAGCGATCGAAGAAATGGAGAGCTGTTAATCTAGGAACAACTTTCGGAATCTTATCAAAAGTTGTAAATAAGGTGTAAAGCCAATAACACTCCAACGGAAGCCAACATAAATGTGCAGGCAAATTAATTATTAATCAACCACGCGAATAAGCCAAATTTCGTTGGAAAATAGAACTAATCATTCGCCTTGAACTATGAAAGCCATGATTCCCGTCTAGCCGACCGAATTTAAGTAAAGATAGCAATATCAATATAAAAAGGCTGTCATAAGATAAGGTAAGACAAGGAGCATACACTTACTAATTTTTGATCTACTTAGAAAAGTGTTAGAAAAGAAGAGCTAATAAATATTTATAACCAGCCCGAAAATTCCTTCCTGGTTGAACAATGACGTAGAGACGACCTCGCCTTAGATGGTTCGTATAAGTGAAGGAGTACCTCAACCATCTTGAAGCGCACAACTAGTTGTAGCTGACCACTGTTGAGATTTATTGGTTGAGATCCAGTTTTATCCCGGCCTCTATCTTATTATGATTACTTACTTGAGAGAATGATCTAATTTCTCAAGGACGTAGACCGAAAATCAGGTAAATCGTTTAGGACATATTCATAGCACCGTATGTTTAATTAATTAATTAATGGTTTGCGAATAAGTTTGGGGTCGACTAAGGTCTGAGATCTATTGATCAATGTATGTTTACGTATGCTTCCGCTGTCGATAAAATTCTGGTAGTGTTCTTCTACGGAAAAACATCAGCCTTAATATAGTAACCTATTCGAGCCGTCGCGTTGGTGTCCTTTCTTGGTATATACTTTGTTTTGCTTTTTTTTACCACGAGCGCATCTTCGCCACTTCTATGATAATTGATAGCTCGTTGATTTCCTCCCATAATGTTAATGTCGTCAGACTTTGTTTGAAGCATTATGTTGAAGGCGGCGCTTCACCTTGTCGAAGCCCTTTTTGACATCTAATGACTCGATGGAGTCTTTGCCGACATTTTTGGAACAAGGAATGTTCACCCTTATCATCCTGCACAGATGAATGATTTTGGCAGGGATGTCAAAGCTTGACATGACTCATTATAGCTAGTCCCTAGAATTGCTGTCATGGCATGTTATTTTCATATCTTGGTGTAAATTCTGAATATCATAGTGGCAAAAACACCTGTCAAAAGCCTCGACTGAGTGCTTCTTTGCTTCTTTTTTCATATTTCTGAGGAGCGAATATTCCTGTCGTCTGCTTTGGCCGTCGAGTTTAGGAACAAGTCTCGTTCTTTTTACACCACCATTTTGTATGCATATTGTTTCTCTCTAGGCCTCTTGCCTACATTCATCGACAAACTTGGGGTTTTATTGTATGGCCGGGTGAAACATACTGCATCAGATGCGTCACCACTGGGGTGCGGCACTTGATACTGACAGCATAGCTTCCAAAAAGGTTCTAGGGGACATCATCAAACAAAGAGCTCTAGCAGCCCCTTATAATTGCAGCTGTTCAACGTCGACCTTCTGTATAAAACTTCTTTGGTCTTCCGATGATGGCTCCTTGACACGTTCCGGCATTACGAATGCCAGAGCTATGTATTGCGTCGATCCTATTGTGATCCATCTGATTTATGATATTTTATTAAGGTTACTGTCGGGTTTCTTCGTAGATGTTGAGATATGGGAATCTTGTCCTATATAAATGTCATTTTACCCTACTATGAGGTCGAGTAGCCATTTTCGGAGCTGCTGTCGTGAATGTTATAGTTTCCAATTATGTATTTATCTTTCTTAAGTTGGCGTTAAAATCACCAAGGACGGTCTTAATATCATCGGTCAATGCTCACTAAATCTATTCAAAGAGCACGTAGAAGCAATCTTTGTCAAAGCTTAGCTTTTCCTCCATGGGGCATAGACGCATATCAGGATTATATTAGCGAACTTAAGCTTAATGTAGATTGCAATCCTCATCAAAATAAATGCAGTTACTGCTCTCTATAGCAATCCCTATTTATTACACTTCTGGAATGGTAGTTTGACTTTGCAGTGGCCTTATTCGGCTGCATTTGTACTGTTAAGGGTCTGAATATTCGAATTGCGATTTCGTTCAGCTAACCCATCGGCACAACTCCCAACCTGGAGGACGGCGAGTACATTCTTCGGCCTCTGTGGGAGTTTCAACAAAAGACCGTCAGCAAATTTGAGCCCACTTACCAAATCTCTTCGTACAATGAGAGTAGTTTCATCACTGATACCCAGAAATTTGTGAAAATACTTTAGCAGCACCGTTTTAAAAACCTCAACTCTTGTCAATGAAGTAGTCGTCTTAGAAGTCGCTGCAAAAGCCGCTAAAAAGTCCTGAAAAAACATAGACATGTACTTCGATTCCTGCCTAGCAATCTGTAAATATACTGCATGTGAAGTATTAGTGATTCAAAGGATAAATAAGGTACCTAAACAAAATTTAAAACTGATTAATTTTCCACATCTATCTACAAATATGTAAAACCTAAACTATACAATTTTTTCAAGTTCTAGAATTTAAGTCATTGAACTTACACGAAAGCTCAAAACGAAAAAAAAAAATAAATAAAAAACACACTCAGTCTGAAATAATTTTATCTTATTTTCGATTTTCACTGGCCGGCCATACCACATTTCATTCATGCTGGACCGCAAACAAATCATAAAACCGGAGGACAATAAAATAAGCAATTCTGCTGATGTGTGAAATTCAAAGTAATTTCATGGAAATAAGCCTTTGACTTCCTCCCAGCCGTTATACGGCCAAAATCCCAGAACCCTCTGAAACCATCCTTTCGCCGCCAAAAAGGACCAAATTGACGACCAGGAAAAAAAGAACACAAAATAAAAAACAAAAAAAATAACTTTAAAATTTATTCGATTTTCGATTTAATGGCAAAAAGGACATTTAATACACGTTCACATACCCGGATGCATGTTGTGGATGTAGCTTCCCTACCTCTACTCAATCTCCTTTTAGTTGCTTCTCAGCCTCCTTCCAATCGCATGCCACCTTGGCCACCCCATAAAGCTAGTTCGCTACCAATCATCACACTATCTGTAGCCACTACCATATATTTCCAGAGTATTGCTTATACGAATATGCAGGGTGGTTACGGGGAGCCATGGCAATTGGGTGCCATAATCACATAATGCGGAATTTATGCATTCACCCTGCGCGCATCACCCTGTTACTTCTCGCGCTGTACAATGTCATCTCTTAGTAGGATATACATACATACATCCCTGTATGTACTCTGTAAGGGATGGCGGATTTATATCCGTGTGTATGCGTGTGCATGTGTAATATTTTATCCAGCATGAATTATTTAACTTATTTTTCGGTACATTAAGCACTAGAAGGTTATTTGAATACAATAACTCACATTAAGTTCACAATGATTTTATGTTTCTTTTCCCTGTTTCCAAGCTTTCATTTTTTTTTTCTTGATTTTTTTGACCTTTTCATCCTGCAAAGTTGGAAATTTATTTCCCGAAAAAATGAGACAAAATTCCAGCGCAAAGTTCCGTCGCATTTTGAAGCGATCGTCCCAGCCATTATGGCAATATACTGAGATGCCGAGAAAGTACATTCTGATTATTATTCATTTAACGACAAAAAAAAAACACAAGATAAAAGAGCATGTAAAATAAAATAACTGGTTTTCAGAAATATAATTAAATCCGTTCTCATAACTCATGTCGAACTGCTACGTATAATGCAATGCATACCCTGCAAAGAGTATTGAGATGGTTAATTTGGAATGTCAGTTGGTCTTTTAATAGTGCTGAAACCGATAATATTCACAGGTCATATATGAAATTAATAGCTGCTATTTGTTCATGTGAAAACGGAGAGGTGTGAAAACCGAGAAACTCTCGACATCACCGCCCGTTTTGCTATGGAACAAGGACTATACAGTCAAAAGCGTGCTGCCGATTTATATGCATCATTTGTGGTAGAATTTTTAATAATAATAATCATAAAGAGTAAAGATATCATAATCACACTGTGGGCGAAAAGTTGTTTATTGTTTTGCAGGTTTCTTGGGTAAAAATTCCATGAAGTGATGGGACGAGTTTCCAGACGAGATGGGCAAATCTTTTATAGGGTAACCTTCTGTGTTTATTTTTCCAGATAACCTGCAATAAAATACAAGGATCATAGTAGAGTGCCATCTTTAATTGATATTTTCGGAATTTTTTTTAGTGAACCTTCATAAAATATGCACCTCTATATGATCAGCGCCTCTTCCCTTTCCGACGCTTTTCGAACTTAATACGAAAATTCACTGAAAGACCTTGACACCATATTATGTATATACAGTACTAGATCGCGAGTGCTAAGCTTCTCAGAAGTTTTAATAAAGAGGTGTAAATGTCAGTATTAATCTATCAAACTAACGTCATCATAGGTACCCCATACGCATGGAAAACCTAAAGGAGGAAATTAAAATAAATAATTCAGAACCTAAACGGTGACCTTATCGCATGTTTTGTAAGCACATCGAGTCGATGGCAGACTGTCTCATGCCAAATCAGAACCGGGTCAAGATCACCGCTTTTAAATCTTGTAAACTTTTAGTAGCCAGCGGGCGGTACCCGCATCTAAACATCCATAAACGGACTTGGCTAACTCAAGATTAATCAAACCTTTACTGGATTGATCAAATTGCGATCGACGCCAGATACTGCACCAACAGTCTTGGTGTTCGAAATTACCGAGGAGCCAACATCGACACATATCACTGCTTTGTTGAAGCCAGGGTACGAATCCGAATATCACAGGCCCAAAAGCATTAAATAAGATAAACAGAGTTGCAATCGCAAGAGACCGTTCGAATCTACGAACAGAGGAGAAGGGAAGACTATAGCCCTTTCTTCGAGAAATAAGGAAGATCACAAGAAACGAGCTGTCAAGGAAATGGGGAAATAAAACACAACAGAACTACGAGTATAGAGACAACCGTTCACGTTGGACAAAGATGACAGAGAATTCCGCCTCTAACCGATACGACGCTACGGAAGCAATATCGAAGCGAAAGTCTAATAAATCTACTGGAGTTGCTGCCTACTACTTTTAATTATTTAAAGCAGCTAGGAACATGCACTAGCTCATCTGTAAGAAATGGGCAGAGCAAAGCATGTCCGATGCACGGAGTCTCAGATCTGACTGTCCGAAGCACAAGAAAGGAGACCCTTTGGGCTACGTCGACTATAAGTCTCCGAAGCTTCGGCTCCTAAATAAACAATCTGGTTGATCCATACCTTACCGGTTTCTGGCCCGGAAAGTCCACCTTCAATCACATATTCATGCTTTGCAAGATTGGAGTTTCAGATCGACACTCCTCACCTATTTCTCGACTTCTTATCCACGTATCATAGGATGCAGGGCGTTGAGTCATACAACACCAGTTATACAAAGACCTCCCTGTAAAACTAGTTAGTTGTAGAGAATTCTTGCTACTACATCAAGGTCGGTAGTGAATTAACCGAGATCTTGAATGTCAAGAAAACTTTTAGAAGAAGCGACGTCCTTGCATATGGTCTTTTTACCATCTCCAGAGGGAGAACTTTAGAAGGCTTATTGGCCAATTAAAGTGGCGCAATCTCCCACAAATTGATGACATTGATGTGCATTGACGAACACAGCGAATCATCAATTACTCGTAAATAAGTCTAAACGAAGACAACACAAAGTACATACTGTCATCAGAAAATGACAAACCACCGACGACTTGGCCAGTACGTCATCATTGGCAATTATAACTTTAGGCTTCGTCTACATTGTCTCTGCCGTTACAGGGAGCAAAGATAGTATCAAAAAAAAAAAACAGACGCAAAACTACTTGCCAGTTGCTGTTTCTCGTTTGACTCAGGAATTAACTGGATAACAGAGCTCTCATTCGCAAGACCAAGCTGGCCTTATATAAGACTCTTATCATCCCGGTTCTGTTCCATATCGCAGAGGCTTGAAGTATCGTTGCCATTTCGAGATAAAGATACTGCGCGTGATTCCTAGCCCCGTTTATAATGACGCGGAATGGAGAAAGAGTCTTATATACTTTATCACACGATTTTAGATCTTATGTAACAAGTGCAGAGAAGTCTTAGAGGTACCTAAACAGATGTGGGTATTGAACTTAAATTTTGAGTGGAGAAATGACTTTGACCAGGTGGAAGTTTTTCTTTCCTCTTTCTAGAGGAATCATTTTGCAGTGTGTTTACATCGAATATTAATAATATGTATAATAGATATGTATATAGCATTGCGTTTTGAAAACTCAGTTGAAATATCGCATCTACTCGTAGGCTTTTCCTGAAACGAATATTGAAAGCAGAGCGTATTAACATCAGTAAAAAAATGAATAAGAAGAGGAAGTAGCAGACAAGAGATCATCAATGAATATTAAAAAGCGTGTCGAATACAGAATGTCCACGGCTCTATTCTCGAGAGGAATATTTGACTTTTGGACATCAGACTTGAATCTGTCCAAGATAACTTTAGCTAAACCTTCCGAAAGATAATTTCTTAAACATTGAAGAAGAAATTCATCGACTCCAAATGCACGCATTTTCGATAAAAGACCGTGATGGCAAACACTATCAATAGCCTTTCAAATAGCAAGAGCAACTATCTTGTATTGTAGATTGGTATAAAGAAAAGATTCGTATTTTTTGGGATGGCCTGAATAAATCTGTTTTGTTTCTTCTTGGAAAAGGTCCGCGTACAAACGCTTTATGGAAGTAAAGATTGATGAGAAAACTTCAGCAGTGGTAAAACCAGCGTGGAAGAACACATCTTTAGAAGCAACGCGCTCTGGTGTCAGCTAGAATGACATTAATAATGACCGCTATGATGGACGATGATGGAGAGATTAGAATATTTACTTTTACTGTATACATTTGAGGCACTGCACTATATATTGCCTAAGTTGCTGGTCCTATTAAAACATCATACATTTAAGAAGGGCATTGCAATAATTCCTGGCCCTTTTAAACATCATTCGTTCTTTAAAGCGCCAGACAGCCCCATATATTATCGACGACTAATGCAATAGAAATGGGATTTCAGTCAATTCTCTTAAAACTGAGATTGTTCTATTTACGAAGAAAAGGAAATTAACTGGTGTGACATTTCTAGTGCTTAAAGGCATCACTTTCCAAATTTCCAAAGAGGCTAGGTATAAGGGCGTCAGGCGTTATTAGCCTTCTGGGAGTGCAAAGGAGCTGTCGGCAAGTAATGGAGCTGTCACTGAGATTCTCTGGACTTACCAGGTTATTATAAGATCATTTATGTCCTATGTTTGGTGAAACAAACTCTCAGAAAAATACGCTAATGCTGGTTTTACCAGACTCCAAAAAACAACCTGTTTCGACTGAATGGAGGCTTTCCCTAGCACGCCTGGCTCCACTGTAGATGCATTTATGAATTTCCCTCGCATTGATAATCTTATCATTGGCACGGACTGGAGCATTTATGACTTTGCATGTCGACCGTCTTAAGACTCTGGTCTTATGGATCAGACGGCATTCTGGCATTCTGACCAGAATTCCTGCTGCGGAGAAAAACGAAATTCACTTTAAATGTGCCGCGAATGGTTTCAGTCAAAATCATAGACAGGAAAGGAATGTAGCCGAGTCTTTAAATATGGCTCCAGAAACGATCTAAGATGCGGCGCTGGTATCTTATCGCCAGGAGATGTTGCTCCTGTCTTCCAGATATTCGCAATCCTGACGATAGCGAACTACATATATTGTGAATAATCCGGAGAGGGTGTGAAGCGTTTGTATGTGTAGGGACAGACGAGCTGCGCTTAGAGTTTTGTTGAACCCTTTTATGACTTCCAAGTTATTGTAGTTCGTGAATGTTATACTTCACTGAACACAGTCGCAAGGCTGAATTCACTGAGCCTTGTCTGTGTCCCATGTGCCAGACAAGGCTAAAGATAGACCTATGTTAGGCCTACCTGTATCTTTGTCTAGGGCTTCCATTAACAATTGGGTTTTATTTGAGTCCAGCTGCAGATGGTATGACTCTCCAGGTGGCCACCTGGCAGTCTAAACGAATACTTTCCTATAAGAGGTCAAGGGCTTTCCTGCTCTTCCTCAGTAGCACAGCGCTGCAGACTGCACTACAATTTTACTAAGCACTTAAGTGTGCTGGGCATAAGTGATACAACATACTGAGATACTTGCTGACGATTACGACACTGCGGAGCGCGATCTCTGTGAATGTCCGGCTTACGTTTACGGACTAGTTCTTTGTCTGAGTGCTCTTTTCCGACGGAAGAAACAAAGAATTTGATTTGATTTATTTATTTCTAAAAAGATGTTCAATAAGATTTAGTCGTTAAGGTCTTAAGGTTATTTTTTCTATTTTAATTTTAACATTATATATTAATTAAATTTTTGAAATTAGAAAAGGATGGGAGAGAAGCGAAAAATTTAGTTAATGTTGAAACAACATTGTAGGATTGCATTTTTGAAGTTTGCAGTGTTTGAAATACCCTTAATGCGAGGGTAGACAGTTCCAGAGTTTAATAGTGTGAACGGAGAAAAGCCGCGAAGCATTTAGGTACCTAATAAAAACCCTGTAGTATACGATTTTTTTATGATTTTATGTAGAAATAGGCGTTCATGTGTTGTGTTAATGTATATCCCAACAGTTTCCTCGAAAATGCCAAAACATGATCATGTCTATGAGGCCCATTGACATATCATAGTGAGTCGTTATACGCTACTTGCAGTTTACGCTGAGACTAGTTATCAAGATTGCTATGGACTACTTCCGAATATGTTATAATGGCTATTTAGAACAAATCCACGACCCGTGACTTAACCAAATAGTGTGTATGCGATATTGGTAAGACCTTTGACTTAGTAGGGTTGATGATCAAGCCGTTGAATACTCACCATTCAGAGACGTTATCTAGATCGGCATTAAATCGTATTCTCAAGAGGACAAGATAAATGGAGTTGAGCATCATCAGCATAGAGGTGAATAATAGCATGTTGGCAGATCAAAGGTAGATTATTTATAAAAACGCAAAATAAAGTAGGTCCCGGAATGGAGCTTTGAGGTACCTCATGCTTAACGGGCTTACATATAGACAAAGAGTTGCCATTAACTACTCGTTACATCATATTGGAAATATAATTTTTCACTAGTCATGCGGGTCTATCGTTAAAGTCAAAAAAATATTTTAAGCTTCCAGCAGAGAATTTCATGATAGACCTTGTCGAAGGCCTTCGAAAAGTCTAGTGTTACATAACCTTCATCAAAATTACGTCTTCAAATATGTTGACCTTAGCCCGGGAACAATTGTGGTTGGCTCTAAAAGGACTAAGTAAAGAATTACATGATAAGTGATTTTGTATTTGTTTAGCTATCAGCTTCTCGAAGAAATTAGATAAGTATGGAAAGATGCTTATTAGTCTGTAGTCATTATAAGCGGAGGCGTTGGTTTTCTTAGCAATAGGAATAACCTTTGCAATTTTCCATTTTTGCCGCTAATTTGAGGATTTAATGCAGTGGTTGATAATGTGCGTTAGATGAGATAAAATTAATGGCAAGATTGTCTTTATAGAGCGACCTGCAGAGTTCGACTTTATAGCTGCAATACACTCAACAAAATCGCTCTGAGTTACTATTGTACTTCAAAATCAAAAGGCATTTAAATAGATGGCTCAGTGTTGCTATTGAAGATAAAATGATTATGCGCTGTCAACACCGCTGTCCAAAAAATTATCATTTAGTTCATCAGGATTTGTATGTCCTCCCGTTGATAGTTTTGCTTCTTATGAGTGCAACCATAGGTTTGCATAGTCTGTATTGTATTTTCGATCTAACACATACCATTCGACACAGACCAATGGAATTTAATGATCATGGTAGAAAGATTTATTAGCACCTCCTTATGAAATTCTTTACCCCCGACGAATTCAGCTAAACTGCACGACAGAGTTTGTCATTTGCCAAAGGCGTTATGGATTCAATGAATCATTTCTTATTTAAGATAATAAATTTATTTGTATTTATATGCAGACGTCCAATAAAATTACTAGTGTCAGCAAGCTTCCAACTGATACTGTCAGTTATTTAATTTTATTTTTATCGTAATCGTATTTATTTTTATTTTTTGAGGTTTACATTTTATTTGCGTTTACAACGAAAACAGGTAATTTTTGGTTTAGCGGAAAATTCAATAAGTCCAAAGAAAAATCCACAATATGGTAGAGTTAACAATATGAAATTGCCAACAAATGGTCGTTACATATTTATTTTTAATTTTTTTTGGCATAATTGACATAACTCTTGTCAAACGGAAGATTAATTTGTGACCAGTTTTGGATTACTTAATGGATTAAATTTACAAAACCGACGATCGAAAGCATTAAACAACTTTTATCGATTTTAAGTTGCACTGCATATCTTTGTATCTTGTTGGATAGTCAGTAGTTAAGCTGAGTCTTTGTATTGTTTTGTATTTAAGCTGAGCCAATTGCAATATCTTCTTGAGAGAGCTGTTTCAAAATATGTATGTATGTATTATAATTTCGGATAAATATTGTTTGAAAAGTTTCAGCCCTTTGGAGAATTGTTTCTAAGTTTCGAATGGTATTGTAAATCACTGAAGCATGTAAGGCAATTCCTTGGAAGGTTCGGTTGCCTTAATAGCCAAAACTTCTTTCAGCTATTGATAAAACACTATACCTTGTGCTTATCATGTCGCAGCCCAAGACGGATATTCATCGACGCAAAGCGCTCAAGCAACCAAAGGCAATAATTCGGAAATACGCTCCGGGTACAAGTTGTTACCAACAATAGGACGACGAACAGACAATCAACTAGCAGGCAACAAAAGCTAAATCATCAAAGGACATTTATCGATCTGACCCCTGAAACTCTCCAACCCTAAAGTCCTAAAACCCTTACGTTCACGCAATACTAAACCCAACAAAGCCGAACCGAATCGAATTGAATCGAATGGTATAACCAAACAGGGCGCTTAACGTAGTGAAAACACCGATCCCATTCGACCCCACTTCGAGAGTTGGTGTCAAGAAAGAGACACTTCGAGCACGACATAATTTGCTTCCTTTTGGCGTAACAAACACCAAACACCAAACACCAAATACCGAATACCAAATATCGAACACTGAATATGAACATCGGACAGGTGTTCCGGTTAATGGCAACCTATCTGTGGCCAGAAATGGAGCTGAAGCCAGAGGGCATCGGGACTGATTATTTATCCTCATCACCTTGGGATGCTGAACCTAAGCATCATTCGTTTCAGTTTCAGTTGTCCACTCTTGGTATAGAGGATTCACGCATATCTCAAGCCACATAAGTGATAGTTGATTTAAAAGCGATTGAAATTGATACGCAGGACGATAGGACGAAGGAGCTACGAACAAGAGTTATTCGTTGTTTGCTTGTCCGGATATTGTCATTCATCCGGAATTTCGATTTGGCTTATGTGTGCGTGTATTTTTATTAGTACAGCTACGGGTACGAGAATATCTGCCATTAGATGACAAAGGAAGACAACCGAAAAGTTTTCGTTCTCCTTCAGTGTTCACGAACTGGGACTGTGGAAATGCCCACTAACCAATACCATGCCGATGACTTACTTCTTATTCCATGTTTTCGGCTCATTTTTATTGTTGGCACAAGGTGATGGGCCCCGATTGTTTTCGTTTTTTGTCTTTGCTTTCTTGTTGTAACCTCATTCATAATTGATTGAGAGAAGGTCAAGTAGGAATTTGAGAGGAATACTGAATCGAATGGTTGGATTGTTCTTCTGTATCCCGACCAGATAGAGAAGATACATATACATACATATCTACAAACTTGGATACTTCTAGTGGTATCAATACCAAAATCAAGCCATCAACTTACAGCCCTTCTTTAATTTTTATCTCTGCCCAAACATATCAATTCGTCTCTTAAATTTGAACCAAGAATCAGTGATATACGAGTATGTTATGTTGTGCAGGAAGTCGAATCAGGAAATAGGGGGACAAGGTGAGGTACATAATGACAGTAGTTCAGCAGGCAAGTTCATGTAGAGTTCAGAAGTCAACCGTGGAATATTTAATTTTGCTGTAAAAGCTCGATAACCGAAGACAGAGTGAAACAAGCTTCTGGAATACATTTGGGAATATCTTCTAGTTGATGGATTTTTAGCTTTGTCTGTATTTTGTTGGAATTGAATATGTTGTAGTCATGTCAGGGGGATTCGCAGCAGCAACTTGAAGATAAGTTGATAAAGAGCCTTCTTGGCGGCAGTATTTTGCTAGAGTATCTCGGAGATGACACAGTACTGGGATTGGGATTGTAATTGGGATCGGAATCGGGTTTGTTGTTTGTATGATGTTACATATATATTTTGTGTCTGAGATAAATTGACTTCAGGAAAAAAGGTGGCTTAACGATGTTACATCTTTCGCCCTGATGACTCTTTGATTAGCTATTTATTGGATTCTCTGGGTGCAGTTCAAGGATTAAATTAGACAATGGCAGAATTTTATCTGTTGTCTCTTGAGAAAATTTGATATCCCATACCACTTGCTTAACTGTTGATGGAGAAATTTCAATAAACAGATCTCATATTTGGTATCTGTTTTAAATATTTTGTGGTAATAGGATCCACCGATACGAAAAAGCTCGTAGCGAAGGTAGTATGAGACTTAATAGCTTCGAGATCGGATAAAATGATTTCACTTTTGTATTTATAGAATTTAAAAATCGAGAATCAATTTATGACATCAGGAAAAACAAAAGGCAGAAAGGATGTCAAAAAACTGTTATATTCTGCCCTTCCAACCAATTGGACGTGTCTTAATTTCAATCCCGCTCTCGCCTATTGTATGTAATACTCGTATCTATTATTGCTTTTCTGTCTATTGCTTTTCTGCCGGCAAATTTATTTGGACACTGTATATGTTCAAGTACTGTGGTTAATTCGATTGTGCGATTACCAGCTGAACGAATAGTTACCTAGTTACAAATTCATGATAAAATAAAACACTTGAAGCTAATGTTAATGTCTATGATATTAGCTTTATTTAATAGATAATTTTATGCCGTTAGTGTTTAAATATGATATCGGGCATATGGGTGCCACAGCTCGAAAGAAGCGCAATCGTGAAGTCCAATTTTCGACAACTTTATCGAGTAACTGGGGCCGTATATCAGCAATAACACGGCGAATATTGACTTTCGAATCATCCAACGTCTCTGGTTTATCGGTATAGACTCATAGCTTCACACACCACCAAAGAAAGTAATCTAAAAGTGTGAGATCACAGGATCGTGGAGACCAGTTGGCTTATTAAATATTTCCCGCAATAAATAGATGGTGTCGCGCGCCGTGTGGCATGTTGCGCCATCTTGTTGAAATCAAAGCTCTATCATGTCAATGTCATTCAACTGAGGAACGAAGAATTCAGAAGTCATGTTTCTATAGCGCTCTCCATTGACGGTGATTCCATCCCCATAAAGCACACCAAACAATGAGTTTTAATGAAATGTATGGGCATCTCGACAAAGGCTTCTGGGTCTTCTCCACTCCAAATTCGGCAATTTTGCTTGTTTACATATCCATTTAACCAAAAATGGGCCTCATCGAAGAAAAAAATGTTGCGTTAAAAATGCGGATCAAGCTGAATCATGTTTTCGGCCCATTCACCGAACCTACGGTCACGCGGTTTCAACTCTTGCACAAGCTGGATCTTATAAGCTTATAAACCAGCATTTTTCCGTAAATCTTCCATAAAGTGGATGGGCATAGCTCCAATTACTGTGCAGGATGGAGAATCGACTCATTCGGATTCTCCTCAATACTGCACTCCACGACGGTAATGACTTCTTCTATGTCATCTTTGGCGATGCGTATTATCCACTAAAGTTGGTATGAGTATAGCCCGATAGATTGCTGTTCATTGAATAGCCAAGGCTTGTTGCTGATTCCACAGATTCCAGTTTGTTATTGTAAAGCCATATATGTTATCTTGCAGAAGAATGAGATCTAATGATCTGTTGGAAATCGGAAGAAATTGCGACTTGTCTGAGTTTAAGTATAGACCCAGACTTACGTTCAGTAGGAAACTTAGTTCTTTTAAATACTTTATTGGTCATGTCAAATAAAGTCGAACATCATATGCACATCGGTGCACTGAAGAATTTTTGCAAACAGATGGTAGGTCGCTTATAAATAGGCAGAACAAAATCATTCCTAAAACCGATCTCTAATGTACCCCTTGTAGAATATGTTTACGAGATGAAGACTGTTCTCAAGATACAACTCGTTGCATACTTCCAGAGAGAAAACTGCGAATCAGTATTACAGCTCTATCACTGAAGACAAACAAATTTATCAGTTAGCACCACTGTATTTTACGATTGACCTTATCCAAATCTTTTTAGAAATCAAGTATACATAGAGTCACTAAGCTAAGTCAATATACCTTTGTCGAAGTCTTGTCACCTTTTTCGAGCAGCTGTGGTTAGGTCAGAGGCCAGACTAACTTGGGTTAAGTAGCTGATGACAAGTGTCTTAGGATTTGTTTTGCTTTGAGTTTCTCAAAGACCTAAAACAAACATGTTAGAATGCTGATTGGCCTAAAATCGCCTGGAGTTGTTGTGTTCGCCTTTTTAGCAATGGCTAAAACTTTACCATTACCGTCAATGTTAACTTGCAAGTCCAACTCAAAGGCATCTCGCAGACGTGCGGAAAGTTTAAATACTAAGGCTCGGTTGTTAACCACCGAGTAAGTTGCGATGCCGATGTATCATATAGAAACATTTTTAGGTATCGCAAAATCTCTGTTGCATTTTGTAAGAAGTACACGTATGTATTAGCGGAAGTCCGAATATAAAGAAATTGATAGTTGACAAACTTCTGAATGTGAAAATCAGTTATTATTGATTATTCAACAAAGGTCGTAGTAAAGTTCGATACAAAAGGCAATAAAAGCAGCTCAAGTTCCGACCGAGATTCTAACATCAGCAAACTCTCTGCCTTAGTAGCGAAGTAATAAAGTCGCCTATAGAGCGATTTTAAGGCCCGTAAAGTAGTCAACCGAAAATGAGTTTGCATGATACGCTAATTCACTTTTTCTTGAATTGCCAAAATTTGTGGTAAGAATTACATTACGATTTGGCAGCAAACCTTGACGTTTTCTAGTATTAGGCTTCAAAATTTTAGCAGCAATAATTTTCTTAAGCGAAAATCTTGCAAGTTCGATAGAGAAATGAGATCAAATGTTCCACGCCTACGTATCGAGTTCCAATCATGTATGGAAGTATGATAAATTTTTTATCTTTACCATTTACTCAAACGGTGGGGTGTGTCATAAAGCCGAAAAAATCAAAAAAGATATCTCTTTTAAAAAATAACTAAAATCATATTTTTGAAGCCGGAGAAAACACTATAAAATTGTATGGTCTTTAATTCAATATCAGAGTTCAAACTGATATTAGTTTTTTTTTCAAATCGAGGTCATAGCTGTCGAACTGTGCTTCAACGACTCCGATAATTTAAAGCAAAATGTATAGCAATTATTCTACCTTAAAACAATAGGTTCCATTAATTCTTGCCATTTCCAGCTGACTTCAGAAAAACATTTTCAAAATATACTTATTTATTACCCGGATCTCTATAAAATGACTTAAGAAATAAGTACCGAGTCCATATATCTCCCTATGGGTAATCTACATAAGCTCTGCATGTCAAAAAAGTCGACTGCCCTCAAATAGCAGCATCCAATGGCATGCAGCAATAGAACAAATTTATTAGCTTACTGCCGGTGATCTCCAAAGAAGTTAATTAAAAAATGATTTATCCTCCTCGGGCAATAAATATTAATGGCTCCGTGAAGAATGAGAAGAACCCGACAAGAGCCAAACGACATGTAATATCGTTCACAAAAAAATTGAAAAAAAGAAATCATCAACCTCCAGTCTAGACACACTCGAGCACACATAATGATTTTGGGTCCTTTCCTCAAAGCCATAGCCTCTTGCAGCGCGCCAAAAAGATGCCCAACAATGGAGAATCTCTCGTCCTTCTTCGACAATGCAATGTCGTTTTTCATCATCATAGGTGGAAGCTACCGCATTCAATCGGGTAGCCCTACCCTTAAGACCACAACATAAAACAACACCACCATCAGAACTAACACCACCACCACCAACAAGAAGAAGAAGAACAACAACAACCAGAACAACCCCATCGAAGTAATGACTATTTTCTTCTCGGTAAAGTGCCTGTTTCTTGTTTCTTGCTATGAGCTAAAATTGATGAATGGTCCGGTTGTCCGGATGGTCGAGCGGCCATCATTTTTCCCAGACGCCCTCATCCTTCGCTACGAGTAGTTCCAGCTTGAAAACATTTCGAATATTTATTTCAAATAATTTGCCAAGGATCAAAAGCCAGAACCTATTATTTTGTGTCCTGAGATTTATGCCTCCTGGCATTTAAGCGCTTTAAGGCCATACGAATTTGAGTACTCATACATATAACTTAGGAGTGCACATTCGATATTTATGCCATAAAGATGAAGTACTCGAGTACTCATATGAATTTGTGTTCGTGTTCGTGCTCCACTTCAAATAATAGAGATGTCATCCTTGTAATTAAATTCGTCGCCTTGCACGTCCAAATGTAAGCGAGTACCGACTTCAAAGGATATGACAGACATGTATAGGGGCTCTCGGTGCCGGCTCTGTGGTACACATTTCGTACGAAGCCAAACAACAACATAATTAATGCGAAACCAATTTCGCAAAAAGAGTTTAAAACAAAAATTAAAATAAAGACATTTTTAATTTGGCCGCGGACCGTCAGAGCGGCCGCTGTCCTGTCTCTCAAAATAGCGCGCGCGGACATGAATCTCAAACATCACAGAAAACGTAAATAGAGCGGGAGAAACGAAGAGAAAGAGAGCTTTCGTGTTGGTCCTGGTCCTGCTTCTGGTTCTGATTCGGATTCGGATTCGGATTCTGATTCTGATGTTGGTCCTTCTCATCTGGAAAAAAAAGGAAGTAATTAAAAACGTGTTACTTGTCCGACAGGATGTTGGTAGGTTGGCAATAGCGGAACGGCAGTAGTGTTGGTGGTGGATAGCAATGGTAACGCCACCGTAACAAGAATGTTATAGTACAGAGAGACGACATGACGACGACGAATTAAACCGCACATACGGACGAAATTATTAATCGGGGAGTTTTGGCTTGTCACACATCTATTGAGGACTGTGGAACAGTGCTGCTGGAGGACTAAGGACGCCGGGAAAATATACAAGCAAAATGCTTACCATGATGGTAGTGACGATGAAATTACATTGGTCTGACCAGTACTATGACCGACCGGCATTGGCAACGTTGGCTGCAATGGCGGTCGCGCTGTTCGGTGTATTATGTCATGCTGCAGCAAGAGGAATCATTAAATGTATCGGTGGAATTTTAAATTAAGTCATAAATTACATGGAAGCCGATGTAATTGCGTCATGTTTGCATTTCGAGGTGGGTACTTTGCCTTCTTTTTGATTTGCAATGCAGATGGAATAAGCACTTCTTTTACTACTCTACTCACACGAACCAGAAGCGAATCTGACTTTTTGGGTCATTGCTTGAAGGGAGGAAATTAATGTACGAGTTCGAGTACGAATACGAATACCAATACGGATACGGATATGGATAGGTAGGGAAACGTGTGTGGTTGTAGATGAGATGTGATAATTTTTTAAAGTGTTTGCGTTGATTTTTTATTAAAATGAGATTTGGTACACCCAAAGGCTTGGATTGACTTCATTTGAAGTACTTATTAACAAAGTTGTATTTAGGTTATACTCGTATTTACTAGATCTGCGCTAGTCATTGAGGCGAGAAAGGTTACGCTAATTTTGGACAGCAGTTCTAAAAGGCGTCACTTTTACTTAGACATAAGTTTTGGTATGTAGATGATCTTGCTATGTACGCTTACGCTTGTAAGCTTATCCGTACTGCTCATGTTTGCAGCTGGTTGTTCAAAAAATGTTGTCCGCGAACTAACCGAACTAAGTGCTGTTTTGTAGACTTATCGCAGTCTCCCATGATTTGCTTAAGTTGGAGGGCTGGTGGTTTTCTGGTTCGCCAATGGCTGATAATTCTGCTTCCTGCTCCAAGTCTCCAACACTTCTCAAGGAACATAGCTGGCATCCACGAAGCATTGTTATATTCACTATATAAGCCTTATCAGGGTCTACGTGCCAAGTAAAACGTGTTGCGGCATTCAAAAATGTTTTTATGAGAGATCATCCACCACTTCAATGTGTACGGTCATCATGATCTTATTGTTCTGTTCAAGCCCTGAGGCTGAAAGCAATGTCCGGTAGTAATTTTGTGCCAATGAGGGGAAGTGTCTCGTAAGCGGGGCTCCACGAAGACACGTCGGTAAACGACGCAATTATTATCAACAATTCTCACAGCTTGTGATATCTAGAAACAATGGAGTATAACTGCAGCATATGGTGCCACCATGGAGTGTACGAACATAAACGTCTTTGACGGGAATGTAAGTTAAAGCACCCGCTATCGGTAGAACCATTGCAAAGCGATGCTCACGCGAAATTGATGTTTTGTTAATACGACCACAACCCTTGAGATGCCAATATGCAAGAAGGATTTTACGGAAACAACTGGCTGGAGTTGGACAATATGGAGCTGTGGCGCAGTTGTTGAAAGTCAATTGAAAATGCATGACAATGTTCAATCCACAGACTGTGTTTTTACTTAAATTTTGACGACTCGGACACCAACGCATGATGAAAGTTAGCATGTAAAGAAGGCATTTAATGAACTTTATTACTCGTTTAATAAGATGATCTGACCTTCTCGTCTTCTGGTAGTAAGTTCAAGTGTCACTATAGCCACCGGTGATAGTGTGGACGCAAAATGTCGAGTCGTTTCCCATCTCGCATAGCGAACGGTCGGCTTTTCCGTGGTGCACATAAAAGAGAAAGACTATCAAATAGTAATTTAAGCAAATAATTGGCAAATTTGAGTGTGGCTCAGTAGAGCAGTAGTTGATTCGGTACGTGGAAGACCTGGGTTCGAGTCCAGTAGAAATTCGTGGGTGACTTTTTTTAATTTCTTAACATTAAAAACAAAACAAGAAGTGGTAATAGTGCCGATTAACGATGGATACCGGTATCGAATCGTATGACGACGAGAGCTTGTGAAATGCAGCAGCAGCAAGCAACAACAAGTAAGGCAGCAGCAGTAATACAAAAATCAGATGATGACACGAAAGTGGAAAAGAGACGGAGGAAAAACAAGACATCGTCGAAATCCTCCACAACAAAAAAAATTAAAGAAGATGAGCACGTTAAAGCGGTCGGAAAGGAGTACTCTTACGAGTCTGAAGGGGGTGAGTGCCACTACATTGGAGAGGGGAATCCCTTTAAAGAGTTGTCAGACATTGATACCTCAGCAGAAGAGGAAGAAGCTGACGAGGCTCAGCTTGACAAGCTTATAAAAGAGCTCCTGGAGAAGAGAGAGAAGTTGCGGCGGCAAAAGCAACAACAAAAACTACAACAGCAGAAGACAGAAGCTATGAAAGAAATGTCAATGTAAAAAGAAAAGCAATTAACAAGCCAAAAGCAGCAGCAGCAACAACAGCAACAACAACAACAACAAGAACAAAGACTGCAACAGAAGACGAACCCGCAAAAACGACAAAAACAACAACAACAGCAGCAAATATAAAAAAAAATGCAACAGCGATCATCGCAGCAACAACAACAGCAGCATCAACAACAGCAGCAGCAGCAGCAACAACAGCGGCAGCAAAAGCAGCAGCAGTAGCAGCAACAACAACAACACCAGCAGCAACAACAACATCATGAACAAAACCAGCGGCTTGAAAACAAGGGGAGGGAAAGAGTGCCCCCAATTAATGTAAGTAATTTAGAAATTAATGATAGTATTAGGTTATGTAAGTTAGTAACTAAGAATTTTTATGTTAAGAGATTAAGTGCAAATAAGCACATTACTATTTGTTGTAATATGGAGGATTACCGGAAAGTACGTACCGCCCTAGGAAAAGCAGATACGGAATACTATACATATACTCCTAAGGGTGAAAAACTTCAGACGGTGCTATTAAAAGTCATCGATCCTGCAATAAAGACGGAGGAGATCGAAGAAGAGCTTAAAAGGTTAGAGAGCGACGACCTTAAGTTCAAGCCGTTTACCACGGCCGCGGCAAGGGATGGTAACCGTAAATTACCATTCTTCTTAGTGCAGTTAACACCCAACAGCAAAATCGACAGTCTGCGAAAGATCAAATTCCTGTATTATCATGCTGTGAGTTGGGAAAAATTAAAGAGGGCAGATCGTGTACTGCAATGTATGCGCTGTCAGAGGTTCGGGCACGCCGCAGCTAATTGCAATATGCAATTTAGATGCGTTAAGTGCGATAAGGACCACAAATATGGAGAATGTCCTCTAGGAAACGATAGAGTAGTGGATAGGGGTCAACTCTTTTGCGTACTCTGCAGGAACTCGGGGCATACTGCCAATTTCAGGGGTTGTCCTAGGTTCCAGGAGCTGAAAAAGAAAGTTCAGGCTCGAAAACAGTTGATCGAAGAAGAGAAGCGTCAAAAGAGTCGTGCTTTCTCTAATTTTGTGGCACCCAGTGTATCCTTTGCCCAAATGGTATCTGGATCGGGTAAGGCCACAATGACAGCAAAAAGGTAGCCGAAAAAGCACCGGAGGCGGATCTGAATTTGAAAGCGATCCTTCTGTCCTTGCACGGAAAAATCGATCATTTTCAGAAACAATTAAATGAACAAGCGGCTCGAATTGACGTCATCTATTTGACCCTGTTTGACAAGTCTGGCACGCCGATATAATGTCTGCTACGTTGAATGAGGTTAATCTGAAGATCCTTGCGTTAAATGTTAACTCACTAATCAGGTTCAAGAGAAGGGCCAACCAACAAAATCTGTTGTTAAGTGAATGCCCAGATGTGCTTTTGGTATGCGAAACTAAGCTTAACCAGAATCACAAAATTGGCTACCTAAAACAATTAATTAAAGAAAATTACAGTAAGTCTGTAAGTCTGTACTGGGGCAATAAGATTCGGGCTATAAAATCCAGTAGTCCGAATATGTTCCCACAGATAAATAAATTGTTCAGGAGGAAAGATCACAATGACATTCAGTGTGTCCGAATTCCACAAACGACAGAAAACAGACAGATACTAATGACCCACGGCATAAGTCCAGAGAGTGCCGACGCAGGCGACGGTCTTTTCGTGGTCGAGGACCCACAGGAGAAAGTAGATTTGCTGGGAGCCTTTTTCGAGGCCGTGTATACGGTGAACAATCCGGTTCGCCGTAATCACGACATTGACAACAGGGCCTACGTAAATCACTATTATCTGCGCAACGAACTTCAAAATTGGCGATCCGAGAATCACGGTTTCACCGTATTCAGTGAAGAAAACGCTGCTAACTTTATCATCGCCAATGAGCGAGCTTCTTCGCATTTGTTCGTGCGAAAATATGAACTCCTATGCATCTTCGAGTCTCTGAAAAACCAAAAGTCGTCGGGAGTAGACGGTATTCCAAACGTCGTATTAAGACACCTTCCCTTGGAAGCAGTCGATATATTTACTACGCTGTTTAACAATGCGCTGAATAATGCATATTATCCGACGCATTGGAAAACAGCAGTGGTACATCCCATCCCGAAAAGGGATAAAGTTAGAACTAACCCTGCAAATCTCCGGTTAATTAGTTTGCTTCCGAATATTAGCAAGGTATTCGAGTAGGTGGTTAATAGAGCGCTGTTAAGGTGGGTTGAGGAAAATAATATAATTCCGGAAAATTAGTTTGGTTTTAGGGCGAAGCATGACACTATTCATGCTGCGTCAAAGCTGGTCTCCCACATACAATGGAATAAATGCAAGAACCAGTGCACGGGTGCCTGCCTCGTCGACTTTGAGAAGGCCTTCGACACCGTATGGTTAGAGGGGCTTTTCTATAAGTTGACGAGAATGGGTATGCCGAAACCTCTGCTATATATGATTTACGACATGCTTATGGGATAGAAGTTCGTTGTTAAATGTAACAATGTTATTTCGAGTAAGATCTTTGACATTAAAAACGGCTTACAATAATGGGCTGTCATTTCTCCGATACTGTTTAACGTTTACACAAGTGATCTAGTAGGTTCCCTCAATCATGCCATAGCGTACGCAGACGATTTAGTGGCGTACAGATCAGGTCCAAAAATCGAAGTCATCAATACTCTTCTGCAGCGTGATTTCGATCATATTAAGGCGTATTGCGATGATTGGAAATTGAAAATCAATTTTCGAAAGTCGGAAACAATCTTGTTGAGGACTCCATTGAGATGGGCTTCTAGGGATACCAGACATAACTGGCGAAATTTGGCCATCATTGGACAGCACGGACTGCCATTAGCGGTGAGAAACGTAGTGAGATACCTTGGTATTTGGCTCGATAAATATTTGTATTTTGACAAACATATAGATACTTGTCTTGCTGGAGCCAAGAAGGCTTTAGCCCTGACAAGAAGGCTGTTTCACAGCAGTCAACTTGTCTCCAGGATGAAAGTCATATGCTATGTGGCCCTAATCAGGCCAGTCATCGCGTATGGTTGTCCCGTGTGGTTCAATGTAGCGCCGTATCAAATGGAAAGGATTCGGGTGTTTGAAAGGCAGTGTCTTAGGACCTGTCTTGGCTTGTACAGAACACCAGAATCAGAGTACAAAAAATATTATCCCAACAAAGTCCTTTACGATGGGGCTAATCTGAATTGGATTGACAATTTCCTGATTAAGGTGATTCGAAGACACGTTGCAAGGGCAATGGCCAATGATAATGGCCTGATCTTTGGGGCTTATTACCCCAACGAAATGTACCACGAGAGCTCACTCCTATTGGGCTTTATTCCGCCAGAGGCTTTTTTCCATATTGATGCTAAAGGGTTAATACAAAGTAGGGATGGTATCCCGGTAATATACCACCGCCACCGCGGTGCGAGGGACAAGCGGCTCACCTACGACGGGTATGTTGCCAATGCTCAGGAGCTCCTCCGTTTTAGTCCCGCGATTGAGGACAGGGATCGGATCGATGCCGAGAAACATTACACCGAATTCTGGTGGCTTCAAGAAGGAGAAAGGGTTGGATCGATCTCCTAGGTTGGTACGATACTAAAGTAACATATTCCTCTTAGTTGTAAGTTAGATTAGGGATAGTTAGGGGGATCTCGTGGAAAGGCCGCGTTCGTTAACATGAGGCCGCACCTCTGAGAAGTGACCAGTGGTTTATCGCATTGGTTAAATCTTGGTGGTGTGTGTGCACGATGTTGACGAATGACGGGAGCCCGAAATCGCAATTGGGATGGTGACCACCCTGTGCGAGAGGCTACGAGTGCTCTAGAAACAGTGCTCTAGAAGAGTGCGCTAGAAACAATAAAAATGAATTTAAAAGTAAAAGTAAAGGACGCAAGATTTTGTTTTGTATCACAACTTTATGTAAACAAAGCTTACACACTTACCCAGAACTACCTTATTGGGTGCAGTAAGTAATGAAATACGAGTATATGCAAGCTCGTTTGGACGAATCGCTTCGTATAAATAACTGCCACAACAGCCGAAGATTAGTATCACTTTTTCATGGGATATAACCAATCATTTCGGGATACCAAAACGTTCTACAAGTTTCTAAGAATTCTCGAAGTTGGATGAGGTTCCAAGTAATGCCCAATGTGATTGAATAAAGATCATGCTATCGATTACAGCTGGTGCCGGTAGTCCTGCCAGATCGAATAGCTGTGCAACCTCACCAAGTACAAGTCCCTTCGTAAGTGATTTGGTAGGTTGATTAAAATTTACGCGGAACAATAATGTCTGGAATTGATGGTGTGCCCAGAAGTAGGTCTTGTTTCGCCTACCATGTCTAGGATGACTTGATTACTTTAAATTACGAATTTCTTAGTTCAAAAAGGCCAGTATAATTAAACAACAATGCATTCTGGGTGAAATTTGAATTAGCTAAAAAGTCACCGACGCAAAACGACCCTAATATCTTGCGATGCCAACGCCTGATCGCAGTTGATCACTTTACACTATGATTACAGGCACATTGATTCAGAGTACGCACTGAATATGACACAAGCTATTCACACAAGAGATCGTGATGAGCTGATTACCGCCAATGTACCCTTTTTAACGACTGAAATTTTCAACCGCGGCGGGAATCATAAAGCGTAATATAACGTGGATAAACGAGTCCTGACACCACGACATGAGGTATGTGAACAATGTATTAGCTACTTCTGTGCGGAGGCAGATTTGTTTGGGTTTGTTGATCACAAAGGTGGCAGTGGATCGGAATCTGTTGAGTGTGAAGTTGAGGTCGAAAAAACAGAGGGTTAAGTATTACTGTCAAGGCAGTGAAGGCCATCTGCAAATTGTTCGGCTCCAAGTGGTCAGTTAAGGTTTCGAATATTCCACGTGCAGGTCCGATGGTCGATGTTTGTCGTCGTTTTCTGGGCCCATCAATAGACAGATAATCCGGTTTCGGAACATTTTGATTTTTTCGCGGTACGGAAGATTTTTTTTAATTTTACAGTTGTAAGTCAGATTTTGATAGCTCTAGTGTTTTTATGACTGTTTACTGAGGCAAAAAACTTCTCAAATATACTTGCACGATTATTGGGAAGGGGTCGACCATTTAGACTATAGATAGCCCGGAGGGTAGGGAAGATAGACCAACCAACAACCTCGAAGGCCTAGTCCTTGGTTTCAACCCATAAACAAGGGACCGGAGGCTACGATGCCAATAATGCACTTTGGGTATGCGAGCGCTCCCGTTCGCCTAAGGGCTCTGTCACTGTTTTGAAAGTTCTTTATTTACCTGAGATACAATAATGACGAAGTATTGTAGTCTGGCTATGGACTTCGGACAGCTGAATACGTTCCACTCTATACAAATGACAAAGGTAAGGTCAGAACTTGTATATTAAGGAAACGTAACCTCAATGTAGTCCTACTTATTTATCTAAGCGACCCTGAAATAACAATTGCTAGACTGCCAGACGTACCTATTAGCTAGCAACAAATATATTGTCCTTCTCCATAGTGAAATCCTAGAAAGGGTTGTCTTGAAATCTGGAACCCAGGAAACTGACCTCATCATCTGGGATGATGCCAACGCACATCACCGACATTAAAGATAGAGGTGAGTCACTGTTTGATCAAACATGTTAGTAAAAGGTATTTTATTTTAGAGGTTTGGTTTTTAAACTGGCAACACATTTTCTACAGATTGTCAAATTGACAGTTGAAGGTTGATTTGTAGATGGTATCATCTGAAAACTCATTTTCATGTCACAGATAAATCCAATTCAGTTTAAATGAAGCTCCTTCCCTACAACTAGCATTCCGGATTTATCGGAAACTTGATTGGCCAAAACACAGAGGAACACTTTTAAAAATATTCCCATCTGAATTCTTAAGTCCTCCGGGTACCACCAATGAGCTTGACATGAAAGTCAAGGATTTCATTCTGACTCCCAATCATGGAATGGCTGCTTCCTGCCCTCTTATTCAACCTCGAGGTAAGAAAAAGCCGCACTGGCAGGAATCAACACTAGGACCCCCTAGAAATGTTTGCAGGAAACTACGTAAAAAAACAAGAACAGTGACGGACTGGGCCTCATATAAGGAACTCCTCAAGTTTATATAAAAAAAGGTCTGAGAAAGGCAAAGCAACAATCCTGGAGGTCATTCTGTGGCGAAATTACGATTACGATTAGCATCACGGCTAAGAAAAACCATCTCCTCCAATCCTACGACTCCTAGCTGTATTTAAAAAAAACGATGGCTCTTAAACGACCTCAGGTGATGAATCACTCAACCTGCTACTGGACACCCACTTTCCAGGTAGCTGCGTAAAGGAACAGCAAGTAACAACTTTAGTACGACTATTTCTGGCGCGACTAAAATTTACGGTATGATTACGCGATATTGGGTCGAGAGAAGTTAATGTAGTTTTCATTCAAAAGGCGGGGAAATGTTCTAATGTTATTCCAAAGGACGTCAGACCTATAAGTCTATCATCTTGACTTCTGAAAATTTCTAGAACGACTAATTGATATCCATACACGATCTAGAATTTATATACGGCTTCTGCCTACAGCTCAACATGCCTTCTGTAAAGGGAAGTCGATGGAAATAACTCTAAACACATTGGCTAGCAACTTGGTTCAATTACTACATTATAGATAGTACAAAATGGCCGCGTTTCTGAATATCTAAATAGAAGGTGGCTTTATCAACGTCAACACATCCGCAAACTCAACTGAAACCGTCTATTCTGAAGGTAGATGACTCACTTCGCCAGTTGATCTGTTTTATGCTAAATAGCAGGAATATCAAATACTGACTGGTACGCCGCAATGAGGTATCCTTATACCCGTTCGCTGGAACTTGGAGGTCAATGAACGGCTGATACAGTTAAAGAAAGCGTACAGCAAAATCTTAACAGACTAACCCTTTGGGCGAATCGCTGTGGATTGGAAGTAAATCTGCACAAAACTGATCTTATCCTTTTTTCTGGGAAATATAAAATTGCAATAATATACCCTTCCTCAATCAATAGTACCAGCCTATTCTTTTCCGGTCTTATTTTTGACAGGAAGCTAAACGGGAAACCTAGATAAAATTCATGAAAGGGTAAAGTAAGCTACAGTAGCCTTGTTCTCCTGCCAAAAATCCATTGTGAGCAAATGTTTTAACCACTCGCTATATATCTCGGTTATTAGACTGATACTCACCTACAGGGTGGTTGTCTGATGGACGGCCTTAGGCAATGCTGTCAACTGCATCAAACTAGGCAAAGTCCAAAGGACGGCATTTGTGTACATAAGTGGAGTCCTACACATTACTTTCTCCGGGGCACTGGACACACTTTACTTCAATTGGCACCGCTCGATAATTTCAGCAGACAAATGGCTGCTAACGCAGCTATGCGCCTTAAAGTTACTACACAGTAGACAGATAAATTATTTGGCCACGCTAGTGTTCTTAGTATACTAGGAATACTTCCAGAGAACATCGATTACACCATGCCCCAATATTAATTTGACAAAGACTTTCATATAAGCATCCCATCTAGATCCTTACGGGAGGAAGATGCTTTCATGGTTGACAAGTGAATCCACTTTTATACGTATGGATACAAGACTGATAGCTCCAGGCGGAAATTGTTGGCGATTACAGATAACCTGTCCTGGGTGAAGAAGAACGTGATATCTGGAAAGGATGTCGCTATCTTTCGCCAGGCTTCTATCAACTCCTTGGACTTAGTGTCAGAAAATTCTAGAACCGCCCATGATTGCCGATCATCTCTCAGGGAGATGGCAGAGCAGTTCAACATTCACATATGTTGGTAGCCACGCTACAGAGATATTCCAACCATTTGTAGGGCCGACAAACTCGCCAAAAATTGGAACCGCTCTATACCGATCGCTGTGCGAAAATTGAAACTTAAGCTAGATGCTATTAGAAGATCAAACCTTAGGTGGACTGTTCAGTTATCATGTCTAGCGACCAAACAAATTTGACGAAAACTGGATCTAAATCGCTCGACAAGTTTGATTTCTCTTAACAAGAAGCATCTAAGCGCTTTCATGGATATCATCACTGGACTCTGTTTTATAGGCAAGCATGCAGGAAGGTTTGGCGTTTTTATAAACGACTTCTGCAGAAGTTGCATGGACGAGGAGGTGGAGGATACAATCGTGCACCTACTCTGTACATGCCCAGCACTCTACCAAAGACAAAAATCTCCAATTAGATGATTTCTCATACAATGACTTAAGCGATCTAAACAATACTGACGTCAACAGATTCTTACGCTTCGTCAGAAGCTCAAAGTATTAGGGTTGGTTTTTGGAACAACCTCTGTTACCTAACCTAACCTAACCTAGTCTGGCTGTGGACGAAAGGATTCAATCGAAATACCTTTGCTATTGTTAGCCATCTGAGGGCATTTGTCCAGCCCATCAGGTCAGGAAGAAGAGCCTCATTGGCTCATGCGTAATGAAGTTCACTAGATTGATTGGACTCAGCATGTGCTCATCCCTTATTCACTATTAGATAGCAAACATCCAGCACATGATGATGCGATGAGAGAAAGCTAAGAATTTTAGTAATATTTATCAACATATTTAAAACCGTCTATTTTAAAATAATTGTAGAGAATATGTCTAAACCAATATTTATTCCCTTTGTAATTAGACTATTGATTTAAGATAAGAGCTAAAGAGCACCCAATCTGTTTGCGTTTCTTTTTTTGCCTTGGGGCTGGTATCCTTGTCCCAATTTAGAAGTCTGCGTTCCCTTTAAAATAATGACAAGAGGTGAGAGGGTTGCACTACTTTACCTTGGTATTGTTTGGGAATTCAACCAAAACCTTTAAAGAAGCTTCACCTTCTTTGCTAATGATGCTCTTATTCCCCCAATTGATTGTGATTATTAAAATTTTATAAATCCTCCTCCTTTTTGGAAAACAGTTCCACTCAATTATCCCTGAATATGGCCAAATTATTCAGAACTTCAGGACAGTTAGTTTTCCAGCCAGCGGCTAGACATTTTAACTTGTAGAAAAAGTTCATTGTCATTTAATTTCCGGAGAAAGTTTTCTTTGTGTAGCATTTTACAATTTTCGCAAACGAAATTAAAAGGTTGCGCAGAAGAAGAAGAAACGTTTGTTGAGATGAGACTAGAGGATAAGATACGTAGAAGCAGATAAAGAGAGAAATAAGACGATGACTCGTAATTTGGTTTATGCTCTGCGGCAATTAATAAGTTGTCTTTGGACTTTTTTTTTCGATTTTTCTCTTTTTACAGGGTTTACCCTGAAGATGTAGACTTTAATTGTAATGTCGAAATGATAAAATGTGGAAAAGAGGAATGAGATAAATGAAGGGTGTGGAGGATGGTTGTACGTGACAGTGGACTTTATGTTCTCTAATGTACCCGTATGGGTATACTTACAGACATGCTAAGCAAATATTATAGTTCCATTAACGAACATTAAAAAAAAATCTTCGATGACAGTTTGAATTGCATTTGATACAAAATCGAGTAAATTCTACGACAGGATCAGAAGCAAAACGCTTAAGATTAGTTCGTAAAATCATGCAGTTTTAATTTCGTGAGATCAAAAGGGTTTTTCATTTGTCTAATAGGAATTCTCTGAGCTTACGCAAACCTCCTTCTGACAGATGTCAAATTTTCCATTTCTTTCCATTTAATCATGGAAATTTACATACTTCAACAAAGTTTATAAATCATCCAAATTTTCTAACAAAATTCAAGATATCAGTCTTCGCTACGTGAGTTAACTCCAGCTTTCCACAGTTTTAATCGTCCCGATAAGAGGACAATTTACCGCTTAATAAATAGATTTTGTTCGATTTATTTCGATTTATTTTGCGGCTGTGAACGAGTACGTTCTTCTCTCAACCGTTCCTGTGGTGTTCTTTCAGGGAAAGACCTGACTATTCGTTCATATAGGAAGATCAGATAGCAATAACAGTTTTTCTATTTGTTATGTTTCAGCAGCTGTCAAAGTTATCAATAACATCCAGCTGTGAAAATATTCAGATAGCATCGAAGTTCCGGGTCAGTTGTAAATACGCAACGTGAATTTCGTCATGAGTTCGATCGTCATCATGACTTCAGGATGCAGGCAATTCGTCAAACCATGGAAAAGTTTGAGCGTGAGTACATTCTTTTGGATCTTAAGCCACCAACCAGACAGAGATTGGTGCGAAATTAAGAAAGCATAGCCCCGGTAGCGGGCAGTATCGAAGAAGACACACAAATTTCGATTCGGCGACTTATTTTGCTTTTGGATTTGGGCCTACATCCGTATAAGATTGGGCGTTGGAAATGTTGGCCGGAGATCCGAATTTTGGCCAAAAAATCATCTCTACGGACGAAGCCCATTTTTGGTTCAGCGGCCATGTCAACAAGTAAAATTGCCATTATTTTAGTGAACACAATCCACTAGTGTTTGGCCAAGCATCAGTGCAACCACAAAGATTGACTGTTTGGTGCGGTTTATGGCATGGCGGCATCATCAGATCTTATTTCTTTCGAAATGAGGAAGGAGACACTGTTACTGTCAATGGTCTCAGGTATAGAGCTATGTTGTCTGGCTTTCTGTAGTCAGAGCTCGACAACATCGGTAAATCCGAGCTGTGGTTCCAACAAGACGGTGCTACATGCCATACAAGCAACGCTCGAAGTTGTGAAGGAGAAATTTGGGGACTGGGTCATCTCACGGCAAGCGTTCACCAATTGGCCACCGCGATCATGCGATTTGACATCACTTGATTATTTTCTTTGGGGCTACGCCAAATCCTTATTTCGCGCTAACAAGTCAACCGTTTTGGAGGAGCTCGAGGCCAACATTCGACACGCTATTGCAGGAATAACTCCGCACATATTGGACCCAGTCATCAAAAATTGGAACGACTTGGCGACGCTTAAAGCACTGCCAGCAAAACCAAGGTGGCCATTTGAATGATGTGCAATTCCACATATAATGGCATGAATGTAGCTTCAAAATAAAGCCAGAATCAATTTTATATTTCCCACTGTTGCTGTTTTATCTAAATTTTTTTCCTACCATTCTTATGTGCTCACCCTTTATAAGATCGTATTGATCCAATAGCTAACGCAAAATGACCACCGTGCATGTCCGGCTCTCGCTCAATTGAAGGTGGAAGAAGGTCCGGATTTTCACCGAAAAATCAATTTCATCGAGGAAACCGATTTTTGATTATGTGGACTGCTGCTTCTATTGTCATTTTTCATGAATCTCTTTTAGCTCTTCTAATAATTTCTCAGGTAACTTTGTGAGTGTTCCAAAGTACTCAGCCCATTGTTCGTCGAATTACGCAACGCTAAATAGCTTTTTAGTGTGTGTTCTTAATTTTGCGTGTTTATTAGTAGTAGCGCGGTTGCCTCACTTTTCTTTCTCTGACAAACCTGATGATAGATAGATTTAATTGCAGCACTGCGACTTCCGGAACCAAGTTCTAGACGTTCAGTGTCTCTTGTGTTTTTGAAACAATTGGCTATGGATTCCATGAGTTCTAGACTATATGTATCCCAATCTGTGGATCTAGGCTGTGTATAAGATTCGGAAATTTCTGTGCCTAATAGGATGTCAACAGATTTGAAACATGCCAATTCCTAATAATTTTTTTTTAGAAATGGATGAGGTCAAAAACTTCTTCCCTAGTTCTCTTTATAAAGATAAGGCTATTTCCATAGTTTAGAATTTCAAGATTATTTTTATGAATAAATTCTAGAAGAGCCCCAAGTGTATTCACTTTTCTCACATTCGGCAGTCTTTGCTGAGAGCTAAACTTCGGATTAGTTGGCGTTTTGCCCTCAGTTTGGGCTTCAGATTCCTTAAAAGTTTGCATCCTTGGCTTAGGATATAATCTTTTGAAACCTAATCCACTAGGAATGGTTTCGCCTCCATTCTTCTTCTTAGTGACCCTGAGGACTCGCCAGCTTTTTTTGGATGCTCCCTGGTTTTGTTTAGCGATCCGGGCTAGGAAAACGTTCTTGTTAAGGTTGTCTGCTTCTGGAAACAAACGCAGATGAATATTTTGGCAATCTTGTGTCCCTGAGGTATACGTAAAATTGCGTTTTGACATAGTTTTATTCTGCCTATCGCAGACACGAGCCAGTTTTTTGTTATTGGATTTATAGCAGGTGATTGACAACCATCCGTCTCTTGCCAAAGTGGCTATGAACCTTAGGATGTCACAGTTTTTGTTGGATTTGTCCATCTATTCCAGAAGATTCTTCCTCATTAGCTTGATCTCCTGATCCGTAAGGATCTGTTCTGGGTACATGGAGTGCATGATAGCGACCTTTCATTGGACCATAATATTTCTGTGGGATAGCACTGATTTGATAGATCGTTCCTGTGTAGTCTCGGTCCTACCGGACGTTTTGGACAAGCTTCCTTTTAGTTTGCTTTTGCTTGACCTTTTGACCACTTTTGAGTGGGATTTGCGAACAGACTATTTGTGCTTAGCATCTCCATGAGGAGTACCTGTACATGTGCCTTTCAGTGACTCTGCGTGCGGTCTAATATATGTTTTTCCCCGTTTCTGCCATAGGAGAGCCATCTGTGAATCTGACACGTTTGCTGGTGCTGGGCCTACTGTGTTATTTTTTTATTTTTTCCTCTACGCAGAGCCAACACATATCTGTTCCTTTCCAACCATCTCGCTTCCTCGGGTTCAGTTCCATTGCTAACGAGAATAGCGATTCGACGCTTTTGAGATCCAATGAAGAGCTCGTATTTCTGCTGAAGCTTGCTTAAATCGGTATTTGCTACCATCTCGATTCTTGGTAAATTTTGCTCCTAAGCATCTGTCGTGTTCAATATTTCAGATGGGTTCAGTGTAGCATTATTTTGAAATGAGATGAGAATCGTCTCTTTTGTGTCCATCTCAGAAATAGGTGACTTTTAGGAGTACAGATTCCTCTTCTGAATCCGTTACCGTTTTTGTTTTGTCATTTTTGTCTTTATTTTCATTCATGTGTTATACCACGAGTAAAATGGGAATGAAAAGTCCGCACCTGCAGAGCTCTCATGCAGGTATAAGGTTAGATACTATGAGGGGTTACCGAGTATCTCATAGAGCATCAATGCCGGGCACAATTCTGCCATACAACTCCAGATCATTCTCCGTTCAGAGAAGGGCCGACGCTTTCTATGAGCCAACGGCTTCAATTTTCGCATTAATTACATTTTTTAAGGTATTAGTCAAAGATCTGACCACGGCAACATCTGAAACGTGAAGGCCATTCTTGACAACTGAAAAGACAGTCCCCGAAATTTTACATAAAACGGGAACTCGTGCGGTGCAAACTTAACATCCAAGGAGTAAGAGAAATAAGATGTTGGGAACACGGCATCTAACCTTCCTAAACTGGACCCAAGAAATGAAAACGGCAAAATGTCTCCTGACTTTTGCGACGTCAACCGACGTCAAGCAGATCTGTCGCTTTACCGTTAGGAGACGCTTATGATATCTCATTTAAGCTTCCATAGCAAACGTTAAGTTGACAATGGAATTTCTATAGAGGAACCACCATCTAATGTAAATTAATATCGCCTGCGTATTTCATCTGTTAACAGCAACCGATCTAACTTCCTAAGGATACCCAGGTACAGTACTGATCACATAGACACAAATACAGACAAAATCAGCAGCTTATCTGTAAGATCATCGATGACTGGAGTTGGTTGACTGGAACGCTGTTTCATTGTTTCAAACAACAATACAGCTAGTGAAAGGGCTAGACAGACATTTTTTGACTCTGAATAGAGTTGGAAGCATTGAGGCGAAAGTATTTTGCAGCTGTACTTTATCACTTAGGCAGCTTCAATTCGTATTAAAGATGAGATGAGCATCAAATACAACAGCAACGTATTTGCTGCTGGCACAAGCGATTTGGATCCAAGCTCATCTGAACTTGGCAGAACAAGAAATAATCGTATTCGCAACTCACCTCTACCATTAAAGCTGACATAAAGTCGGAGATAATAGTCCTAAAGATAGCAATGCAACTGATATAGACGGCATCGTGGCCAAACCAACGGTCACCAATTAGGAAAGCATGGGAAATCGAAGACTTCCACGAAAATACCAAGTACTAGCAAATGTCTTGGTACACGAAATGAACACATACATTCTAAAAAACCAATGAAGGTATCTACTCCAACTTGAAGGCCTTTTATAGAAAGTGACATTTATGCAAAGTTCCCGCATAAAAAGTTTTTCACGTCAGTTGTTTTCATGGAACGGGGCTCTTTCGAAAATCATGTTGTCGTAATTGGCCTGCAAAAATGCAGCTACGAAAAGGACGAAGCATCAATTTTAACAATATGGGGTCAAAACCGAGTGAAGGCAATTTAAAAAGGCTCAGTTAATGTGATATTTTATTGAAGGCCTTAGTGAAGTCTGTAGCAATAACATCGATTTTATTGCCATTTTCTTCAACTAAGTTTGTATTAGTTGATCTACCTTTTAGAAATCCATGCTGACTGGGTGATATAAGTGACTTGCACTGAAAGCTTAGAACTTCATATAAAAAATGTTCGAACATTTTAGGTATGTGAGAAAACTTAGGAATTAGGTAGTTGGTTACTTCATTCTTTGATCACTTTTTGTGAACCGGTGTTATGAAAGAGGTCAGATGCAATAGGGAGGAAAGTGGGTGCGAAAGATTGGAGGCACACTTTTTGAGAAATATTGCTGGGAGCCCATCTGCCCGGGGTAAAAATGCATCATTGAGATTTTGTAACTTTTCTTCGATAAGGGTAGGATCAAATGGTTGAGAGAGAGAGAGGCCAATGACGAAATTGGGAAAGTACTTGAAGTACATGGAGTCGGGTTGTCTGCAAATGATTGTTTAAAACAGTTTGCAAAATAGTTGGCAATAATATGTGGGTCGGTCGATGATATATTATCGAACGAGTGAGAGGGGGGATAACCGTCTGATTTTCTTTTGTAGTTCACAAATTGATAAAATGTCTTAGGATCGTTGATAAGGTTGGTTTGCGCTGTGTCGAGAAAGCGCTGATACAGGCAGTTATAGAGCTTAGTGAATTTGAGGTAGGTTCCAAGATATTATAGTTAGTGTAGACATAATAAGAATTTGTGCGGAGAAAAACTGCCCATAATTTGTTTCTTTTGTTTCGTAAAGAGCGAAGTCTTCTGTTGTACCATGGGTGATGATATTTTATGCCGTGAAAAGGGGACGTAAAGAGAAATGGAATCAAATATTTCACTGTAGAAACTGGCGACAGCATTAGATAAGAATAGTTTGGTAAAATCAAAAGAAGATTTGCTAAAATAGATATTGATTTTGCGAAAATTAGCTTTATGGAAGTTGTAAGAAAAGATGGTAGGGGAAGAAGTGGGCTGGGGTGGAGAGTTATGAAAAAATGAGAGAAGAAGGGTGTGGAATTAATTCAACAATACGGAGAATACTGCAATGAGTGATTGTAGTTTACAGACTTGGCTTTGATACAGGCCATCAATGACATTTTGCAACATTTCTTTTATATTTATTTAGTTTTCTCATTTGGCAGGCTTTTGGCTTTAAATATAAATTAGAGAGAAAACACTTACTTTGAAGAAATTAGATTGAATTATCTTTTGTTAGAGTGCTCCTCGTATGCAACTTTGAAAGGAAAACAGAAAAATGTTTGAGTATATTTGAAGTCAAACATTTCAAATAGAAAATAAAAAGGGCATATGTAATTAGAATGTATGGTTTTCCTAGAAACAAATCTAGCATTTTATTTAAATACGACAGACGCACAGCGTATTTGTACAACACTTCATTTGAAATTGATGGCATTTCAAAGTCCCACCCACATTAATTTAGAACATAATTTAAAACCTATAAAAGCCGCTAAACATAAAAATCGATTGGGAAATTTTAATTAAACCTATCATTTGACTAGCAATAATTAAACTCACCCAAAAGCCATCCGACAATTATTCAAACGCCTTAATGAACGGTTACACAACTCCGTGACCAGTAGAATCAGTAGCACTGCATACAAGTAGATACCAACCACCATCATCGGCACACGCATGATTGACCAACATAATTATTGATATTTCTAAATTCCAAATTTTTGTAAAACATAAAAGAAAAAAACACAAAAACAGACAAAAATTAAACAAACTCCGACACCGAGTTTACCAATATTCATGAACTGGATTCCAATAACAGCTCAACAAATCCGAAAACCTAATATAAATAAATTTTACAAAATATATTCGGTGGCAATTAGCAAATACAGGACAATCAAGGACAAAAATAAAATTTCCCATTGGCAATTTATCTAATAAATTCGGTCCAGCAACGACTGAATCATTCGTCTGGACTCACGTTTCCACGTCCCTTCCTATGTTAGCCTAGCATCGATTTAATTTAATTAGATTTTGGGTAAACTTTTTTAAGGGAAAAAAATAAAAATAAAAATTAATGTAGACAACAAAAAAATAAATATTCAAACGAAAACAAGACACGACTTCATGCATGAGCTTGGAAATAATTAAAATCCCCAAACTATGACCAGTGACCAGGGCCTAAGCGCTTAATAGACCACTTTCATGATGGTGGTGTATACAGTTCCGGGCTCGAAAACTACAACAATTACCACAGTCGTCACCATATTGTGGACGCCAGGTTGAAAACTGAAACAGGAACAAAACACCAATAAATGAGTGATGATATTTAGTAAAGTCCTAAATAGGGTATGCACTATAGTGTTGTTAACTAATAGAGAACAAAATAAAAAACAAATTCGTTCTATTATATCATAAGCACTTTTCTGTGCTTTTTCGTGCTTCAGAATTTTTGTTCCTATCGACGTACTAATCGTTCGTTCCTTGTCCTGGTTTTCTCAGATTTTATCGCTTCGGTGATAAAGTTTCACCCATCGTATCAGCGCCGAGTACCTGGAGCCTGGTGGGAATAAATCCTGTACACTCACAGAGATAGTCTTCGACGGTGTCGACACGTAGCTTATTGTGTCGGTTACGTAGAGAACACTTGGTTTCCCAGCAAAAGAGTAGTACTTCGTTACGACGCCAGTAAACAGTAAACAGTCAACAGTCATTTCAATTGAGAACAGCAGAAAAATCGCTGTACGTCTTAGAGATATCGGAAAGCATTAGTTTGGTCTGCCGGCGCCCTAGAGAGTCATGCCAAGAGTTAGTAGATTCACACGAAACAAAACTGATTTGAAGCCCTAACCGAAGGTTCGAATACAGCGAAGCTCTCCCCTGAAACTATCGAGTTCAGTGAAGATTTTATTTTTAGTGATCCCATTGAGACATGGGATCCAAACAAGACCCATTGAGTTCAGGCTTGAGTTCAAAATGGCATGCTCTCTTTCTTTTCAGTCGCTCAACATACAACGGTATGAAACCCTTTCAGCATCCGAAACCAACGATGCGTTTATTCCACACCCATGGTTCCTGTATGGAATATTATATGAGGTTTTATTCAACAATGAAAGCCTCCTTTATTAGAATGTAGACTCGGAATGTTGAAGGTTAATCTGAGTAAATACCATATAATAAATGAGTACTGGAAATGTCGTATATGGCTGCACTCATTTAGAAGTAAAGTTAGAATTAACCCTTCCGTAGTGCAAATAGGAACGTGCACCATTCTAAATTTCTTCTAAGACATTGTTTAAGTCCAGAATGTGAGAGAATTGTATTCTTCTCCCGCTGGGAGATCTACCATTCAAAAATTTTCTGCGTGGAGTAGTTTAAGCTAGAAGCACTTCGCAGCCCTCGGTTTGAGCACAAAAATTCTCTGCTTATCGGCTAGCTCTCACAGTTGATCAATACAGTGTTTGCACTCACCGCCCTGCGGACTGTTGTCGTTGTCAGCCTTACCAATTCGAAGCTCCAAAGAGGTGTTAGCGGCATCGTTATAGGTGCGCTGGTCTCGTCCCCTTTAGCTTTTCAGGGTTTTGTTAGAGGTATCAAATTCCGTCTACCCGAATTGCAACATTTGCTGGTTGCAGACAATTTTAGCTGAAGGGAAAAGCTATTACCAGGGTTGTTTTTTATGGTGGATTATATGAACTTCTGCCCGCCTGACAGCTATGCTATTTGTAGCGCCACTAGTTTTATCTGAGTATAGTGTACAAATAAAGCCAAAACTGGTTTTGCTTTCATCAATAGATGTTTCATCGCTTCGTCCTCTGTCCGGTGTTATCCATCCATCGCAGACAAGAAAATCTACCGACAGAATGAGTGCCAAAGGCTTTCCTCCATTTGTCTAAGTCCGAGACGGAACAAAATGATGCAGTTACAATTCCGATAGCTTGATCCCTTTCAGTAGATAACATTTTCGTCAATTCGTTGCTTTTCTCTGTCGGCGATGGAGGGCTGAGACTTTTAGCACTTGCTGGATATCACTTATCGCCTCTTTGTGTCGTGAATTTCATCAACCTCTTCCTCTCTTCTTCAAGTACCTCTTAGAGCAAGCCGTCAAAAGCAGCAGTATATTTGTTCACCTGTCTATTCTGATATAGCTTGCCCGTAGGCTGAGCATCTTCAGCACTCTCGCCATCGTTTCAACCCAATCTACTGACAGAGTTGAAAAAAGAGCCACTGGAGTCATCTGAGTAGAAAGATCTAGGAACTCGTTGGTCAGCATCTGATTTGGCTGTGGATGTATTTAGTGATTGGTAGAATCTATACTCCGCTCGAGAGCTCCATGGGTGGTTCGTCCCTATTCGGAATACCACCTAGAGTAGAGTCAACTCTATGTGTTTAACCGTCTGACATGTAGCCTGAATGATTTTGGCGATTAGTATGACATCCCACCAGTGTTCTTTTCAAAACTTTAGTATCATTGACTCTTGAGCTTTCATACCACGACATGGCAGTCAAAGCAATGAACCAGCCCAGCGTAGACATGTCTCAACTATGAATTTAGAAAAAGAAATGCTTGATGGGCTGTCGTCAGTTTTTGAGCTGCCAGAGTTTGTGACTTGTTCACATAAACCTATGACTTGAAATAAACCCATAGATATAAGTCTAGGTCGGTTAAATCAAGTCGCCAAAACGCGATATCAGACTACCGGAAATGCCTGCTTCAGAATGTCGGTTGTGGCTCTGTACCGCTCACTCCAGTGATTCCTCCAACATAATCAACACACCATGCAGTGATTTTGAATGGATGTAATGGCCCTTCGTGCATTACTCCTGGATTTTTAGTAGACGCGATTCACAGTTAACACCCATCAGCTGTTGGACTATCTGCACTTAGTAAAGAAACATCTCCAAGCCTTCCACCAAAATTTGCTGCAAAGACATGCGTGTAATGGCCAATTTCGTGGCACGGCATCTACGACATCTTCAGCCATGGCAGCAATATTCTTGACCGAACGAGAGGTACGAGGTCTTCCAAGACATACTCGGTCAACAATGGGCACGAAATGCACGTTGAGCCAAAATCACTGATGACTTGTTTATTAAAATCGATTATTCTTCATGAGTATTGCGTCCCATTGATTCCATTAATTCACATAAATTCGAATTTTATTTGCTTCACAAATGTCAAAACCGAATTGACTTTCGACTCCATTTGTGAAATCTATGGCACTTTCCGATAGGCTTATACATTATAGCCCGCTTAGTATGTCTGCTTATTCCGAGTTGTTGCGCAATATTTGAGTGTTGTGCTTTTTTTCCGTTGATAGGGTATATTATGGTATAGGTACTTCATATTACTCACGATTGCGCTAAGCCTATTTTCATCATCTCTATAGTTGTAAACAAATCAATGACAGCGCATCGGGTTCTTCCGAGGCTGATAAAACCAGCTGCTGACGAGCAGCGTGTACTTGCTCCCATCATCCCTTTCTGTGTAGGGACATAGCGAACATGGAAAGAACCCTAACCCTTAAGCAAATCTGTGTATATTTTAGATAGTTTGGGCACCCAACCTTAAAGCTCAATGAAGAGCTTGTGTCAGAAGAATGGACAGTATGATTGCAAGCTGGAACTAACTTTGGCGATATCATATTTTCCTTTATAGGAATGTCAACGCATCTTACGTTAAAATTGGTGAGTTTTGCCTTGAAGGTGATCATCGTAAAGCATTTTCTTACATTCTGGTAACCAAACAGGAAATCCGCATCCGAATAAGCGTTACATTTGCTGTCGATAGTAATCGGGATAGTAATCATCTTTTCATATTCATTTGCTTTTAATAGTTTTTCATATTTCTTCTGCACGGCCGCGGCCCAAACCTGTAAGAGGCTGTAAGCTACTGTCAAGGAGGTACAACCTTGACAGTAGCTTACAGCCTCTGCCAGTTGTTCGGCTGCAGCGTCAAGGTACCTTACGTTCCACGTACAAAACCAAAAGCCGTTTCCCGTGGCTTTGGTTGCTTCATAACAGTTCAAGAATCTGACAAAGCTGACATGTTAGTCATGCGATGCCTGTGTATCCATGGACAATACTCGTAACACCGGGAATGTGGGGTATTTTTCTCGCACTCGCAAGACATGCTTTCAGTTGATAACTCTATCTTTGAAGTATGTTTTCATGATGGGCTGTAATCGGTTATCATTCGTGTATGAAAGATTTCTACTTGCAACATTCCGCAGTAGTTTCGCATTCCTAGAAATGCTGTAAGATTAGTTTTCTTGAAGGACATGCTTGTTCGAACATTACTCTTAATTTATGTGCCATCGCTGTAGCAGGCTATTTCGTTATCAATTACAACATAACTGACAGCTGACGCTAAAACGTTCAGTATTTTGGTTTTACATTTACGATCAATGATGAATCTGGGTTAGTATAATGGCTACCGTTTTCCCTGGTTGTATGTTATTTAGCATGGCGCAAGGACCATCTATGGAAGTTAAGTTCCTCAAGTCATTCTGCGGAGTTTTTTTTTTGGCTAGACATGAATTCGCCTGCACTAAGTAGGTAAGGTGATCGTTGCATCATAGTTGATATGTTATATGTTAGTGTTGTTTTAACTATACCCAACGAAAGGTATTTGGGGATGATATTTATTGTAGTTCTTTCCACAAATTTTCAGATGCTATCTTAACTTTTCCTGCAATGATCAGGTTACAGTTAAACTTATTATCGAGTATAATGGCAAGATTTTTATCTCTTTTAAAGCTTTAGTACTGACTTATCCTACTGTAATGCCAATTCGTTTCCACTGTATTTATAAGATCTCTTAGACTGCATGTCGTCGAGTGTTAAAGTGGAGCTACCATATGCTAGGAGAACTGTCTACGTACAACAACGTCGATGTCAGCATCAGTTTTTATCGATTGTAGGTAGGTAGAGGTGGCGATTCAACATGATCCCAAGTAGTAGACAGTGTGACCTGGTGTTGTAGAGGATGTGGGACAGTCGGTGCCTAGGTCCATCCTGTATAGTTGAGAAAACGGATTAGATCTCGGATCCGTTTACCCTGTCGTTAAGGTCGTCGAAGAATGGTTAGTTTAGTACACGTAGTCTGCCTCTCGCTAGTGGAGGATATTTCCAGAGGAAAGAGGATATTTCCGCAACTGATGCAGGGGCGGTTTTGGATATCAACCTAGTTTGGCCACATGGTCCCTAATTGGCCAATGTTCCGTGATTACCGCCGCGATTCTGGCGATATCTGGGCGGATTCTGTTTAATAGGTCTTTTGTTCTACTATTATCGCAATATCATCCTTGATATGGGGCAGTTGTTTAACCCCCCCATTGGAGATTGGCTTTCTGCAGGAAGTATGAGTGGATTTGTCGTTTGTCGGGATTTGGATCCTTGCCGCAATTGAGCCTGTAGAGCTAAACTCTACCTGGCCACACAGCAAAGTTGTAAAAGAATGCAATCATTTTTGATTGCAGTCATTGAAGGCACAGAGAAAACTTCTATGTATTGACTTCAATCAGATGAATTCAATAACATACTTTAACTTCAAACACAAAATCACCATTCATTTTGAAGTCATTGATTGGTAATTCATTTCAGTGAATTCAATGACTGCATTCAAATGAATGCTATCATCTGTGATATCAATGTTTGATTGTTTTCTTTTACCGTGCAATATCGATTTTTTATGAAAATAAATTAAAACAAATTTATTCAAATTAATTAATGTACTTTTCTCATTAAAAAAAATGGATCTAAAGACATCAAAATGACTGCAATGACTTCAAAATGACTTTAATGACTTCAAAATGACTTCAATGGTTTTTGACTACAAAATGACTTCAATGACTTCAAAAAGACTTCAATGACTTCACTGATATCACAGATGACAGCATTCATTTGAATGCAGTCATTGAATTCACTGAAATTAATTACCAATCAATGACTTCAAAATGAATGGTGATTTCACATTTTGAAGTTGAAGTCTTTCAGTGAATTCATGAGTTAAAAATTCTTGGATATAAATCAAATGAATTAAATTCGTAAATGATTTAATTCCTTTATAACTCTGCCACCCAGTGACTTTCCTTTTATGTCACTGGCTAACTATGAGGTTAGCAATGATTTGTTTTTGCGTTGTGTTATGCCAGAGTTGCGTACAAGCCTCTCGGATTGCAAGTACTTGGAAGATGCTGGCTAAATCCGGCGAGCGGTATGACATTGATATTTTCTCTTTTCAGTTATTCAGAGCAGACACCGGCCTCCACACCACAGTTTATCCTTAATTCGTCGGTGTAGATAACCGTGTCGAGGTTCTTTATTGATTCGTCTTTCTTCCACAGAACTTCTATAAGAAATTCTATGTGGAAGTTTTTCTGGAAGTTTAATTTAGGTGTTGAATTTGGTTGGAATCGTGACGATGCCATTTGATAATGAGTTAGGATGTTGCCGTGGTACCTAGATTCTTTGAGTTTAACTGCGGTTCAAAGTGCAGTATTTTTTGTGTATAGGTCGAGAGGCAGATGATGCAGAAGCACAATGAGGACATCCGTTGGGGCCGACCTGCTTAACGGGGGCCACCACACTAGTGAGCCGAAGGGGACAAGTGGATGCGATACTGCTCTGTACATCAACAAGGTCATGTTTGGTTGAAATCCCCACATCTTTCCAAAAGTTTTGCTGCAGGCATAGAAGGCGACGCATGCCTTCCTTACTCTGTGTCCGAATTTTTGCTTCCAGTTAGGTTTTGAGTCAAGCAGATATCTAGCGCTTGAGGATAGTGTGAACGGTTGACCATTAACACAGTTAAGGGTAAATCCAGGTATTTTGGTTTTGGTAGTGAACATCTTCAGTTCAATTTTGCTTAGGTTGACACCAAGGCCACAACTTGCGGCCCAGATGTTTACCTTTTCTAGAGCAGCCTCCATGATTTCACTTATCACGGAGGGAAACTTCCCTGTCACTAGTATCATCACGTCATCTACGTACGCGACCACTTTTACCCCTTCTCTGTCTAGGGGAACAACCATCTTGTTCATAGTCATTAGACAGAACGCCGTCCTTTGGTATTCCTCTATGGCGAATTTAGTGAAGTGACTGTTACCTAGTGCTACCTGATTAATTCTTGTTCTGAGCATAGAGACTAGCCATCAACTAATAAATTCTTCTATCCCCAGCTCAATCAGAGATTTGTGAATGGCTTCAGTGTGTCTAGGAAGCAGGCTAGGGGATATTCTTTGAAGGGTTTGGATGTTTCGATTGTTCACACTACCATGTGAAGAGCCGTTTCCGTGGACCTCCCCTTGAGGCAAGCATGCAGTGATATGGATAGCGATGATTCTTCTAGAATGCTTCGGATGTGGATGTCTAGGACACACTCTAAGGTTTTAAGTAATTAGCCCGCAATTCTTTGAGGACTCATGCCCGTGTATACCTACCTTCGGTATAAACACCAATCGAGCGCGTGTCCAAGAGTAGTTCAGAATTAAACAGCTTCTGAAGATGACGCTAGCAAAGGTATTGTTAGGTCTTGCGTTCGTTATAACATGCCTGGTGGTATGCCGTCGGGGCATCAATTATTTCTCAATATTTTCGAAAATGTCGTCTTTAGATAAATAAATCAGAATTTTTGTGAAAAAATGGTTCGGTTCCATGTACCATTCCTGGTGGTGATCGTCAATATATGTTCCATAGTTCTGAATTTTATCATACGGCTTTATAGCATTATCCATTCTATGATTTGCGTTGTACTATACATTCTATAATTATTTTATATAAGTGTGTTTGATTTAACATTATTGAAGACGGCTACTTTATATAAGAATGCTGAAAGTGTGTATTTGTTTAGCTTTAGAAAAGCCCTCAATGGCATGAACAACGTTAAATCTGACATCGGCATCGTAGAGTGTGACGTTTTTAATGGTACACGTCCAAAAAACGTTTTGTCACACGAGTGCTATTTGCGTATTTTTACAGAAACTTGAAAAATTCACCTCAACAAAAAAATGGAATTAAATCATCAGTCGTTCATAGACCTCAGCGGAGATCAAGTGTGGAAAAATAATAAATATAGTCTTAAACAAAAAATTTTCAAGTGTTCGGTAGCCGAAGTGGTAGAGACCCGGACAATAAAGCTAGGGGTTGTGGGTTTACTTCCCAGCCTCTATGAAAGTTGTTTTTCTTTATTTATGTAATTCATTTAAAAATACAATTTTTAATAAAAAAGTGTTTGGTTAATACAAATTCGGACGATGAAGAGGAAGAAATCGAGTCTATAAGTAGTAGCATCAAAATGCTACAGCAAAGGGTACTGGCCATAAAAGAACGGAAATGGTCAGAAGGAAGAGGGAAGAGCATGAGCAATCCCAACAAAAACAGCAGTCGCAGCTTGATCAAAAGCAGTCCCAAAAAAAACAACAGACAAACACAATAGCACAAGTGCTAAAACAACACCAACAAAAGAAAAAGAAACACCAGCAACAAGAACAAGAGCAGCCACAACAACGGCAACAGCAAAAACAGCAGCAGCAGCAGCAGCAGCAACAACAACAACAACAGCAGCAGCAGATCAAGAAGAAGGAGAAGGTGCCTCTTATCAACACCTATAAATTGGAGGTGAATGCAACCAAGGACCTGCGTAAGTTGGTAATTGGTAATAATTTTAATATTAAGCGATTGGGGAACGATCGCCATGCCATCCACGGTAATACAATTGAGGGCTACGCGAAAGTTACAGAGCTCCTAAAATAGGCGACGACGCAGCACTTCTCATTCACACCAAAGTCTGAAAAGCGGCAATCGATGCTGCTGAAGGGGTTGGAACCGTCTTCTGGTCCTGAGGAGATCCTGATACTGCTCAAAGTGAAGGAGTACGAAGGGCTCAAGTTTGTGGGGGTAAAGCCATTTACCATAGCTAGAGCCAGGCGGGAGAAACGGAGTCTCCCGTTCTTCTTGGTGCAGCTCAGTCCCGAAAGCCGTCTAAATAGTCTAAGGAGTATCAATGTCCTAGACTACCAGGTAGTTCACTGGGAAAAATTAAAAAGGAGCGAAGGCGTTGTAAGATACAATGGCATGCTGCGCAGGTTCCGGGTGTTGGAGGCAGTCGTCGTTTACATCCCGGTCAGCAGTGGAAAATGGCTGTACTTGACCTCTGTTTATGCACCTGAGGCTTCACAATCCACTCTATTCATTACAGAGCTCGACACGCTTTTTCGACTTCTGAGGCTGGAATCGGAAGAGAATTACTTTATAATCGGTGGGGATTTCAACGCTAAACACAGAGATTGGGGAAATAATTTGCCAAATACTAGAGGGAACCTACTAGCCGATTGGTGGAGTCAGCACGATGTCATGTACAAACTCGGTCTTAAAGCGACGGATAACCCGTCGTTTCCCAGAGGCGGGTCTTATTTGGATCTACTGCTGTACCACGAACGTATACGACTGACAGGTATGAATTTACAAACAATAAACTGTCTGCGCACATTCGTGTATAACAGCGACCATTGCGGTTTTAGCACCGAAATTACAGTTTCCAACGAAATTGCGGAATTGGAGGAGTTTGTCCAAAGATATTCTTACAACTACAGTAAGACTCGATATATACGCTTCTCCGCAACCTTGACAAGTGCGCTCTCCTCGAAAATGCTCCACCCACCGTCCAATAGAAATTTGTCAAACGAGGAGATCGACAATTACCTAAAACAAATAAACGAGATAATTAAACAAACTATGGACACTACAATACCGTGGAATCGACGTACAACTAACGAAGACCTGTTCCGCAATCCTACTATTGACGCACTGTACCGACAGAAGAGTAGACTTCTGATAAGACTCAAACACTTGTACAGACAGTTAACTGACAGACAAGACCCGGAGATTAGGACACTGAAGTCGTCTATTAAAAATGTGCAAACGATAATAAAAGAGAATTACTGAATTTCTGTAAGTTTGTATTGGAACAACAAGGTTCGGGCTATAAACACAAGCAACCTGAATGTGCTCGTATTCCCGCAAATAAATAAACTATTTCGGAGAAAAAATCAAAACGACCTTCAGTGTCTTAAAATAGCCCGGACAACAGACAACGAACGGTTACTAACAATAGCAGGTATCAATCCAAATCAGGCCGCTGATGACGACGACTTCTTTGTGATCGAGGATCCACAGGAGAAAGTTGAGGCCATAGGGGCGACTTTCCTGGAAGTATACAAGGCCCTTGACACCGTTGGCCCTAATTATGACCTGGACAATCGTGTCTTGGTGCACGACTTCTACATTCGAAATGAAATGGGGAACTGGCTATCCGAGGGCTCTGGTTTCACCCGGTTCAGCGACAAATGGCCAATAATGTCATTACCAGAGAGGATGACCTACCCCGGTTAATTTTGAAGGAAGAACTCCATGAGATCTTCGACAAAATCAGAGTTAAGAAATCAGTTTGGACTGATGGCATTCCGAACATCATACTTCGACATCTTCCTCTAGAAGCGGTGGACATTTATACCACCCTGTTTAATAATGCAATGAATAATGCACATTATAGAGCGCATTGGAAAACGGCGGTGGTTCAACTTATCCCCAATCCGGCGAATCTCCGGTCGATAAGTCTTCTTCCGAATATCAGTAAGGTTTTTGAAAAGGTAATCAATAGAGCTCTGTCTAGGTAGGTTGAGGACAAACATATAGTTCCGGATAATCAATTCGGTTTTAAGACGGGACATGATATCTCACATGCCGGGTCTAAACTGGTGTCCGATATCCAATGGAATAAAGGCAAAAACCAATGTACTGGTGCCTGCCTTGTTGACTTGGAGAAGGCATTCGACACCGTATGGTTAGAGGTTCTTTTCTATAGGCTGACTAGGCTGGGGATTAGTAAACCACTCTTGTACATCCTTTATAATATGCTAACCAACAGACAGTTCATCGTGAAAAATGGTGATGTGACTTCTGTTGGAATATTTCAAATTAAAAATGGTCTTCAGCAAGGCGCGGTCAATTCTCCAATTCTATTTAATGTTTATACAAGCGACTTGATAGGTTCACTTCCCCATACTACTGCGTACGCAGACGATTTGATAGCGTACAGAACAGGTCCAAAAATCGAGGTCATTAATACTCTCTTGCAGCGTGACTTCGCTAAGTTAAGATGAAGTTGAAAATCAACTTTCAGAAGTCAGAAACCATTCTCTTTAGGACGCCGTTGTCTGGAGCCTCTAGGGATACCAGAAAAAAATGGCGAAAGTTCTCTATCATTGGACAACACGGACAACCTCTTGCCTGTCGAAATGTATTCAGATACCTTGGAATCTGGCTAGATCAGTTTCTGTATTTTGGCAAAAATGTAGATGCTACTCTGGCCAGAGCTAAAGGTGCTTTTGCCCTTAAAAAGAGACTGTTTTATAGCAGCCAACTCGATGCGAGGGTAAAGGTAATCTGCTACATGGCCCTTATCAGGCCCATGCTGGCATTTTGGTGTCCCATGTGGTTCAATGTACGAGCAAGCTTAATGGAAAAAATTCGTTTGTTTGAGAGGGCTTGCCTTCGCTTGTACAGAACACCAGAGTACAAAAAGTACAAAAAATTTTATCCTAATGAGGTCCTTTACAATGGGGCGAACCTAATACGAGTGGACAACTTCGTAATTAAGCTGACTCGAAGGCACATTCTACCCCAATTACCTTTACCACGAGAGTGTGCGCTCTGACGGCTTCGTTCCACCGGAAGCATTCCTCTACCTAGATCAGATAAGGTTGATCCAGGATAGATCAGCGGTGCCGTTAATCTTCCATGTCGCTCGGACAGCTGGGGACAGGCGACTCAACTACAACAGAGACGTCGCACACGGAAGTGTGGATCGTCTCAGGTTCAGTAGGGCGGTTGGGAATCGCGATAAGAGGGATGTCGTTCGGCAGCACCAGCATTTCTGGTGGTTGAAGGATGGAGAAGATGTTTCGTCGTCGTTTCCGTCAATTACGGACCAGCCCCACTAATGAGGCAAAGCTGACCAATCTATTTTCTCTGTAAATAGCGATGGCCAGCTTACATAGGTTTAGGTTAGCATTTAAGAAATATATGCATATATTGGTATATACAAAGTTATATACTAATATAGGTATATAATGTCTATGTGTGTATTGTGTATGCAGGTTAGGTAGGCTGAGTTATATTTTATTTTAAGTTAGATATTAGGTTTTATAAAATATTGTATAAAAAATTTTGTCCTTAGCATATAAGTTTTTGTTAACAATTTTTTTTCTTAGCTTTAAGTATAGAAAATAAATATCCGCAAAGAAAATGTAAATAAAGCCGAAAGACATAGTTATAAGAATTTAGAGTAGCTTATAGTTAGTATAAGATTGTTAAGTAATTTTAGGCTAGAATTTAAGCATTTTTTGTTAGTATGTAAGAGTTAATGATTAAGAAAATAAAATGCATTTAAAATTAAACTAAAATATGGAATTAAATCATGAATGAATTTTATGATTTTCACCGCGGATTAACTCAACAACAGTGTGTCGATTAACCCGCTTCGAATTTTATTGATGAAGCACCATCCCATGTTTCGCTGGTTTTCCAAATTTAATCGTGAGCGGAGTTCGCTCCAGGCAGAATTTTGTGGAGGTCGTCTAAAATCGGTTGATGTGCCAGAAAACATCGAAGCTGTGCAAGAACTGATATTTCCCGATCGCCATATTAATTATTTTGAAATTGGGGCATGCCTTGGGAATAGTCCCGCTCGCGGACATTAAAATTGCATGAACATTTGGCCGCGTAGTTTGAAAATCGCTGTGTAGATTAGTCCAAACAAATGTTGAAAAAATTCGATTGTGGTGTCTTAAAAGTAGTTTATAAGTTCGTGACGTACGACGAAGCAAAAGGTAGTCTATTTCTTCGGAGAAACCTGACATGTCGCCGCAGTACCAATAGAGCTGTGTAGAACTGTCAATTTCAAAAAGCACTTTACCATTTGCGTTCCAGAAGTCTTTGGAAAAATAAAGAAAAGCATCACACTAATCATTCATCACCGCGACAATGCGAGCTCTCGCAGGTTGGCTCAAACAAAGTCACTTTTTGAAAACTGAAAACATCAATATGATGGGTTATCCCCCGAATAGCCCTGACTTGGCACCCGATGACTTGTTTTTATTCTCGCACATAAAAAATAAATTACGAGGTTAACGTTTCTCGGAGCCAGAAGAAGCGGTTGTGCATTTATGCATGCAAAAGTGTATTGATCTTGTGGAGTATCTCGAAAAACAAAAAAGCCACTTTCGATGATAAACATTTATGTTTACTTAAGTCTCAAAACTTAAGTAACAAGGTTGTCGATATAGTCTGTGAAACTGCTCCAATCCGCCCGGTTTGTGCAACTATATAGTTCGATCTGTTCGCTTTTCCTGTTTATAAGCTACGCTATTCCGATATCTTATAGTTTCAAACAGACAAGGTGTGAAAATTTGATTTCATTTTAATTAAAAACTCGGAAAAGTGGGCATCCAGTCACCGTTAGCTATTAATTCAGTTGCATTATACAGGGTGTGCCCTGCGTATAGAAATGTCTAATAACTTAAAAATAAATTGACTTCGTAATGCCAGAGAGGATGGAATTAGCCTCGTCGTTTCAGTTTCAATTATTCGAATGATGTTATTTAAATAAGACGCGACTTGTCTGTTTCCAAAAAACTTTGAGTCAACTGCATTTTGTATAGAAACATGTGAAGGTATTGCTTCAAAATCCTCCTTAAAGTGATGTTTAATAGTTGAGATCGGCAACGATACCAGACATTTGGATTTTCTGCAACACTTTCTCTAACAGCTTCAACAGCTTTATGGGAACCACGTGGTCGCTGTCTAATGTGTTCTTAGCGATTCACTACATATCCTAGAGACCAAATGACGAATTGTGTTGTCGGAATGCGATGTTCACGATGTTCACGATATAATATAATGAAATAATAAAATAAAATAAAATAATAGAATAAAACTGACCAATTATTTTTAATGTAAAGCGTCACTATTTCGTTGCATTCTTTCGATGTGGTTATGATATAATTGAAATTGCACTAAATTGACGTTTCCAAATCATACTCACTGAAGCCGATCGGTTGAGAATGGTCGAAGCACCAGTATTTTGAGCTCCTTTTTCTAGATCCTGCTTATGTAGTAGCAGAATTAGATTTACCAATCCAAGTCTCATTTGAGCTATCTGGACATATTTGGGGATAGCCATTTCATTTACAGTAAGAGGAAATAAGTTCTGTAAAAATTGAACTTCTAACGTCAAGAATCATAAAAAACTGCTACAAACTGATCGATTCTCCCAACCCTCATATGCACCCAGCACTGGACTTAGTGCTGAAAGTCTATCAGGAAATTATTAGAGAGTCTTCATAAAGTCTACGTGACATGTAAGACTACCATTGGCGGCTATTTGTTCTTCGATCAAGCTATATCTCGGCTTGATAACGACACAGGGTTTAAGGTGACTTCAGCTTTCTAATTGAAAAGTACTTAACCGATAGGACACTTTTATTACACAAGGTCTCCGTTCTATAATCTGTTGATCAGGATTTCAGAATTTTGGCCGGATCTTGCCCACATGCTAGATTCAGCAATATTAAACGTTTGGCTTGAAAAGCTGTTATACGATTTCTGGCCTATTCAAAATGAAGGGTCTGTTGCCACCCGAACGTGAAAATCCATAACTGCTATATTTTCAAAAGTCATTTACTTTAATTACGAGAGCATTGCACTGCGCTCAATACAAAAATAGACCACATTAGCGATGCTCCTTAAAGCAATTCTGAAAGATTTCCTGGTTGTGAAACATGGGGCCCTTAGCATGAAGAGTTTTTATCCAATTAACAGGAGCTTTACCAATAAGTGAATTTACAAAAATTGAAGACGATGTGCCAATGGGTTTGTTATACATAGCACTGAAAGCCTGAGTATGAGAATAAAGGAAAAATGAAAGGGAAAAGAGACAGCACCGGAAAAACATTTAAATAGCTAAGACGACAGCCTGCTAAAACTGCTCTGATAGAAATGTTTAACCCTAAATTTGCATTTTTCTGCGTTCGATCTCAATCAGTTGAATACTACAAAGGCATGGTATAGTGAATATAGGGTATCACGAAACTTTTCTATATCGAAATATAATTTATCTCTATGCTATTTCAATGTCCTCTCTGTCTGTGTGTACCGACTTGGAGTAGACAAATTTCCATACATTGTAAACGAAATTGGAAATGATTTATTAAATTTGCACAAATCACCTCAAGCTAAACAAAATCCAAATTTGATCAAACATTCACATAAAAGCCTTTTACGTATTCCATGTGTGTATTCGTTTGCATCGTTTATATCCAGTCGATATTCGTTTCATTGTTTAAGAGTTTCACGTGGAGTTAGTGTAAACAGAAAGCCAAATGCGAACAAAGGGCAGCATCGGCGACACTTGACCATAGAAGGACATGCAAATAATTAATGAGAGTTTAGTAAATTGGTAAACAAAAATAAATTACACTGACCAGAGGCCTATTCAATTTCAATTTGCTGTTTGCAGCTTAAAGGGTTACCGCCAAACTTAGGGATGCGCGCCGTCCTTTGAGAAACGCACCTAACGCAAATACAATAGATACTCTGACTGATTTGCATGGCCAATGCCATGCCGATATATCACCGGGATTATGTCGTATTTAATTATTGTCAAGTGGTCTTTGAGGCCAACTATTGAAACGCCACGAAAATTATTCAATTCATTTGGAGTTTACTCTGTTTGACTAGAATTATTCCGAAAATTTATCTGAAAATTTAATAAAGTTGATTTTTCATGATTTTTCTTTTATAAAGTATAACATTGTGTGGCCTATTGGTACCGCCGAAAAGATGCTATGTCAAATTGTTAGTGGGCCTTGTGGACCACAAGTCGGTGAAGTAGTATTTTGTGCAATTGATACGTACGTACCTTTGAGATCAGGACATCGCCGACACACTGTTCCAATCAGGTGAGTTCTAGTAACTGTTAGGTCTTCTTCTGTTGGACGTTTTCAGATCTGTTTTCGACAAGGTTAAAGTCCTCCTTCTTTCTAAAGGGTCCGCCATCTAACGTTTTTGTTTTCAACTTGTGCTTATTTCGTGAATGGTAACACTTAGCTCATGTCTGATTTGACAGATAATTAGTTTTATCCTTCCGGTTAATAATGGAAAATAATTTCATTCAAATGGCTGCCTCAGCTGGCCATGCAGTAGCCTACACGATCGGTCCAATTTGTAAGCACATTATCGATTGTGTGCAGCTGAATTTCACCAATGGCTTCACGAATATTGTCCTTTAAAGCGTCAATTTTCTCTGGCTTGTCGGCGTAACACTTATCTTTTACGGCACCCCACAAATAATAGTCCAACGGTGTCAAATCGCAGCTCCGAGGTGGCCAAACGACATCAGCTCTGCGGCTGATAACGCGATCTTCAAAAACAGGGCGCAAAACATCGAGTGTAGCTTCGGCTGTGTGGCACGTGGCGCCGTCCTGTTGAAACCAAATATTGCCAATATCCTCCTCTTCAATTTTTGTGAACAGAAATTCGTTCAACATGGCCCGATAACGATCGCCATTGACTGTAACGGCCACTCTTTGCTCATTTTCGAAGAAAAATGGCCCAATTATGGACCAAAATCCGCACCAAACAGTGACTCGTTTTGGGTGTATCGGCTTTTCAATATATGCGTGCTGGTTTTCTGTGCCCCAAATGCGACAATTTTGCTTGTTTACATACCCGCCAAGATCAAAATCATCTGAAAAGATGATTTTTTTTGGCAAAATCGGCATCATGATTTTCAAAGTAATGTCGAAATATTTCCCAGCATTGTTCAAGCATATACACAACCATATTCGTTCAGCGGAAGAACAAAACTAATTATCTGTCAAATCAGACATGAGCTAAGTGTTACCATTCACGAAATAAGCATTAGTTGAAAAAAAAAGTTAGATAGCGGACCCTTTATATCTAACTTTAACCCATTTATTCCCAAAGACATTTAAAAGTAAAATTTCAAATTTTTGGTAGCATAACTTTATTAAATAGTGATAAGAGAATACAAAAATATGTTTTTTATTTTTTATAAAATTAAGGAACTACTGTTTTTAAGCTGTACCCAAACAGGTACAATGGGAACATATGATTGCTAATTTTTTAAATGAAATTGTTTAAAACAATCTTTTTCGACACACAGAACTATGTTGCAGAACTCACAAACCCATCTGACTCTCATGTGACATACTTTACATCTAAGAGGCTTTTCAATTCTCTTAGGAAAATGGTGACTTTCAGTCAAAGCAACGCTTGCACATATGGATCTTTTTGATGTCGAGGGTTGTAGAATGGTATATCTTCTAAGATAATATCGAGCGATATCACTTTGAAAAGATAGCAAGTCATCTTGGGAATTTGCTGCCTCTTTATAAAGTTTCCAAGCGTTCACCAACGTTGAGCTTAGCATGGACGTAAAAAGCGGCCACCACCACTTTTTGCCTCGAATTTTGATTTTGTAAACATTGACACACTGATCGTGTAAGTCAACGCCACCCATACCGTTATTATAGTCCGCAATAAGATTCGGCTGCTGAATGAATATTTTTTTTTTTCTGCTGATGACCAACGTTTGACGTAATGCATACGCTGGATGGTATTAAAGTTTGTGCCCATGGTGACAACACTATTATCATTCCACTTGACAAAAAGAATATTATTGTTTTCGTCGTAAATGTGCTCAAAATGCCCTCGTCTCTCCTTTTTGAATTCTTTTTTTAGCTTCAATGGGCATTTCTTTGTTCGGTTTTCCCTTACCGTTCCAGTTGCTCTGAAGCCCTTCTCTCTCAACAACCGCAAAAGGTCATGAGAAGTAAAATAGTTGTCAAAATAAATTATGTGGTCAGATGGAAGCTGGACTTTTTCTAGAAGCTCAAGCACAACTCGAGATCCCAGTGGCATTTGTAACAAATTAGCGTTCACATTTTTTGCACCACAATATGTATCAAAGTTGTAAAGGTAGCCACAACTACTTGCCAACATCCAGTTCTTGAAACCAAAACGAACAGGTTTTCCTCTTATGAACTGTTTTGAAGAATGGTGGCCAAAATATTTTATCATGGCTTCATCAACGGATAATTTTTCGTGCATGAAGCCCCATTGCTGATATTTTTGGCACAGAAGATTCATAAGAGGTCTGAGCTTAGCCATTTTGTCTTGAGCATCTAGTTGATTGTTATTTGCGAAATGGATATATTTTTTTATCTCATAAAAACGATTTCGCGGCATGTTGTTTGCTACCAATGCGGTTCTTGTGTCTTCATCCATTTTCCAATACATGGACTCCCTGGGCATTGAATGGTAACCGCTATAGAACATAATTCCAATGAAAATTTCCAACTCTTCTTTTTGGAAATTGAGGCTATGGTGGTTATGTTGAGAAGCATAAAGTCTAGTTTGATTCAAAATCAATTCTTTTACTTCATTATCAAATAGCATTTCAAATATTTCGAGTTTAGATTTATTGTCTAAATCACACTTCATATTCATTTTGCTTATTTTGAAGTTATCAGAACAGTTCATCGTCATATTAGCATCTCTTTTGGACCAGTGTGGTTGGGTTTGAGATTGCTCTGTTTTTGAAGCTCTAATGACTGATAAAGGAACTTCATCCTCGCTATCGAAATCCTCATCCCTTATGAAAATTTCAACGTTACCTGGAACGTCATTGGGTATGTGGTCATTTTCTAAATTTTCCGGTTTTATTTCCTCCTCGTCTGTGTTATAATCTGCATCTGGTGGTATAAATGTAATGTCAAACGCAGCGTTATGATCATCTTCTTCGATTGCATTGGTTGCATCTGGAAGATTATCGAATCTCCTTCCATAAAATAATGATGACGAGAAAGCTTTGAAATTCATTCTAAAAAAAAAAAATGTCAGATTTTCCCATTGTACCCAAGCGGGTACACCTAATTTTAGGCGTGCTTACCTAGCGTTAAAACAAATGAACACTTTATTTTTAACTTTTGTATGATTTTATTATTCGTTTTTGATCCTTTTCCAAAGAAATAAATAGAAAATTGATAAAACAAATTATTTTTGCAATGCAAAATAGAGACCAACTTCCGAAAATTCGAGAAAAACGAAATTGCATCTAAGACGATGCAGTAAAAAAAACTATCGCTTTATATTTTTTACAGTAAATTGCACGCCTACTTATTAAAACCATATCAACAAAGAAAAAAAGTTCAAATTTCATCAAAACAAATTTGAAAAACAGCAACGGTAAAATCTTAAAGGTGTTCAATTTTCTGTACCCAAGCGGGTACAGTGGTAGTAAATGGGTTAAACAGCTGGCATTGTTTTTTTTTCGCAGGCATCTATGCAGTTTTTAGGGAATTATGTGTATATGTGGGATTCTCTGTCGAACGGACGAATATAAATAAATAAGACAAAGATCAGTAGATTAAATCAAATTCACAAACTCGGAATGTCTCTTTATTTAGGCACTTCTACACGTGTTGACATCGACTCTTCTTAAAAAGTATCCTGACTACTGCTTTACATATTTGTCAGTAACCCTTCTTTGTGTGTTTTCCTTTGTCTTCATTCTCGAACGTCTCGTTTGATCTTGTATGTTTTAGGTAATTAGTCTATCATCTGTAATGTATTGTTCGTTTGTCTCGCTCACGTTTCGTTTGGTTCTCCATCCCACTATCGGCTATCCTGACAGCTTATTCGACGCGAATGTAGGGTTCCACCTCTTCATGTTCTCTGCCACGGTGTTCGTTTTTAAGGGCCTTTCATGACTTTATACCTACCGTGGTTCAATCTTTTGGTGACTTTGTAGAGTCCGAGGTACTTCGGGCGCAATTTCATCCATGTACCGAGCTGAGTGCGCTTAATGGCGACTAACTCGTTCAGTTCGTATTGCAGCTCCGCAACCCTATTTCTCTCAAGACCCTTCTTATTATCGCGCTGAATGCTGGCAATATTTTCAAGTACTTGCTCGAGTGTAGCACCCCGCTCCTCCTCTCACTCCTGCACCGTTGCTTCGGCGAGTAGCTCGCACAGATCTGGATAGTCTGGAACGGGCATCTCCACACCCGTAAGGATTCGAAACGGACTGAACTTTGTACTTCTTAATGGAGAGTTGTTCAGAACTCGCTGCACCTCGTCGACGTTCTTATACCATTCCTTCCTACTGCCTACACAGGACTTTGCAAACATCGGTATGACGACTTTGCGGATTTTTTCCACTGGAGAGTTGTTCAGAACTCGCTGCACCTCATCGACGTTCTTATACCATTCCTTCCTACTCCCTACACAGGACTTTGCAAACATCGGTATGACGACTTTGTGGATTTTTTTCACCTGCCTCGGGGAACTCCTTTAGATATCACCGGATGCTGAATGCCCTCTCCCTGACAGTACTCCACGAATGCTGCTGATGTGAAAGCTGCTACCCTATCGGTTATGATTCGTCGCGGGCTGCCAAAGACCCAACGTGGTCGATATGATAGGTACCCAAAGGCTTGTCTTCTTTGTTGATAGGGCTAAGGAGACCTTCTTTCTTTCCTGCTTTTGCTTCCGATATAACGCACTTCATGCAGCCCCTGACAACGTCTGTCGTTTTTTTGGTCAAATCCGGAATGAAGAATGTCTTCTCCACGAATTCCTTGGTCTTTTTGATGGTAAACTGCCGATTTTTTCTTGTTCATCTTCGTATTACTTCTTTTCGAGAACTTTTCTTACCGCCCGAAATCAATCGTCTTTGATCTGTGTCTCCTTTATTCGGCAATTCAATGAGACAGTGTACCCTGCTTAACGCGACCACATGCCGCATCTTCGAACCGGAAGGATGTTCAATTTCGTTCTGAAATTCTTGCAGGAACATAGCCCTCTTAATGGAACATCCTTCTTCCTCATCGTCATGGCGAACGCATTGCAATCCGTGACGATTTTGAATTTCATCCCCGTCACGTACACCCTCCATTTCTTCAATGCCTCGATTATGGCCAGCACCTCCAGCTCATAAGAGTGGTATTTTTCTCCTGCCGTCGTTGTTTTCCGACTCATCCGAGTATATTGGATCGGGTGGAATAGCTGATCTTCGCTACCCTTTTGGAACAAAACAGCACCATAGCCGTATTTGCTGGCATCTGCGTGAATCTCAGTAGTCGCCCTAGTGTTAAACAGCTTAAGGACAGGTGATTTGGTTAGACCTGCTTTCCGTTGCTTAAATGATGTCATTTGTTCGTCTCCCCACACGAAGTTCTCTCCCTTACTGAGTAAGTCAGACAAAGGTTTGGTGACGACGGCGAACCCCTCCACGAACCTTCTAAAATAAGATGTCAAGCCCAGAAAACGTTGAAGCGCTTTTTTATCCGTTAGTACTGGATACTCTCTCACAGCTCTTGTCTTACCATCAGATGGTCGAATGGTACTGTTCTCGATGACATACCCCGGGAATTCAATTCTTTTCCTAAGAAACTGGCACTTACTCCAATTTAAACGTAAACTGTGCCTGGCCACCACTTCCAGGACCCTCTTCCAATTTCTCGATAACCTCATCCTCGTCCTTCGACGGTATTACCAGATCGTCCATATTCGCTTCTGCTACACCTGCTTGGATTAATGTCCGGTAAATTGAACTGATGAACCTTGCAACCACCGCAGGACAATTCGATATACAAAGGGTACATACAGAAATTCAAACTGCTCGTCCTGTGTAACAAACGGCGTGTACTTCCGAGAGTCTGGATCGATCGGTACATGAGAGAAACCTGCAACCGTTCGAGCACTTCGTCAATAGCACCATAGGAAAATTATCCCTCGCAATTTTCACTTTTATCTTTCTATAATCGCAGCATAGCCTTTTGGTTCCATTCTTCTTTGCTACTACGACAATTGGCGATGCATACTCAGAACAACTTGGTTGTATGTTCTTTTCTGCCATCCACTTCTTTATCTGTTCACGTACCACGATTTGGTCAGCTTGCGCCATCCGTCTCGGTCTTTGAAAGACTGGGATATCATCTTTAAGGATTAGCTTCATGACGACAGGCGATGCCTCCTCACTGGTCGGGCTGTAACCCGAGCCGTGTGTAGGCGATGGCTGTTTGATTAAAAAGAAAATCCGCCTCCATGCTATCGGAAAATGACCTGCCATTATTTGAATAGATAAAAAACCACCAACGTTTCGCAACGTCTTCCCCTTCCTTAAATTCGAAAACGAGGGGTAGGTTTCCGTACTCTCATGGAACATCGTACAATAATTCGCAAGCTCATGAGAAACATCTTCAGTAACGTAGAATACGGTGTCGGATGGCGGAGCTTGACCTCAGGAAATTTGTTGGAGGTTCTGCTCAAGAACCTTTCTAAATTTCCGCGGCTGGACTGTTTCGAAATGGGTCGGCAGTGCTACTTGAAGGCGTTATGTCGGTAAATACCGCAGGAACTGATTTTCTCGAAAACGAACCTTGAAACTGTATATCTTCTACTTGAGGTAGAGCAGAGCCATAAATATGTTGTATTCGGGATTGGCTGTTGTAGTAGATACAGTGTTCTATTAGATCTGAATCAGAAATACTTGCGTTTTCTTCTTTATCGGGTGTCCGAGCTTTCAACTGGTTTTGATGTCTTCTCCAGGGTCCATAAACAGTTTATACCAAATATATTTGTCGACCAAATGTTTTAACTACTCGCGCTTTTACCCAGTGTCTTCCTCAAATGCTGACGGGCACAAACTATATGGTTGAGCAAAACTTAATTTGCGTTGGGTTTGTCGATTTAACATGATCATAGTTGGGAACAAGTGCTGATATCAATGTGCGATGCTGTAGCCCATGAAGCCGTATCATCTGGCAATGTCCGCTTCATTGATTAACATATTTGTAAGGGCATCATTTCTTGCATGACGATTCTCTAAAAAACTGTTGATCGAGGCTTTAAAAATGGTAAATTGTGCTGAAGTTATGTTTTAGTTTTATTTTTTTTAAGTTGTAATCTAGTTTTATTTTTCAATCACATTAAGACATAAATTATCTTATAAACTAGTGAAGCTGTAATATGTTCAATATAAATTCGGATTCAAATTAAAGCTAATAAAAAAGATTAAGGTAATACGAGTATTATTACTAGAAATAATGGTTATTTATATACATTGACATTATAATAATCTCAACTACGTAAAACTAAGTACCTCCAAATCAAATTGTACAATTTTCTAAGCATGAGTACACAAATAAAGAGAAAAAAAAACTATCAAAGGGTTAGATGTTATTGTTCATGTAGAAGGACTTAAGCTCATTCCTAAGCCTGCTGGTGCCACAAGACCTTCGGACCTGCCGTGGTAAAGAGTTCAACAGGCGAATAGACGTTATGAAAAATTGTCGCTCAGATGTTAGGCATGAGTAATGAGGGTGAATGATTTGTCGAGTTCTTTCAGAAGTGGTAGATTTTATCTTATTGAAAATGTAACAAGGCAGATTAGTTTGAATCAAATTGGAAAGCAATATAAGGGATCGATAGCGTATTAGATGGTCAAGTGATATGTTAAAGAGCAATTTCGATTAATGAGATATTCTATCGAAGTGTTGAAGATTGAAAACGTAACGCAGCTTTTTATAAATGACGATACATTTAGTTTTGAGTGGGTTTAGAAAAAGTCCGTTTTTTTCTGACCAGCTTAATATGCACTCCAGGTCAGTGTTTAAAGCATTTGCGCAGTCATCTATCATATCAAGAGGTCAACTTCGATAGAGTTGAACATCACCAGCATACATTTGAATAGATGAGGTCACGAAATCACATTTACGTACATCGAGAAGAGAATAGGTCCCAGGATGGAGCCCTGTGGAACTCCTCTAGTATTGTACATAAAACAAGACGGTTTTTGGCTAACTGAGATAGCTTGCTTTCTTAATTTTAGGTAAGATGACATGGTATTTGTAGCTGACTTCGTAAAACCCAACAATGTCAGCAGTTTGTAACAGATGTTAGTGTGGTTAACTGTGTCGGATGCTTTTGAGAATTCAAAAAATACTAAGAAAGATATTTTGTTTTCATCCAACGTTTCCCTGATATCGTCTACAACTTTAATTATGGCTGTTGTAAGCTAGGGCCTTTCCTAAATTGAGGTTGCATTGGATAAGCAGATTTTTGGAATGAACGTAATTGTTTAATTGCTTTGAAGTACCCTCTCAAATATCTTAAAGACGTAAGGCAATATGGATATCGGCCGATATTCCTCACTTTCACAACTCTTATGTATAGGAATCATTTTGGCACATTTCCATTGAGATGCCGGTTGTTATTATTATGTTATTATGTTGAAGACAAGGACCAGAGATGGAAGAGTTATTTTCACTTGGGATGGATTTCATAAAAAAATATAGCATTTGATTTGACTGATAACAAACAATCAACCATTTCAGTATCATCTATACAGGAAAATTCAAAAGCACTGTCAGGAAAGTTAAAATCAAGCGGATTTATAGGAACAGCATTAATATGAGGAAAAGGGAGGGTAACAAAGATTGTATTCAGGGAAATTAGTTATATGGGTAGTAAAATTAAAAATACAAATTGTGTTCCATTGTCCGTGCCAAGATTCTTTGGTATAACCTCTAGCGAAAATACCGAACTAGTCGCGTAAATAGCAGCACTTGCGTTGGTTGATGGAGAATGCATCTACTAGGTACGATTAACCTCATTTTAACTAACTATGGCCCAGCGTAGTCTACGTACACGAGTTCCAGCGGCCCTGCTGCAACTAGTCAGCTCCAATATTGTCTTTGTGATTAACTGGAGTTTAACTGACCACCATCTTTTCTATGCCCTAGCCGATTTCATGCCACCAACAGTACTGACTTGCCATTTGCTTCATTCGGCTTAATCCCCAGTAGCCTTCATGAAGCATTTTCAGAACTATTTGTTACAATTGCTTCGGGATAACCACTGACTGAAAAGGAATTATATTAGTGCACACACAAAGTCATAGTTTTCTACGGAAGTAAGGAAATATAACATGATCACTGACTTTGTCAGGCTTACCATGTTAAATATACTTCGAGATCTTGTTAGGTCTTCAGCAATTGTGGTACGCGTGATTGGAAAATCAAGGAGCATAATTTTGTAAACAGTTTCCGTTTCTATTGTAATACTTCTTCTTCTTTACTATCAAAATTTTCATGTGGTAGCATCGGATAAGCAGTCAAGTTTCCATACTTGTTTGTGGAACGATTGGCACTTCTACTCTATGATGGCCACAAGAGCCACACTAGCATCCGCATTGTTCGTATAGCTATCAATAACAATGCTGATCTAATCCGTTTTGCAAGTCATCTAGCGGATAGGCTGCAACCTCTTAATAATACCGTTTTCAGCCCTGTGAAAACAGCTTGGGATGTTCCTATGATGAGAAAAGGTACAGGGCGACTAACTATGGAAAATTTCGTGAAAATTTGGGCATCATCTCTTCCTCCATCAAATAAATATTAAATCAAGATTTGAATCAACAGGCATTTTCCCATTTAATCTTGAGAGGTATCCGAAATCGCAATTTAAGGCTAACGATTTGGAGGCTTACAAAGATTTCATGGCTTTGTCCATTACAACAAGTGTATCGAATAATGGATCATCACAAGGTCCCACCAACAATACTGTTTCAGCTGCCGACCCAAAGATAAACAGGACAGTGGAATGAATGCAGGTGGAATTTGTTTCTAATTAATAAAGCTTTTACCTACAATACCCACCTAACATTTATTTTCTGATACTGTTGTTATGGATGATGTAATCGTGGTGCAATATTGCAAACCCGATACCATCAACTTCAGTCATTTTGAATCATTGTTGAATGTTGGATATTAAAACCACACCCACATCTTTAAATGCGCAATGTAATACTACTCGTACATATGTATTTGCCTAAATTAGAAAATATATTCTATATCCTACCATTTGCTTCTCAATTTTAGATCCCATTAATATGAAGAATATATTTTTCCCTTCGCATAGAGGTAAAGAACACAAATTCTTCCCTTGGAAAGACTATAATACGACGTCTGAAACATCTAAAATATGATGAAATACTTACTTCTCGAGCAGAAAAAACTCGGAAAAATTGAAACTTAACTCGAAAAGAAGTTTTGAGTTTTTTTTAGAGGTTTCCTTTTTAAACTAACAACACTGTTTCTACAGATTGTCAGTTAAAAGTTGATTTATGGTTAGTACGTTTTGCCATTTTACGACTAATAGATTAACGCCAGAACAACGCGTGCAAATTGAGCAAACTTATTTTGAAAACCATGGTTCGGTTCGCCAAACTTATTGTGGGTTACGTTCATTTTACGATCGATATAATCGTCCATCTGAGCAAGTTATTCGGAACACGATCAATCATTTTCTCACCACGTATATTCAGAGAACTTCGGAGAAATGTGTTCATGTTTACAATTACCAGGTCTAACCCTATGGTACCTCTGATATATAATTATACCGCACCGGACGGAAATTAACTGGAGTTTCATCAGCTGAAGAATATATTAACCAGGAATAATTAAAAATAATTCATATATTAAAAATGAATTAACAACTTTTGTTCAGGCAGGTATTTTAATTTATGCACAACCCCTTAACAAGTTGTTCATCGAAAAAAAACAGTTAGGTCGTGTGGGCGATTATCTTAACTCAAATCATTCTTCTGAAAACAGCTGCAGGGCACAATTGTATGTATAGGCTTAAGCTTACCCCAAAATTTGGCAAACTTTCTTCTGAAAAAAGCTAAAAAAAAACAAAAAACACAATTCCGCGCCTGAATTGCAATACAATGATTACAAAGTGGAAATGAGTTCGCCCGCATTATGCCTAATGAATTTCATGTTCCGTTCTTTTCTTCTGTGTTCCGAGGAGCTCTCAACTTTTCTTTGAAATTTTAATTTTTATTCCTCCCGCAGCATTTTTTCAGATAGAAATGGAAAATTAAATTTTAATTAAGTCGTTACTCAATGTCAAAATTATGTGTTATTAATTCGTCGGGGTGTTATGTTGGTTTTTTTTTTATTTTTTCACTTTTTGTTTTAGCATTTTTGTAATCATTATACAGTACTTTCAGGAAACGTGTACGAGTATCTTAGGTGAGCTAGAAACTTGTGTAACAAGCAAGATGATGTTTCGTTTTTGAATATGGAAAAAACTGGAACAAAATGTAGGATTGATATATAGGTTGGTCCACACTAGTCTTCATTAGAAGTTCTATTTTAGATTGATAATGGTGGCCCACTTGTGTAATTCTTTTTAATAAACCAGAAACCGATTAATTGAATTTACCCGAAAATTTACCAGATTATTGGTGATATTCGGCTTAAGACCTACGAATTTTCCATGGTCCTCTGACGATGCATCACAAAAAAAAAGATCAAGAAAACACGGAGTTTGTACATCTTTGCGTCTTATTAACGAGCGATGATTTGAGTACTTATCTATCCTGTCGGTAACAATTGTCGGAGTTTCATGAAATTCGGAGGCAGGCTTTCAATCTAACTTAGTGTTTGGAGCAATCTTTACCCATAGTCCTAAAGTGTAATATAGGGTGACCAGATAAGAATGATAGGAAAATTGAAATAAAACAACAACGGTGTGGGATATAAAATTGATTCTAGCTTTATTTCGAAGCTACGTTCATGCCAATATGTGTGGAATTGCACATCATTCAAATATGTAGCTCCTCGGCTTCGCTGGCAGTACTTTAAGCGGTAGGTCTAATTTTTGATGACTCAATCCAATATGTGCGGCGTTATTCCGACAATACTATGTCGAATGTTGGCCTCGAGCATGTCCAAAGTGATTGGGTTGTTAGCCTAGACCAAGGACTTGAAGTAGCCCCAGAGAAAATAATTCCATGATCGCGGCGGCTAATTGATGAATGCTCGCAGTGAGATGATCCAGTCGCCAAATTTCAACTTCGAGCGTTGCTCCGCTTGTATTGCATATAGCGACGTCTTGTTGGAATCACAGCTCGGATATGCCAATGTTGTCGTGATCTGACCACAGAAAGTCGGTTAATATCGCTCTTTACTTGAGACCATTGACGGTAACGGTGTCTCCTTGCTCATTTCGAAAGACATAATGTCGGATGATGCCGCCATGCCATAAACCGTACCAAACTGTCAATCTTAGCGGATGAGTTGATGCCTGGCCGAACGCTTGTATATTGAGTTCGCTAGAATAATGGCAATTTTGCTTGTCGACATAGCCTCTAAGCCAAAAATGGGCCTCGTCTGAGAAAATGATTTTTTGGACAAAATCCGAATCTCCGGTCAACATTTCCAGTACCATTTATTGCGTCAGCATAATCTTATACGGATTTAGGCCCAAATCCAAACGCAAAATAAACCGGGTTGATTCTCTGGTGATGCCCATTTGAGCTGATCCGAGCCGAACGCATAGATAAACTAAACTAGATGTAAAACTCTACTAATACTTTTGCAAACCTTTAACTTTCGCACAGACACACTGTAAGTGAATTCCAACACTTTTACATCTCTATAGCTTTGTCAAAATTTGCTAGAATGAGAGCAATTTACAAGTAAAATTGCTAGAATGAGAGCGATTTGCACGAGTGTGTGTAATGTCGATGACGTTTTTTTGGTTAAAATGGGCGCGGTTTGTACAGAATGGGAGGGAAATTGCCATTGATCACAACTCACACGTATTCACAGACACGGTCACATGGATAGGGGCGATCAGTAGAAAACCGGTTTTGATTTTCCAATATCTGGAAAGTTTGACATCTAGGTCAGCATAACATAAAGCTGACATAAAGTCAGCATTATTGTCGTTAATAGTTTATTTTCTTAATCCAAAAGAAGGCATGCCGAAGGAAAGAAAAACAAAGAGCAAATTGCGGAGAAAATAAATAAAAAATGCACTTAACGCACTGTCGCGAAATGAAGACTAGTAGGCCAACAATAAAAAAGGCGCGTCAGCGATAATAATTTTTGGATGAGAAATTAGGTTATTGCATTGATTGAACTGGAATAAGCGAAATAGGAAATTCACAAATTATGGAGTAAAGTAAGAGGGCAACTGAATACACCGGCGGTTTGAACTGAAAAGTACGAGTATAAATACTTTCTTGCAAGTTTTAAAAAAATTTTAATTTAATATTTATCTGTTTCAATCTAAATATAAGTTAGGTGGTACAAGTATCCATGAAAAGTACTGACTTGAGATGAAATAACCTGACGTTTCCTTATTTGTAAATACTAAGTAAACGTTTCAAAGTTACAAAATTGGAGGTTTCCAAATGACAAAGTCAAAATTTGAAATTAAAAAGAAATCTTCATACGCATAAATTCGAAAGATATTATTTCCAATATTAGTCAAAACAGGGCTGCGTGAGGTTTTGCCTAAGACCTCTGTATCTCGTAAGAGATGCATTTTTGCCGAAACAACACGATTTTTTCCCCAAATATGTCAAGGGATCTCCTATTTGACGCATTATCGGAAACACCGTGCATAAGTTCCACCCTTGGTATGAGTCGACGCTGACCTAAAACCTTTTACTGCTCTTAGGGTCACAGCACCCAGTACTTGTTGCAACTCTACATTGCGCCAAAATCCTTCGCGCGAATTTGGGTTTAAACTATAACCACACGGGGCCTACCTCTAACAAGCCAGGTCCGGACCGAAATCCAGGGGAGTCAGGAACCCCATGGTACCGTGGTTCAAGTCCTGGTAGGGATTACCGGCGGTCCTACCTCCAACAAAGCCTATGACCGGCCGCTTGTAACTGTTCAAATCCCAGCAAGCTTCGGTAGAGTCATTTGGAGATGTTTAGGATAAGACAAGTACTTTGGTCAGCCCCCGATTTTTATTAGACAACGTCATTAATGGGCGAAGCATTGTACGACAGTGAGTTTTTGTTTATCATCAAAATACGAGTACATCGTTCAATATGCTGTCTATTATAGTTAGTGAGATCTTTTGCTTCCTAACTCTAAAATGCCGCTGTAATGCTTGTCAAAAAAAATCTCTCATAGAATCTTGCCGTTTTTGTTAACGTCTATGCTTCTGAGCTAAGGAGTATAACTGGGATGATAAGGTCTCTATACAAATATCTATTTAAAGTTTGAATATTTAAAATGAAGTCATTGTTAAATAGCCCAAATCTATTTCTTAATTATTGTTTGAATTGTTTTTAAACCATAGAGGACCTTGTTAAATTGCAATGAAGTTAAGACTGTTGCTATTTACTCTATGCTTCAAGATAGTTTCATCAGTTATTTTATATGTAGTTGAAATATTCAGTAATATTCTATTGTTTAATCATCACGATCCGAAAATCGAAATGCTTTCAAGAGGAGAATGTCTGGTTTTACTTTTGGTAATTTGTGGTGCTGTTGGTGCTGTAAGTGCCGATGTAGATCAACCTTGGCCCTTTTTCATAGCAACTCTGATCGGGTACACATCGAAATGGATTCCTTTTGAACCATTTGTATCTTGGTTTGATCACTATTCGAGATCAGTATCCATAGTATTTCATGACAAGGTATTTTAACTCAATTGGTCAGCGGCGCAGCGATTGGCAAGATTAACTCTTTGTTTGTTTTTCGATGAGGTGTCAATACAGAGTTAACAGCGGTTAGAAAGTTAATTTACAACTACCTCGAAAACAAAGTTGTCTATTATGACATGTTTGGGTTTGGGCTCATCAACGTTTTTTGCAACTTTTATTTCAATACCTGCAAATTGTTAGTCCTATCAATGACATCATCATATATCTATAAAGTGTTGCAAAGTCTTTTGAAAAACTGTGCCTGGATGAGTTTCGCTCAGTTTTTTCCCAAGTATAATTATAAAGAAATAATGCATCACCTTGCATAATGATATTTTTTTACAGCAAAAGTCTCACTGAGAATGATTCGGCCCTAAACAAAACAGAGAGCGTTCTCTATCGCCATTCTTTAGAATATGATGAATTTTGAAGGAATTCCAAAACTAGACATTGCTCTATAAAGCCTTATATATATAGGACTATACGGCCTTGAAATCTAAAAATCTGCAAAGGTTTCTTGAGCTGTCTCTAGGCTCTCACGATTGGATTCACCCACCTTTTGTACTGCACTAACAGGTCTCAATCAGATCGTTGACAAATAGTAGTAGACATTCGTAAAAAACGACAAACAGCATCTTGTATGTGATCTTAAGGAGACTAAAAACTCCATAGGCTATCTCCTTTCGTGGCGATCGGACAAACGATGCTGTTGTATCAATCATCAGGCATGCTTTCCTTTGACTATATCCTGAATAGATGTATGGTTTTTACCAAGTTACCTAAGAGATGCTACGATTTCGTCGTCGATTTTTACTTTACTGGCTTTCATAGAGATCATGGCCATTGTATTAGTCAATCAGTTTATATGAATTTTTTTTTATTCTCTTAATAAATAACAATGAATTAAAAATTAGCTTAAATAAATTAAAATTATCTTACACTAACTTAAGAGGGCACTCAAATTCTAAACCATGTCTTTCGACGTTTTGACAGGTTTTCTTTTTATTACGACGATACAGCTTAAACTAAGAAACCATTTTTAAATAGAAAAAACTTAGTATATGGACTTTTTTGATTTTAATTTTATTATAAAACTTAAAACTAAAAAGTAGAAACTTACAGACTTAAACTACTTAAATTAGATACTTACTAAAAAGTAGAAACTTACAGACTTAAACTACTTAAATTAGATACTTACACTTACACACACACACACACACACACACAAGCCCTTCCACCCCTTCAGGTCGGGGTTAGAATAGACCTGAGGTAAGGTATGCCTGTCGTAAGAGGCGACTAAAATCCATTCGTGTTCCAGAGGCATAACATAGCGTTATAGCTCTAAATGACCTGAGCTGAAGCCTGAATGACGCTGAGGGAATGCATCCAAGCATGGTTATCGGAACACCCAGATGGAGGCTAACTGCGAAACCCAATAAGCAGCCCCCCATCCGGAGGGCGGAGAAGGAGGGCTTGGCTGAAAAGGTCAAAGGAACCCCTATGAACTCTCTGTGACAAGACGAGCAAGCACCGTCTTACAAGTAAGTGCTCCCCACCCCACAAGGTGGCAACGAGGGATACAGCAAGAAGCAAATGGCGAGATCCGGCGGTACCCGCCACAAGGTGAATGGTGCAGTCTCTCCACCCGGAAGTGACTGCACACGCATGTAGTTATTAAAATAAATTGAAAATTACCGTAAAACATTAAGACTGAGCCCAGTAAGGTCTTAATTATGGCATACTGGAAAAATAATTGGAATGACAGCTATGAGGGCTGACGTTTGTAGTATTCTGTTACCTGAGTAAGCAAGAGTGAAATTTTGCGGAAATGGCTTTCAGGCTAATGCTACAAGCGCCCCCGTCCCGTTAAAACCTTGGCAGGACTCAAAGAACGCTCGATGCCTCGTCGCCATTAAGTTGGTGGTGTAGGTCAAGATGTAACATTCCTTGTTAAAACCGATTTGGCTCTGGCACAACACCTCATAAGGGTCTGTGTCAACCCTTGCATGGCCTCACTGCTTGCAAAGACAACCATGGAATCCTTAGGTTACTACACACTCGGACATCGATAACGGCTTTGAGTGGGGACCCAATCGAAATGAATCCAACAAAAACCAAATCAACGGAGGGAATATTAGTGGAAGAGAAAGGTAATGTGGAAAATCCCTTTCAAAGGAGCTCAAGGATGCTAAGGTCACCAGACACCGCACCAGCACCTTTAGGGAGAAGCACTGAAAACAGTGTTCTTTCTGCGACAAGAGAGACGGCATTTGAACCAAATTCACAGCTATCTGCCTTCCACAAACTAGGTGAGCAGATACGGCAACTGGTGGAAATGTTAGAAGATGGGAAAAGGCGTTCAATACATCAACCTATGAGAGACGCAATTGAAAGCATTAGATCCCTATATGAGCTTTCTGCTATTCAACTGCAGGACGAAAAAGCAAAAGAGGTGATAAGGAAACACAACTCCTCACAAACCTCTCCCTGGCTGAGAAACGCACAAGAACCCAAGAAAAGGCAGGGTCAAAATGGCGAAACCCCAGAACCAAAGAGAAATAAAAAACCCCAGGCGGTAGAGTCGAAGCAAAAAGAAAACAATATTGGAGGCATAACTCCGAGGATCAAGGAGAAGAACACCGCCATTCCGACAAAACAGAAGTCAAACGATGGCAAACAGTTGAGAAAAACTAACAAGGAGACTAACAAAAGGAAGCTTGAGGCGAAAAGAAGTAAGCCGGACGCGTTCGTCATCGAAGCAAGTGAAGGACTATCTTACGCGGAGATTCTTCGTAGCGTAAAAGCAGACCCCAAACTAGAAGCTATTGGAAAAGAGGTATCCAGGATAAGAAGGACCCAGAAAGGAGAGCTCCTAATACAGCTCAAGGAACATGGAAATAAGACAGAAGAGTTTAAGAGTGTCATTGGCGAGGTTTTAGGAGAGCGAGCGAGTGTAAGGACACTCACACATCGCACTACCATCGAGCTGAAAGACGTCGACGAAGTTACCGGAAAGGAGGACATTTGCGAGGCAATAAGGACTCAACTCGGGGTGGAACTACAACCAGCAGACATATTATCCTTGCGAAAAACGTACGGTGGAACCCAAACAGCAACAATCGGACTTCCCGTCGGACTGGCAAAGAAACTGTTAGATGCAGGAAAGGTAAAAATTGGATGGGTTATTTGTCGCATTCGAGAACGAACGCTTCTCCAAAAATGCTTCAAATGTCTTGAATTTGGGCATATAGCCAAGCATTGCAAAAGCAGTGAGGACCGCTCCAAGCTATGTAGAAGGTGTGGAACGGAAGGCCACATAGCAAAGAACTGCGATAAGGAGCCATCATGCATGTTCTGTCGAAAAGAACACCCAAACGATTCGAAGCATGTAGCCGGAAGCAGCAAGTGTCTGGTTTTTAGGAAGGCCATCATCAACAAGAAAACATGAAGATAATACAGATTAACTTAAATCACTGTAGAATTGCACAGGATATCCTGACACAAACGGCTAGAGAAGAAAAAGCGGACGTTATTTTGATAAGTGAACCGTATAAAACTCTGGACAGCAATATATGGATCTGCGATAGGACAAAGCACGCTGCTATATGGATATGTGGAAGGCATGCCTTTCAAGAAACTAACGGACTTACGGAGGGCTTTGCACGGGCCAAAATAAATGGCATATATTTTTACAGCTGCTATGCACGTCCAAGCTGGACCATTAACGAGTACCAGGCAATGCTAGACAACCTATCCGCCGACGTTCGTGGTAGAACCCCTGTGGTTATCGGCGGCGACTTTAATGCATGGGCAACGGAGTGGGGTAGCAGACTTACAAACGCCAGAGGCCGTAGTCTGCTAGAAAGTTTTGCAACCCTTAACATAGGCATTGCAAACCAAGGTCGTGCAAACACATATCGTAAGGCAGGAACGGGCTCGATTATCGACATTACGCTCGTTAGCAACTCCCTCTTACGAAACATAAAATGGCGAGTCAGCGAAGAATACACGCACAGTGATCATCAAGCAATAATATTTGAAACGAAGGAGAAGAGTACCGTGCAACGCGCTAAACGAAAGGGCCCAAGATGGAAGGACACAAACTTCGACCTGGAGGCGTTCGAAGAAATGATAAATACCGGAAACATAATTCAAAGCGGAACAGCTGAAGCCTGTATACAACAACTCGTCCGCATTCTCACTACTGCGTGCGATGCATCAATGCCCAGAAGAACATGTACTAGAGGAGGAACACCATGCTACTGGTGGAATGAGGAAATAAAAAAGCTTAGAGCAAAGTGCTTAAAAGCCCGACGCAAAGTCCAAAGATCTAGGGGAAGAGATCGCTTTGAAGAACACCTTATTGTCTTTAAAAAAGCAAGACGCGACTTAAAAAAGGCAATCAGGGAGAGCAAGACAAGATGTTTTAAAAAACTTTGTGAAGAAGCCGACATAAACCCTTGGGGTACAGCATACAGGATCGTCATGACAAAGATAAAGGGCAGCAGGTCGCCGCAAATAACATGTCCAGCAATCCTAAGCTCCATAGTAGAACACCTTTTCCCCCGAAGTACATCTACTATGTACCATATCGTTAGGGAGTCCAACACGGAGGACATTCCAATAGTCACAGCGGATGAACTCATGAACGCATGCAGGAAGATAGGCGACAATAAAGCGCCGGGACCTGATGGCATACCAAATAAGGCACTAAAAGCAGCTATCCATAAGCGCCCAGACATGTTTATGGAAACAATTCAAAAATGTCTTGAAGAAGGAGTTTTCCCGGATGCTTGGAAACTACAACACCTAGTCTTGCTTCCAAAGGGAAACAAGCCACCTGGGGAACCGTCCTCGTATCGTCCAATATGCCTTCTAGACACAATGGGAAAGATATTGGAACGGATAATATATGCTAGACTGCTCGCGGTAGCAGAAGAGAGAGGAGCACTATCAGACCTGCAGTTTGGGTTTAGAAAATCGCGGTCTACTGTTCAAGCCATAAAAACTGTGGTCGACATTGCGGCCGAAGCGATACAAGGAGAAAGATGGCGGTATGGTACAAAGAAATATTGCTTAGTGGTGACTCTAGACATCAAAAATGCCTTTAACTCGGCAAACTGGGCGTTCATCAGAAAATCACTAGCCAGTATGAATACGCCATACTACTTACTGAGGATAATAGAAAATTACTTTACCAACAGAAAACTGAGGTATGAAACTGACGAAGGGTTGAAATACTACAGCGTTTCAGCTGAGGTTCCACAAGAATCAGTACTCGGTCCACTCCTATGGAACATTATGTATGACGGTGTGCTAAGGCTTATGTTGCCGAGAGGAGTTCAAGTAATCGGATTTGCAGACGACATTGCCGTCGTTACGGTGGCAAAAAAAATAAAGGAGATAGAGGCTGCCACAAATGTAGCGATTATTCGCATCAAAGACTGGCTAGTATCCGCCGGTCTAGAATTAGCGGACCATAAAACGGAAGCCGTCTTAATTACCAGTAGAAGAATTGTGGAATACACCAATATACGGGTGGGACATCAAATAATCCGATCGAAAGAATCAATCAAATACCTGGGAGTAATACTTGAGCACATATAGAGTACTCCAGTAACAAGGCTTTACTGCTGCAAGGAGCTCTCTCTAGAATACTACCAAACATTGGTGGACCTGGATATGCCAGGAGGATTCTCCTATCTAGAGTAGTCAGCTCAGTCCTCTTATACGCTGCTCCGGTCTGGGCGGCACTCGCCATAAAAGCAAACAAGAGAAATCTGTTGTCCGCATACAGGCTCAGTGCATTAAGAGCGATCTGTGGATTTCGAACAATCTCAGATGAAGCAGCCTTCGTGATAGCAGGAATGATTCCGATCGACATTCTCGCGGACGAGATGTTGAGAATTTATAATAGAAGAACCCCAGGGCGACAAGATGCAGGTGAAATTGCAAGAATAAAAGGAGAAGAGCGAGCGGTCTCAGCAGCCCTCTGGCAAGCCAGGTGGGATAATAGTACAAAAGGCAGATGGACCTACAAGTTGATCCCGGACATCGAGACCTGGACAAAACGAGCACATGGGGATAACAACTACCACCTTACGCAGTTCCTATCTGGTCACGGCGGCTATCGTAAATACTTGCACCGATTCGGACACGATAGCTCCCCTTTGTGCCCAGAATGCTCAAACGAGGAGGAAGATACGGAGCACGCCATATTTCATTGCCGACGTTTTTCGCAGTGGAGAATTAATCTGCCCAGTCCAATACTACTCATAGACCAAATGTTGCAGTCGGAGGAAAATTGGATGGAAATCGGCACATTTGTGACAACTGTGCAAAATGAGCTAAGAAGAATTGAAAAAATTAGAAGAGCTGAAGAAGCAAATACAAGAAGAATAGCATGATCTGCTAACCAGCCCTGCGAAGTAATACCTAACGGCAGTACCGCGGGGAGAGTGGTTGAAGGACGTAGTGGTGTGGATTAGTACGTAGGCGCACTCCTGGCATCGAACATTCGGGTGTTGCGAATCGTGCATGTTGGTGGCACGGGCTACCGCATCTATGAAGATTACCACATCCATTGGCGCAACCACAAAAAAAAAAAAAAAAAAAACACACATAGACATTATACACAATTATATACATATATTAGTATATACCTTTGTATATCAATGTATCATTTGTATCAATACCTGCTATTGTCAGTAACCGTTCGTTGTCTGTTGTCCGGGCTAATTTAAGACACTGAAGGTCGTTTTGATTTTTTCTCCGAAATAGTTTATTTATTTGGGGAAACATATTCGGGTTGCTGGTGTTTACAGCCCGAATCTTGTTGTTCCAATACGAACGTACAGAAATTCTGTAATTCTATTTTATTAGCGTTTGAATATTTTTAATCGACGACTTCAGTGTCCTAATTTCCGGGTCTTGTCGGTCAGTTAACTGTCTATACAAGTTTTTAAGTCTTGTCAGAAGTCTACTTTTCTGTCGGTGCAGTGCATCAATAGTAGGATTACGGAACAGGTCTTCGTTAGTTGTACATCGATACCGCGGTATTGTAGTGTCCATAGTTTGTTTAATTGTCTCGTCCATTTGTTTTAGGTAATTGTCGATCTCCTCGTTTGACAAATTCCTATTGGACGGTGGGTGGAGAGTGTTCGAGGAGAGCGCTGTTGTCAAGGTTGCGGAGAAGCGTGTCCGTCGAGTTTTACTGTAGTTGTAAGAATATCTTTGGGCAAACTCCTCCAATTCCGCAATTTCGTTAGGAACTGTAATTTCGGCGCTAAAACCGCAATGGTCACTGTAATACACGAACGTGCGCAGACAGTTTAATGTTTGCAAATTCGTACCTGTCCGTCGTATACGTTGTCGTACAGCAGTAGATCCAAATAAGACCCATCTCTGGAAAACGATGGGTTAGCCGTCGCTTTGAGACCGAGTCTGTACATGACATCGTGCTGACCCCACCAATCGAGTAGTAGGTTCCCTCTAGTATTTGGCAAATTATTTCCCCAAACTCTGTGTCTAGCGTTGAAATCCCCGCCGATTATAAAATAATTCTCCCCCGATTCCAGCCTCAGAAATCGAAAAAGCGTGTCGAGGTCTGTAATGAATAGAGTGGATTGTGAAGGCTCAGGTGCATAAACAGAGGCCAAGTATAGCCGCTTTCCACTGCGGAGCGGGATGTGAACGACGACTGTCTCCAACACGCGGAACCTGCGCAACACTCCTTTGTACACTCTGTGAAATTTTATACCTTCTTTAATGAAGATCGCGACACCGCCTCCACGTTTGGATATGGGCTGGTTTCTTCTTCTAACAATAGAATTATTGTACTCCAGTTTGTGATTATCGGTTAGCTTGGTTTCGCTAGCGAAAAGCACATCAGGAGTTTGGTCTTGTACCAATTTAAACATCGCGGCTCTTCGTTCGATCCTAATCAGAGAATTAGCATTCACCGCAAGGACCTTCAAAGTTTGCTCCAGCATGTGCGTACCCATTACGACATGTGTTGTGTTAGGCCCGCTTGGCCTGTTCTTGCACCTGCTTTTGCAGCTGAGCCATCTGCCCTTGGATTGCGAGCAAGATGGCTAGCATGTTAGGTGCAGCTTCAGTTGTTTTCCGCATTGGCGCTGGAGAAGCAACAGTCGTTTGCTGTACCGGGGGCTACCTGACGCCATTTGGGCGTAGTAAATTTGAGACGTGACGGCTGGTGTTTGAAATCTAACAGGTGAACGTTTGACCTCCACCTTCTGCTGCCGAGCCAGTTTTGCTTTCCTAATGTCAGCGAACTTAGGACAACCCCGATAGTTTGCGGTGTGTCCCACGTTCCCACATAACAAGCACAAGAGCTGAGACCTATCGGATGTTCCGTCAACACACAGAGCACACTCCTCGGAACTGTGGTTCTTTGCGCATTTCACGCATCGAGGCTGCATTTGGCAGTTCGACGCGGCGTGCCCGAACCTCTGGCAGCGAACGCATTGTATAACGCCTTCGCTCCTTTTTAGTTTTTCCCAGTGAACGACCTGGTAGTCTAGGACATTGATACTCCTTAGACTATCCAGACGGCTTTCGACACTGAGCTCCACCAGGAAGAACGGCAGACTCCGTTTCTCCCGCCTGGCTCTAGCTGTGGTAAATAGCTTTACCCCCACAAGCTTGAATCCTTCGCACTCCTTCTCTTTGAGCAGTGCCAGGTTCTCCTCAGGATAAGAAGACGGTTACAACCCCTTCAGAAGCATCGATTGCCGCTTTTAACACTTTGGTGTGAATGAGTAGTGCTCCGACGTCGTTTCCTTTAGGAGCTCTTTCACTTTCGCGTAGCCCTCCACTATATTACAGTTCGATCGTTCGTTCCCCAAACGCTTAATATTAAAATTATTACCAATGACCAGCCTACACAGCTCCTTGTTTGCACTTACCTCTAATTTATAGGTATTAAATAGGAGGCACCTTCTCTTTCTTTTTCTTCTTCTGCTGCTGTTGCTGTTGCTGTTGCTGCTGCTGCTGCTGCTGTTTTTTCAGCTGTTGTTGTTTTTGCGGCTGTTGCTGTTTCTGCTCCTGCTGTTGTTTCTGCGGCTGCTATTGTCTCTGCTGCTACTATTTTGTCTGCTGCAGTGGTTGTTTCTGCTGCTGGTGGTTCTTTTGTTGCTGCAGTTGTTGTTTCTGCTCTTGTTGCTTTTTTTGTTGGGCGCTTTCTACCTCTAATTGCTCCCTCTGCCTGCGTGCAGTTTGTTTTTATTTAGCAGCAAGCATTTTTTCTTGTAGCTTTTCTATGTTGCTGCTAATGTCTTTTATCATTTCATCCTCGTCTTCCGACTCAGATGCCGCTAGAGAGGCAAAGTTGTTGTTGCCCCCCTTATAATGGACCTCATCCCCGATGTACATCAGCGCGTCATATATTTGTTTTTTGTTTTCTTCTGTTGTTTAAGTTGTTGCTGCTTTAGCAGCACTTATTTTTATTTTTGTTAAATTAGGAGTTGTTTTCACCCTCCTTCTCTTTATGATGGCTTTCGCCATGGCCCGGCAACATTATTCTTGCCTTTTGCAACCCCCGTTATGGGAAGAGTAGACGCTCTCCACCATCCATCACGTGATTTCCTTATTTCTTGTTGGTTTTGTTTGGAATGTCATCCATGTGTTCTAAAAGTTCGACCTGGTATCGAACTCGTGTCCCACGATTTGACAACCGACACCGCTAACCACTTAGCTGCTGAGCTAATTAACAAATCGCAACTAATTAGGTCTATGAGTAAAACTGAACCACTTATATGCGAACTAGATTCGAACTATGTATATACATAAAAATGCATTACTCAAAGTGAGCACATCTGTCCTCTATCGAGGTCTATGAACGACTGTCCATACGTCCCCAATTTTCAATAATAAATGCGCCTGCGCTTTGTGTAATCATTCTGAACTATGCATTTTAATACTAACTTTATACTTAAGTATGTGAGGTGGACGAATATGTATGATTTTTGTTTTTCTTTCATTTATAATGAAATGATCACCATGTTGTAACTACATTAAATTCCTTCCAGACGTTTCTATATTTTTGTGACCGACCACTATCGCCGTATCATCAGCGTAAGCAAAACTTGTATTTTCGATATGAAATGAAAGCAATTCATTCAATTAAATGATAAAAAAAATTAGTGAGCCCAAACTTGAACTTTGTGGATCTCCAAATTTCGAAGACACTTCGTTACTTCGAGAACCCTTCATTTTTACTTTATATTTTCTGTTCTTTAGGTAGCAGTCGATCCATAAGAGTACTGATCCCATAACTCACAATTTTTCCATATGTTTTAGAATATTTTGATGACACGATGTATTAGATGCTTTTTTAAAATCAATAAACAATTGTTTTGGTTTGTTTTTTTTTTCTTAGCTTTCGTTGATTTTATTTGATAAACCGATTGATACTTTTGTTTAGTCTAAATCCGAACTGATTTTCCTCCAAGATTCCAAACTTCTCTAAGTATAGCCTATTAGAAATTATTTCCTCCAAAATTGTATCCGTAATAGACAGAATTGGTATTGGTCGGTAGTTTCCGACATCATTTTTATTGCCATTCTTATATTGTAGATTGGTCGGACAACGGACTTTTTAATTTTATCTGGTACATATGATTGCTCGAAGCTCATATTTACAATCCCTGACGTTATAAGAGCTATAGCCGTAGCGTTATCTTTGACATGTTTTGGTCGTATACCGTCTTCTCCTAATGGTTTATTTTCTTTCAATGAGCAAAGAATTTTATACATTTCACTTATGCTGACCTCTTTAAAAAACATTGAGCCCTGTATACTAGTGGAGGTACTGTCGTAAGACTTATTATCGCATATTGATTTCTGATGAAAATGATTGTGCAAATTGATTTGCTAGATCAAAGTTGTTTGCTAATACATCGTCAACATGTATTAGTACTTTACATGATTTTTTACGATTATTTTTTGATATAAACAATTAACCTTTATAATAACTCCATATTGTAGTTTCGTTAAATTGTTTCGGAATTGTTTATATTCTCGTTCGTAGTCTTGATTTCTTATATTTTCCTGTATCTTCGATATAATCGATTTCTTTCCAAATACGCGTTCCCTAAATCATTTGTTATCCAATTATGTTCCGTTGATCTTGAATACCGCAGAGCATGTGGAAGATTTAACCATTTGGTTCAAATATTGTCTGAAATTTTCATAGAAATCGTTAACCTCGTCAAACGCATTTAACTGTTCCCAATTGAAATTTGCTATTTTCCTTGACAATCCACTGCTGCGAATATAATGGTATTTTTTAGGCTCGTTTACATTAGTCACTTCATTTGTAATTATCGCGCAGTATATGACATAATGGTCAGAGAAATTGAGTTCTACTACTGCCAATGAAATATTCATAAAATTTGTGTGGACCAATTTGTGAACAATAAGTAATTCAGTACGTGTTACTAAATCGTATTACTGTGTCACGTTAATAAGTCGTCTCACAGCAGTCATTGGGAGGTATCTACTAGTAATAGGATGCGATACGTCATTTATATTTATGTTAACATCTCCAATTACAATTAACGCTTGTTTTTTGTCAATTTTATCAATGTTTTGGCTTAGTTCATTTATAAATTCATTGACGTTCAATCTTGGTGGTCGATAAATTGCAAAATCGTTACTCTAAGTTCTACTCGTTCTATGTTTATAACGTTATGCATTCATAGGAAACGTAGTTCATATCTATTTTTAAATAAGCCATCAAACCTCCCCCTTCTTGTTCTATTCTCCGTTATATGGTTCTTCTTGATAGCCATCAAATCAATTTTCTCATCAATCTTCTGTAGGAACTCATTGGCACTTAACAAAATACTATTCGAATTTGTTTTTATGGAATGTATATAGTATTAATTAAAAAGAAACAAGAAAATCCGTTAATTTCGTTTATAAAATCATTTATTTCCATTCGGTTTTCCAAGATTTTATGATACAATTTAATAATTTCATTTTCATTTGATTCATCTATTTAAGTATGTTGACTTTTTGTTGCTAATATTTTCTTATATACTCGTATACTGCAATAAAAAATTTTTTCAAGGTGAATCGCTGAATTAATTTCCACCACTTCATCTCATTCGTGTTTTCTTTTTTGGTTTGCATTTTTATTGGAAGCACGACTTATCACGTGATAAATTTATGATAACATATTTGTTAGTGTAATTTCTTATCTGTTTGATCTTTATTTATTTTGTGCGTTTGATTTGCGCGTTCGTTGTACTTTTCTACAGTCGCAAAACTACATTTAAGTTTAATGAAGTGTAGTGTAGTGAAATGCCAAAAATCCACAAATATAAGAAAAATTTGATAGGAAAATCGTTCCGGAAAAGTGCATTAAAATTAATGAAAACAGTATAATTTGTACAACATGTGACAAAAATGTGAAATTTAAATATTCAATATTCGTTTAAATAACAACGACGAAAATGCGCATACTTCTAGCAACATGTCCAGATAATTTTCCGACAATTCCAACAATGAATTTAAAATGGATTTGTGTACAGCGTTGGTTGCGGGAAATATACCATGGAATGTGCTTAGCAATGCTACATTTAATAATTTAAAAAAAAAATACAAAGGGCAACTAATTCCAGATGAAAGTACTCTCAAAAAGAGCTACTTGGATAAATGCTACTAACAATCAAACCAAAAAATTCGCTACAGTATCCAAGACGAAAGCGTTTGGATATCAGTGGACGAAACAATGGAGAAACAAGGGCGATATGTCGCGATTAATTAATAATCTTCATGATCATTTTTAATGTCGTGTAAACAGTTCGAAGAAGTAAATAATGCAACTGTTTCTCGATTTGTGAACGACAGCATTCTTATATTGAGTCAATCAGTCAAAAATTTTGTTGCTTTTAACGGATGCTGCGGCATATAAGATCAAAGCTGGTAAAAATTTAAAAGTTTTTTATCCGAATCTCATACACATAACTTGTTTGGCACATGGTTTAAATTTAATTGCTGAAAAAGTAAGAACATCGGTTCCTACCGCTAACTAGTTCATATCCTGTGTAAAAAAAAATTTCATAAAAGCTCCGCTCAAAGTACAACGCTACAAGCAATGCAAGGCATGACGAGCTTAACAATGGAGATGCATAAACTACACAATCTAAAGTAATCAAGCTCGAGCCTCTCTACAATTGAGGGTACTATTGTACAGTCCGTGCATCCAGATGATATATTTTAAAGCGATGGCTGATTACGACGTAGTTAAATTAATTGGTTGTTTTATGGCGGTTAGAAGGGATCTGGCTGTTCTTGAATAAAATGGTGTGTTCAAAAAAACAGTTCTTCAGAAGTAAACCAGTGTAACATTGTCGTTGCGGCTTCCATGAGCTTCCATTATATACTTTACCACAGTGTATTTGCCACTCACACTTTTTTGCTCTGGAATCGTGCCCTCAATATTTTTTCACTATCAGGTTAGGAGGCTGTTGGTTCTTGTTCGAGTAAGCGCTTTCGATCGCTACAGCCTAGACTAAGATAACTTGTTTAGGTGGTGAAGTATGTGCCATCAATATCGGTCAGTATCTACGGTTGTTTTGTTTGTTTTTGCTTTTTAGCGCAGGATATTCAAATCGTTGAACTGATTTCGCTTAGTTACTAATTATTCCAAAAACTACTTGAGTAAGTAATATCCTTGAGCAAGTCAATCTAAAAACATTCAAATTAAAGATCTCAGTAGACATTCGTATCCTGTTTTCGACGGAAGGCTTGTACTTCTGTGTATTTGTACTTAATTCTCATACCTTCCACTTAAATAACTAATGAACTAATTAACTATCCAGCTCCAAGTTTGGTTCCAACTACAATATGTACATGAAATCAGCAAATAGATTCAGTTCACAGTTCTCGATTCAATCGAATAAGAACGTAACAAGTCGCCACATGGGGAAATGAAGTCATGCAAGCAGCTCGGTTTGCATTTTAATTTTGTGAATGAAAAAAAAGAAGAAGTAGAAAACCTTATCGTTTGGTTTTAGAAAACTCTGGTTTTATCTGCAAATCAGATTGAAAACTCAGTATTGAAAAGCTGCCACAAAGGCTACCTCTTTCAATGAAGTTGTGGATACTCTGTGCTCGACGGCTTATAGGAATGTACAGTTCGTTTTGCCATACAAGAAACGCAATTGACCGACATTGGATGATAATTTAATTAAATTCGCTACTCACCCTTAACTGGACGGGGCTCTAATATTCAAGTTTATGTCTATGTACGATTGTGTGAGTGTGTAGCTCATTTCCATTTTAACTGCCGGCAAATATACTAAACCTACTACATATACGATAGAATACTCATTCTTCACAGTCGTTCCTTACAGTGGTTTTGTGTTTTTCTTCTAATGAATTCATGAAGGACTACGACTGCTACTCAAGGGCGGGGTATGTAGAGCGGTAATACAGGTATCTGTGAATATTTTCATGCGAATAAATGTTAAAGCAACTCATTGCCATCTAGAGATACCAGAAAACACAAAAATTACATTACATAATTAAAACAACAAAAAACCATCAAGAATAGCAAGCACCAGCAAAAAAGGACTTTCAATTAGATCTTTGGGTAAGTGTGCAAATGTGTGTTGGTGTGTTGACTGTTTTTTCACCTAACTGACATTAGACGGGGTTCCATCGTTGGCACTGTTTGTTCGCCTAATGCGCTGCTAACATTTTCAATTACGATTATTAGTGGTGTACGCGCGAGAGTGCTTTCCAACAAACAAAAACAGCTTCTTGGGGCGTACTGGTTGTTGTTTTTTTTCTTTTATTTTTTTGTTTTATTTCAACACTATCAAATAGGGACTCGTATCTCCTCATTCCACAGAACAGCCATTTAATCAACAACGACATGATGAGGATAAATGCGCAGCTGGAATTGTATGAAAAGAATTAGGATAACAAATCAAGCATTTGAGACGTTACGTCTTGATAATTTGAGACGACGACTATATGTTTTTTGCTAATTAAGGTTTAGAATCTAAGTATCTAGGGGTATATGAGTAGTATGTGTGATAGTGAATGGGTTTAATTGGTTTAATGTATGGGATCTAGTCATTCCCGGTGTAGTCGAATGTTCACTCAACAACGCTGTACTCTAATTTAATCACAATACATTTATTATAACTCATATTTAAATATTTAATTTTGCCTCATAAATAAAACACGAAGGTGTCCTGAGAAGGTGTATTAATATTCAATTAAACTACCGGCCCACAAAAAGATTGAGTTCGGATGAAGCCATTCTCATTCAGTTACGTACATATACTCGTATCTCCCAACAAAAGCAGCAGCAGCAGGAGAAAGTACAAGAATAAGAAACAACAGCAACAGAAACCAACGAAACAAAAAAACTATAGAATTAAGTAAGTCATTGGTAAGAATTGTTTTGTTAAGAGACCCTAAGTTTAGATAGACATGCGATCCATTTTAACTCAGTGCAGGGCTATAATAAGACTAATAATTTATTAAAAGGCTCGACGACCGAGCTCTTCTCCTTCACGCCGAAGAGGGAAAAGTTACAAACTATCCTGTTGAGAGGTTAGAATCGCCAATTGATCCGGAAGAGCACCTTGCACTATTTAAAAAGAGAGAGTACAACGAACACATATTCATAGGGGTCATGCCTTCAAGCCGCTAAACGATCTTGAGAAGTAAGAAATCCGTGGCAATCGATGGCAATCGATGGCATGCCGAACATTGTGTTTGGAAATCTCACAAGAGAAGCGGTGCACATTTACACCACCCTGTTCAGTAATGCAATAAATAATGAACACTATCCAGCGCATTGGAAGACAGAGGTGGTGTGTCCAATTCCCAAGAGGGATAAAGACACATCCAATTCGGTGAATCTTGGGTCGATTGGTAAATTGGGAACACAAATATAGTCCTGCATAGCGGAACAAAAGCAAGATACACAAGTGGTCTTGTGAATTCAATTCACCATGCCATAGCGTACGCATACGACTTGAACCGAGTCCCAAAATCTAGTTCATAAATATACTCTTAATCGATAAAATTAAATGATAATGCGAAGACCAGAAGTTAAAAATCAATTTTCAGAAGTCGGAAACCATTCTTTTTAGCACGCCTTCGTCTGGGACCACTGCGGATACCAGAAAGAACTGGGGAAAGTTTTGGACCGTGGGACAACACGAGCAGTCAATTGCTTGTCGAAATATATACATGTTGCTTTGGCCTTGTAAAGGGACTGGCTTACTTCAGTCAACAAGATCATCCGCTATATATCCCTTATCCGTCCTATGTTTGAATTTGGACGTTCCGGGCGGTTCAACGTAAGAGCAAGTTTCATGGAAGAGATACGGGTGTTTGAGAGGACTTGCTTTAGGGCTTGTCTTCGCTTGTATAATAGAGTGAACAATTTCGTAAATAAGTTGACTCGAAATCACATTGCAAGAGCAATGATCACGACGAAAAATCTTATCTCCGGGGCTTACTACTCCAACTGCTTGTATTACGAGAGTGTGCACTTTATCGGATTCATTCCCCCAGAAGCATTCCTCTATTTAGATAGTAAATGGTTAATCCAGGATAAATTAGCGGTGCTGCTAATCTTCCCGTGCTGGATATGTTGCTTTGAAGAATAATTAATTTTGGTGGCCTAGTGAAGCAGAAGACACTATTTCGTCGTTGTCTGCAAGTTCGGGATACCCCGTCCATTGCTAGGGTCCATAGTGCTTTGTTTTGAAGCCACGTCCGGCTTACCTAGTTGGTAGGTAGATTAACCTGTCTTATTTGGCTTTTAACCCTCTACTGCACAAGAAGCCATATATGTCTTTTGATTTTTCAGCGTCGACTGCTTAAACTGCGCAACTGCTATTGGAAATTAACTATTAAGGCCGTTTAGACAAGTCATCTGTTTATGTGGATATGTGAATTTGGTTTTCGTTATCTCTGCGTGCTGCAGTCAAATTCAATAGTTCGAGTTGTAAGGGCTCATTGTAAAAATATAGGAAAAGATATTGTTTTATATTTGGGTAGCGAGTACCTTCAAAGGTGATAATCCTTTTTTTTTTGTGAGATTTGACAGTGGTTAGTAAAATTCATGTGTTAATTTTTCAATTGTGCATGTGCCATTCAAGATACAACGCGTTTCTAGCAGCTATATATGGCTCCTTGTCCATTTACTGAAATATCCGCTAAATTTCAGGGTGCCATCCATATATGGCTCCTTGTGCATACAAAGAAGGTTATTCGATTTTCCTCGTTTTTTTTACAGTGACTAAATAATGATTCCGTCATGTTCGTTTTACAATAAATCCCGATTTTGTACTATTCCTGGCGATGGCTTTCAAAGTGAAGACGTCAGAAGATGACTGTCCTAAGACAATAGGGGAATACAACAAATATATGGGCGGTGTCGACCTTTTGGATTCCATGCTTGGTCGAATTGACACAAGAGTGGAAGTCTTAAAAGGGGGCACCCTACTTCATCTTAGAGCACTCCGAAACGCCAAAACATAAGTTTTAATTCACAACTTTCGACTCCAATTACCTCAACAGGTCTTACAAAGAAAACAATAGGACGGCGTCATGAACTTCTGCTAAGTTCCGTTCGCTTGGATTCAACTGATAGAATACGTTTTAGGTTAATCTTAAACTAGTTATTCTAACGACCGTAAAGGGCCAGTAAGTTCCTCGTATAATAAGATTATTTAAGTTAGTTAAGCTGTTTTTTGTCTAGCTTTTAAGAATAATAAATTTATTCTTATTGGTTTATTGGTATAAACTAATGACTTAACGTAGACCCACTGAAAATAGTCAAGCGGTGTTAAATCGCACGAACGAGGCGGCCAATCGACTGGCCCATGTCTTGAGATAACACGCTCACCATACTTACTCTTCAATAAATCGATTATCCCGCGTGCTGTGTGGCTTGTGGCATCATCCTGTTGAAACCACATGTCGTCCAAGTCCATATCTTCCAATTCGGGCCAAAAATAATCGGTGATCATAACGCGATAACGCTGACCATTAACAGTAACGTGACGATCGTTATCGTCGACGAAAAAATATGGCCCAATAATGCAAACCGCACCAAACAGTTATTTTTTGTGGATGAATTGGTGATTCATGAAGCACATGTGGATTTTCACCCGACCAATAACGCATATTTTGCTTATTGACGAACCCATTGAGCCAAAAATGAGCTTCGTCACTGAAGATGATCTTCCGATGAAATTCATCATCTTAGCGCATATTCTCCAGAACCCAATCGGAGAACGTGCGTCGCTTCAAATGGTCCATCGGCTTCAATTCTTGAGTCAGCTTGATCTTGTATTGGTGTAAACCAAGATCCTTACACAAAATACGCCATAATGTGGTCTGAGCGATGCCCAATTCTTGAGAACTCCGTGGAAATGACTGATTTGGATCATTTGCTACGGACGCCTGAACGGCAGCGATATTTTCGTCACTTCGACCAACCCGTTGTCTCGCTGACACGGCAGCATCACACAACGAATATGTAGACTTAAATTTTTACACTAAACTTGTTATTGCCTGTCTACTAGGGCGAGAATCACGACTGAAAATTGGAGTTAACGCTCTTAAAGTTGTAGTCACCGACTCCGAATTTTTATAATATGCGGACGTTGCTCGTTTGTGTACTTTACCATGATGAAAATGTTGACTTTACTGAATAAATTGACAGTGACAGTTTGATGATTAGTGAAAGAGTGCATTCACAAATTAAATTCAAATTTGTCAAGTCCCTATTGGAAAACCCTTTACAATATTACACTCGTACAATATACCTGTAGGAAACAAATCATTTTAAACAATGGCGCACACTCATAGTAGTTATTTAAAAAATTCTACTCTACCTAAAGTTAAGTGCGGGTTGAAAGCAGCTTTCATTCATAGGCAATTATTATATTCATCTACCACAGTTGTCTGAATTATTGACTAAATAATTTTTTTCAACTTAAAACTTTCTATTTGTGATTTGAAAACGGTATCTCGAATCTCAATTACAAATATTTTTACTGTAATTGTGGTATATCATGATTTGTAATTTCGTTGTATCATGGACGAATAAGAACGAACATTTTAAATGTGCGCGAGAGCAGGACAGAAAAGGAAATGCTGAGGGAATTGGTGCGAAGATATTTGCATATCATCGATAGCAAAAAAAAAAAAAAAAAAAGATATCGGGATGATATGCAAAAAAACACACGAAACCTTGCCAAGAACCATAGGGACGTAATTAAATTACAGGATCAGTGGCATCGCATGAAAAACTCGGCCAGGAAAAGCTTCAGTACTATGAAAATTGCACAGCATGGCACTGGTAACAAAATGACAGTGGTACAACTGACGGAAGAAGATCTTTTTGTGAAAGATATGAGAACCAAAGATTTCATTAAGGACACACTTTTAATAGACAGCAGCGATGTCGAAATTCAATTTTTGAATGAAAGTATTGATGTTGTCAAACTTGACAATGTGAAACAGGAGTCATTAAACTTATCAGGGGAAACAATTGCAAGTACGAGTAATGTGAAGCCAAAAGAGGTTCCAGTTCAACGATTGAAACGCCTCCCAAGGGCAATGGCAAAGCCAGCCGTTGATGTTCCTCAGCAACAAAGAAAACAAATATTTAATGAAGAACGGCAGAGTCAGGAGCTTCACAATCTTCGTATGGAATTGATGCGAAATCAAATAAAACACGAAAACGACATCTTCGCAGTGGATGTGGAAGAAAGAAAAAAGGAACTACATGTACATATATGTATGCTCATATACGAGTATATAAAACAAATTTTTATTTCTATGTTTTGTATTAAGTGAGTGAATTATTTTATATTACGGAATTTAAATACTCTAGTTCAAATAAAGAAATGTACTATTTAACTGATTTGCTGGTTGTTGATATAAATATATGTGCGGTGAAGGCTCTTGTTTAAAAATATTTTCTTATTCGGATAACGTCATCATAATGTTCGTCTACATCATCGCTAAAAACTGGAAAAAACATATTAAGCATAATCACATAGGCAAATACAATTTATCATCTACAAGATGTGTCGTAAATGGTGACAAGATAAGAAAAAAATTAAATAAAACAACTACGGTGCGAGATATAAAATTGGTTCTCGCTTTATTTTAAAGCTAAGTTCATGCCATTATGTGTGGAATAGCACATCATTCAAATGGCTGCCTCGACTTCGCTGGCAGTGCTTCAAGCGGTGGGTCCAATTTTTTATGACTCGCCCCGGTCGAATGTTGGCCTCGATCTCGTCCAAAGTGATTAGCTTGTTAGCATAGACCAACGACTTGACGTAGTTACGGAGAAAATAGACAATTGATGAACGCTCGCCGTGAGATGACCCAGTCGCCAAATTTATTCTTCATAACTTCGAGTGTTGTGTAACTTGTATGACATGTAGTGCCGTCTTGTTGTAATCACAGCTCGGATATAACGATGTTGTCGAGATCTGACCACAGAAAGTCGGTTAATATCGCTATATACATGAGACGATTGATGGTAACGGTGTCTTCTTCCTCATTTCGAAAGAAATTAGGTCCGATAATGCCGCCATGCCATAAATGGCGCCAAACATTCAATCTTTGCGGATGCTTGGCCAAACACTTGTTTTCGCTCTAATAATGGCAATTTTGTTTGTTGACATAGCTGCCTTCTCCGAGAAGATAATTCTTTGGCGAAAATTCGGATCTCCAGCCAACATTTCCATCGTACAATTAGCGAACCCACGGTGTTGTCTGTGGTTGTCTGGCTTCAATTCTTGCGTCAGTATAACCTTATACGGATGTAGGCTCAAATCCAACGGCAAAATATGCCGGGTTAACTCTCGGCAATACACAATTCAGCTGATCGGCACCGAATCGACACTTCTGGGTCTTTTCGATACTGGCTGCTACAGTGGCTATGTTTTCTTCATTTCGCACCAATCTCTGTCTCGTTATTAGCTTAAGATTCAAAAGAGGTGAGAACACTCTTTTCAAACTTTTCCACAGTGCGCATAGTGTGTCCTCGATGACGGCCGACCTCACGATGAAATATACAGGGTATCCCCTAATTCATCAACGATAATTTTGGAAATGATTCCTGGGTATATTCTAAGAAAAAAATCGTTATACAGTAAAGGTCTATCTCCAATGCTGACATCACTTATCGAGGATTTAAGGAAAGGCTTACTTTGGTATACCCTGACGCATGTTAACGGAAATTGTTCAGTTAATACTAATGGCAGAAACTTCATTGATGAATTTGTTTTTAGAAGAAATACCACCCTTTGTAACTGCATTTAAATAAAGCGTAAACATGGGAAACTGAAGCCTTCTCCCAAGATTGGGGAATGGATGTTGTATAGCCCAAATAAGGAAAACATGACGAACTGACAGTTCTTAAGGATGGATCCTATTCATTCGATAACAACAACTCACTGCAAATAATCACTGTATAAAGTGATTTTGAGAAGACCTATGACAGCTTGAATCGAGATGGTTTATGACGAGTCTAATACAAAAGAAAACTATCAGAAAAAACAAGTTTCAATTATTAAGGCTATTTATGTCAGGGGAATCTGAAGTTAACAGCAGAGTACCGCAAGGCCGCATTCTTTCGCCACTGCTATTCCTTGTAGAAGTTACTGATGTGATCAGAACATCTCTGCCGGAACAAAGCATGGGGCTGACGTAGGCTAAAAGCTTATATCTTATCATCTTGACTACCACGATGCGCTGATTTGTCTGCTCTCTGAATCGTAGCCAAACAAAACTGAGCTCAAAATAATTACACTAAATACAGCAATGCGGGACAAAATAGGCAGCTTTCTACATACACGCACTTTAGTCGCAGAAGTTCAAGGGTAACGAAGTACATTTGGATAATAGAATTCGCAAATTAAAAGCTGCGTTCGGTATGATATTTAAAATCTGAAGAAGCAACGTTTTGAGCTTAAAAGCACACCTGAAACTGTTCAGATCAAACGTGAAAACAGTGCTATTCTATAAGCGTAATAGCTGGAAAGTGGCCAACACCGTCACAAGGAAGCTTCTACATCTTCTGGCTAAACCTTATATCAAACGACCGATAGACGTAAAAGTACGTGAAGGAAAGAGGCAGTGGATTAGTCATACCTTACTATGCATTGAAATTGACTTATTTAATAGGCAGACATGGAGGAGAACAATCGAATAAGAATCCTGATCTATGGAGATGACGTGAAGGAAACTCAAGCGCGTTGCAAAACTCCAAACAGGATGCTACGCAGGCGTTGCAATCTGCCCCAGAAAAGATCAGAGAACTTAAGTAAGAAGTTAGTGATAAAATTTAAATCTATGCGAGTTCGATCTTGTTCGCACCTCCAATGAAACAACGACTTATGTGCAAAAATGTTGATTCTAAGAAAAACGCATTTGAAATTTTTGAAATCGTATTTATTAAAAAAACAACTATGTACCATAAAGAAAATTTGACACACTTTCTGGTGTACTTATTCACTTTACAAAAAAAAATAACTAAAATAAAAGAAAATTATTGATCGAAGTGTTCTTTCGCTAATTGCAAAAGTACTGATCAAAAAATTTGTCGATACCTGTGATAGCGGACTACAGGCAAGACTGCTGTGTGGAGGGATTTAACATTTCTTCGCTGACTACGGTAAATGTATTTGGCTTGCTGACTACGGGGAACTCTCCGCCGACTGCGGGAGACTCTTCTTTGGCTGCGGTAAACTGATAGCTGGCTGCAGAACTGTTAGCTGGCAGCGGACTGTTAGCTGGTTGTGGAAATGTTAACTGGCTCCAGTAATTCTTCGCTGGCTGCGAAGGTTTTGGCCCCTAAAAAAAAACAGTAAACTGCTTAAAGTATCTACACGACATGCAGATACATTAGTACATGGATATATCTTATAGGCATACGACGAAAAAACTTTAATTGTTTTACGTGTGAAGATAAATAGAATACCATATATTGTGGTTATGCAAAAACAGTTTTACCCCGGTGTAAAAAAAAGCACAAGTTTTTTAAGTTATGATTATTTGTTCTATCCACCCCTGTACGATCAATCGAATAAAAGAAAACAAACAAAACAACTATGTATTGACTTTTATGAGTCAACTACACACAACCCATAAACCACCTGCATTACACATAAACAGCGCATCATACTACATCTCTTCCCACAAGTGAATGCTTCCTTCCTGTTTCAATCTATAAATCGGCGTAAAAGACAAACTTATCCGCACATAGAGTACGATCACTGAATGGTAGAAGGAAAGCAAAATATACATCTGGGAAAAATCTAATAAAATACAGCACCATCGCTTCCAATGATATAAAATGATATACGAACTGCCAAAGTAGCGGCAGCGGTGTCGCTGTCAGTGGCAGTACCAGCTTTGGGCAAAAGGCTAAAGGAGGAAAAAGAAAACAAATATTTTTTCTTTTTAAACATTTATTTACCATTATTATTAGAATTATTTACAATTATATAAGTATCTGCGAAGCCGTAGCTTGTCTGCAGAAAAGTATGTTTCAATCCAAATTACATAATATAGTGAGCAAAGTTATAGCTGTTATTAGTATTAAAAATTAGTTTAAAGTTAATTTTATAGTTATTATAGTTACACCTAGTTGCTTGAATTCAAGCTTAATAAGAAAGTTTTAAAAGTTTTTTTCTTTTTCTAAAGTTAACAATATTTAAAATTTGATGAGGTAATTCGTTGATTATTGTGGAACAGTACATTGAAGTTTGCGTCTACCGTAGTAATTATAGTTTCTGGGATTTTGTAGCATTTCTTGGGCACGTCTTCTGGTGTTGACTTGATGCTGTATCGATTGCCATCAAAGTATTCAATAGCGGTGGTCATTTTAAATATATCCTCGACCCGAAGAATTTTGAAATTTTCTTAATTTCCTCGTTGATTTATACTATTTATGTGTTTAAGGGCTGCGTTTTGAAGTTTTCATATTTTGGAAATGTGTGTCTTAGCTGCACTACCCCAAACCATTATTCCATATCGTATCTGCGACTCTATAAGACCTCTTTGGAAGCATGGTACTTCTAATGCGAAATGGCAAATAAAGCTCTCTTGAGATTTGTTCTTAGTTTGTCAATGTGCCTGTCCTAGATAAAATGTCAATCTATTCCAACACCCAAATATTTATATTTATCAACTAACTCAATGCATTCTTTTGTATTGTCGGGGCAATCGTAATTGTCCAGATAAATCCGCTAACGTTTTTAGATTTTCAGGAATGACTAATTGAATAATGCTCAAATTTATTAACTTGCATAGCATTGGACCAAAAATATCAGAAAAAATAATCTTTTGTATCTCAGTGATGTTTGCTTCGTAAGCGAAAATTGAATTTTCCACTGTCGTATTCATATTATTTAATATTATTGTATTGCATTTGTGAATTATTTTCTCTGTCTGAGAAGAGAAAAACTGAGCGAGCTTATTGGCAAGTGAACTCGTCTCTGTCTTAAAGTTTTTTTTCCATTGATTCACCGATGTTTGCTCTCTTTCTTCCTAATATCTCAATGATCAGTCCCCATGTTTTTCTCGAATCTGTTTAAAATTGCGTAAATTTATTTTCGTAATAAATAGACTTTTGTACTATTATGCTTTATTAATCTTGTTACGTAAAATTTTGTACTCTTTTTCATAGGTTATGCTGTTATTTTTCCACATTCTGTAGAGTATATCTCTTTGTTTACATTCCTCTATGAGATTTGCTGTTATCCAAGGACTATTCTGTCTGTTTTTTCTTAAATTGCGCACCCGTGTTGACATTCTATAAATATTTGTCAATTTATCAAGCAATTTATTGTACATTCTCTTGGCATCTTCTTCTTCTAGTACAGTTTTCCAATCTTGTTCACGAATAAGCTTACTTACTTTTGAGGTACCTACACACATAAGATAAAGTTGGATTTTGATTTGTTTTTGATTTTTCATATTTCTCATAAAAAAGAATTGAATAGTGATCGGGGATATCGCTTTCTATTATAGCTGAATCAATTCGGTTGCCAATTCTGCTAACAAGAGCATGGTCGATTAATGATTTTGTGCCTTTCTAAGGATCTACTCTTGTGTTTTCAGTAATAACATTCATTATTCTCTTTGATGCCAGCACAGCAGTACATAATTCGAGTAAAAGTTTTTTAAATTAATATTTATATCTCCCATTAAAATAATATTTTAATTTTTTTTTATTTGATCAACTCCATTTCCAAATTCTTCACAAAACCCCGCTTTGCTGAAGCCTGGAGGTCTATAAATTCCAATAACATTCGTTATTTTTCTTCCCTCTGAATATTGAATTTTAATATTCTAGTTGATACTGTTGGTTATCTTTAGGTTTATGAGACAAATAACTTCGTATAAACAGCATTATTCCTCCTCCTCTTCGGTTATTTCGATTTATAACTTCTTGTTCGAATCCTTCGAGTTGATAAAATTTATTTTCTTCATCATTTATATTTGTTTCTACTAAAATAATTATTTTTAATTCATTTATAAAATGGCTTATATATAACAAGAACGTATTCCAATGTAAGCTAATATTTTCCCCGCACTCTTTCACACATATTACCAATTTTCTTGTTTCGCCTTTTCCTTTTTCAGCCATAAGAGATGCTTATTATGTCTTGTAAGCTGATTGTTTACATAAATTGTAGCATCGAACTCAGTTGGCATCGAGTTATAGTAATGTTAAGGTTGGTCGTGTTTCCTCTTACAGCAGAAAGTTTGATTGGACGAGTGGCTCGGGCTTGCCTAATAAATTGTGTTTTGCGAGTATTGGGTGAAAATTTTACAATTATATTTGATTTTTCTAGATTTTTCAAGTTTGTTCGGTAAACATCAGTTATATGCGTTGTGTTTATTTCACTGTTAATTGTGTTCATAGTGATTTGTTAAAACTGATTTAACAATTTCTGCTAAATTTGTTTGTGGAGTTACTGGAATGTTTTTTATGTCAATATTATTATTTAGCATTTGTTGTTCAATATTGTTAATTTGTGATTGCATATTTTCAATTATAATGTCTCCTTTAGTTCGTTAATTTCCTTGATAAAGACTTCGATAAGATTATTATTTTTTAACATGTTTGCATTTAGATCGTCGTATTTACTTCCCAGAAAATCACAGCGGGCGGATATTTGATTGAGTTGATCTTTCAAATACCTCAACTCGGTTAGAACAGTTTGGTTGTCGTTGCTAGGTGCTAGGTTGGTTTGCTAGGTGCTGCTTGGATGTTGTCGGGACTGCATGAATTTTCGCTGCCGTTGCAAAGAAGCTATTTCCCAAAGCCGATTGAATAATTCAGCTCTCAAATTACTATCTAATTTTCTTGAACATTAAAACTTACAACGGTGGGGGTAAGGTGGTCCCATTACTTTTTCTTTAACTTGCTGTCACTTAGCTTATTCCTGAGTTCCTTGACAGTTTTGCAGCATTCTGTCTCCATTTGTCTGGTTGCTGTAACCTTTTCTTTCTCTTTTCGCAGGTGAGTGGTACAAATCCATGTTTATTGGTAGCCGATCACTCTCTTCCTCTATTGGAAGCTCCGGCGAGTACATGTCCGAAGAACTTTCTGATTTTGAAGTTTCTGATTTTAAAATTCCTGATGGTGGATACTCACTGCTTTCATCCGCTGAAAAATTTTCGATGTCTGAACCAAGTCTTTCACTGTAATATTATGTATTTGAAACTGTCCTTAAAATAAGATTCGTCCCAACAGCGTCTATAGCAGCCGCCTATGTACTTGGTTGTCATCCGCTAAATTGCAATGTTGAGGATGTTAATTTAGACAGCTCAGGATTATCTTTCGGACGTTTTTTCACCTCTTCCATATTTGCAATTGCTGGTTTTGCTACCATTTTTCTCCGGTTAGACATTTTAAGAACGTTCTAAGTAGAAAATGCTATCAAAATATTTGATTGTATAACGACATAAATAATACTTACGCCACTTTAAGAATTAATATTTTTTGTCAGCAACGACACAATATGCACTTATCTCGCTGAAAATGAAATGAAAATAACTAAAAATATTGTTTAACACTGACATAATGAACACTTACGTCTTTGTTACACTAAAAATCGAAAAACAAAACAAATAAAAACGACCGAACGGAACAAAGACGCATCTGCCTCGGAAATGCCTCGGAAAATCAATTTTTTCCAATTACGTCGTTGTTTTACTGGAGGTGCCATATGAAGATACATTATGTTCTAAACACTGTACTATTTATTTCGCGGATTCATGAATAACAACGAGACACGAGTATACTGTTTCCAGGAGCTTTTGAAACATTATAAAAGAAATGCAGTCAAGACCCGATGATTTATTCGTAGCAAAGTTGTTTATTGCACATAAATTCTTTACTTTGGTCAAAACCGGTAAGCCTCTCCAATTAGCGCGGTCTCTAACTAACTGATCCCAGTTGCGCACTCTAAGTTGGTTGATGTTTCCTTCTACTTGCGAATGCCACCTAAGGTTAGGTCTTCCTCTACTATGTTGTCCCTCCGGGCTGGAGTCGCTCTTATCTGACCAAGTTAATAAATATTTCTATGTTTACTCAAACACTTTAAACACATTTCCCAAATGGTTTTCTGAGATTTACTTTTCTTTATATTTGTTAATCAAAACACATGTTTCTTTTACTCTGTGGCTTCCTTAATCGCCAAATCAATAAACACCATTCTCGTATAGCAAACAACAAAGATCCCAGCCATCGAAATTATAAACTTCCGAAGCAAACTAAAACCTCTATCCCTGTGAGATTGCCATTTGGTTGGTCTTCCAGCATCAGTTCTCCCCTATTCAGTGCATCTGCATCCCCTTTATTTGCTCCGGCCATCAATCAAATCACAATTTTTTTTTTTCTACGAATTACATTGCTTTACGCCCGAGATCTTATCATACGCTTCAGTAATTACCTCAAACGCCCGCAGGCAGACTTATGTTAACCACAAAGGAATACAAAAAAAACAATCTCCGCATTCACCCAATAAAGTTGAAAATAAAACAAGTATCTGGGGTCCTTGATCCAGGCGAAAATATGCCTATACATCATTTCAGAAAATAAATTTGCTTCAAATTAACCAAAATCAATATGCAATAGCCTGATTGTGATGGTGCTGATAATGGCCGTCATATAATAATAATCGTAATAATAATAGGAACATTGGTCGAGCATACATACATATAACTTCACTGCTGGCGCTTTCCGACTTAGACTCGCTGTATCTGAATAAACAGGAAGGAGCAAACGATTTATTTCTGTCCTTCATCAAAGCATAGAAAGCACTTAAGGTCAGTAGTTTCAATAACGATGACGTCGACCTTCGGCTGCCGACCAACAACCGACAACACCGACAAATAGCGGCAGCTAAGATGATGATGATGATAGCTATACTCGTACCAAAAGTCAACAAAAGGTCCATAGGGTGGATAGAAAAACAAAAACTTATAGTTGTATCTATGATACTCAATCTATGCAAAAACTGGATGCATACGGCTAGGCATGAGAATAAAGTGACTGCCGGAGGAATTCCTTAGGATGCAAAAAAGATAACACAAAAAATTGGACGAGCAATGGCAGTAGCAGTAAAAATAAAATAAAAAAAACAAGACAAGAGAAAAGATAATCACATGGAAGCAGGGCAAACTAAAGATGGATATCCCAACATTAGAGCCAGCTCTAGATGCCAATGCCAAGTACGAGTAGCTGAAGTTGTTTTATTGTAGTTTCGTTAAGGAAAATGGAATAAATTTCACAATATTGAACATGGAACAATTTATATTGGAGCGAGCTGGAAACATGCTGTGGGGAAAATGGTAACTTATACGTTTTAGATTGACATGTTAAAGAAGTGACTTTACTCTAACAAATGGGCTTTCGTCTCTCTTCTCGAAGATAAATTTTCAACTATCTGAACGGAAAAAAAAATCGTACGAAACTAGAAACGGAGTAATGTTTCAAAATTAAAAGTTACTTGTTACCTGCCTTTAAGTGATGTCTGGTTCTACAGCTCAAGGGCAGTGGAGGCATTTATTCCAAACATGACTTTTTATATCGTAGTGTTGAATGTTTGTGTGGGTACAAATGATAGAACTTATTCTTTTCAATAGAAATCGCTTTATTCAGTACAGTTACAATTCACTATTTAATTGTTTCTCTCAGTACAATCCAATTTCTCTACCGCTTATACTTTTCTTATCTTTTACTTAAACCACTTAATCACTTCTCCTAATTAACACTTCAAATTTAATTTAGAACTGATTTGCATACCTTTGGGATGCTGGTATTTATACTCGAATGACATACTTCGAGAACAATCCTCGCCATCCAGCGTCCCATACAATTTCCAATTTGCTAGAAAATTCGATTCCACTCTCCAGTCGAGACTTTGTTATTCCAGTATCGAAATCTTCTGGTCTTCGACATTTTCTGCTAGATGTCGCTGCTCACATTTAAGTGGTTATCACATTGGTCCCTCCCTACAGTTGTTCGTCCCGAACAACTTCGTCATTCAGCATCCCGTTGAAATGACACATTCTATCCAAATGGACCACTTTCAATTTTCCTCGATCCCCACGCTGGATCCGGTAGACAACGTCATTAATGCGGGTTATCACCTTGTATGGACCTTCCCAGTCCTGTTGCAATTTTGGTGATTTGCCTTTCTTACGCTGAGAATTATACAGCCAAACCAGATCTCCTTCGTTGAAACCGGAAGATTTCGCCTTGATATCGTACCTAGTTTTCATGCGGCTGCTTGCTAGCTTCATCTTTTCTCTGGTGTCTTCATGCAATTTACGAATCCTGCTGCGTAAGTCATTCACGTACTCGTTCACCTCTCTGGGCTCCGTCGGTGGGGATCCGAATTTTGCTTCACTTGGCAACCGAATCGTTTGACCAAATAAGATCTCGGATGGTGTGTGCCCTGTTGAGCTATGGACCGCGTTTCGGTAGGCCATTAAAAAGAAGGGTATGTGTCGATCCCAATCCCGCTGGCAGTTGCTGACAACCTTAGATAGATGCTCATTCAAGGTCCGATTGAGTCGCTCGACCATTCCATCAGATTGAGGGTGTAGTGGCGTTATTCTTGTCTTTCTTATTCCCAAATATTGGCATATTTCTTGGAAGACTTTTGATTCAAAGTTTCGCCCTTGATCAGAGTGCAGCTCCATTGGGACCCCAAATCTGCTCACCCAGTTGTTGACTATCTGTTCGGCTACGGTCTTAGCCTCTTGATTTGGGATGGCAAACACTTCCGGCCACTTACTGAAGTAATCCATGACTACGAGAGTATATCGGTTTCCATTAAAGGTTTCGGGAAACGGCCCAGCGATGTCGATGGCTATTCGTTCGAAAGGTGCTCCGACATTGTATTGTTGCATTTGTCCATGTGGCTTTACTTTTGGACCCTTGGTAGCTGCACACCTTATGCACTTTTTGCACCAATTCTCGACATCTTGTTTAGCGCTTAGCCAATAGAAACGTTCCCTTACCTTTTCCAACGTCTTGTTTATTCCCAAATGGCCTCCTGAGATTCCGTCATGTATTTCATGGAGCACTTGGTTGACTCTGGAACGTGGCACAATTAGCTGCATACGAGATGTTGTCCCATCTGCACTTTCTCATTTTCTCTTCAGCAATCCATCTTGCACAAAAAGCGAGTCCCACTGTGCCCAGTATGCCTTCAGAGTTTGGCTCCGATCTGATATCAGCTGCCAGCTTGGTCTTTCCTCGTGTTCCTTCCAGGCCAATATTGGTTCGATGTCATTGTCTGCCTGTTGGGAGGAACGGATTTCGTCTATACTCCAACCCTCTATTGGCTCAGTCCTGATCATTTGGATAGTTGCCTGTTCTTTCACTTCTTTACGGTTGCAGTGTTCGCATTTTACCCCGCACGGTCGACGAGAGAGAGCATCAGCATTTGAGTGGAGTGTTCCCTTGCGGTGTTGCACTTCAAAGTCGTAGCCCTGCAACTGCTCGATCCATCTTTCAACTTGGCCTTCAGGGTTCTTAAATTGGAGTAGCCATTTCAGAGCTGCGTGGTCTGTCCGGAGAATAAACTTTTGTCCGTAGAGGTACTTATGGAAATGCTTCGTAGCCAGAATTAAAGCCAGAAGCTCGCGCCGGGTTACACAGTAGTTCCGTTCAGGTCTGGAGAGTACTTTGCTGTAATATGCGACCACTTTCTCTTGATCGTCATGAACTTGGGAGATCACAGCTCCGACCCCAACATTGCTAGCGTCTGCGTCCACGATGAACATTTTTCCGGGCGTGGGATAACCCAAGATGGGGGCTTTGCTCAGCTGTCGCTTCAGTTCTTGAAATGCTTTTTCGCATTCTCCAGACCACCTGAACTGTCGGCCTTTTTCTGTAAGTTGATGCAGGCTCTTTGCAATGCCAGCAAAATCCTTTACGAACCTTCTGTAATACGTGGCGAGTCCCAAAAAGCTTCTCAGTTGGTGTTTATCTTTTGGAGAGGGCCAACTTTTCACGGCTTCGATTTTGTCAGGATCCGTTCTTACTCCTTCCGCTGATATAATGTGACCCCGATATTTTACTTCCGGACGGAACAAGGAGCACTTTTCTGGGTTGAGTTTTAAATGAGCACTTCGCAGCCTCTCAAACACTTCTTTTAGATTTTCGCGGTGCTCCTCGAACGTCTTACTTATGACGATAACGTCGTCCAAATATACTAGACAGGTTTTCCAGGTGAGTCCTTGCAATGTTCGTTCCATTAGTTGCTCGAAGGTGGCCGGAGCGTTCCACAGTCCAAACGGCATCACTGCAAATTGCCAAAGACCGCTTCCTGTAGTGAAGGCAGTTTTCTCGCGATTCGTACGATTTATCTCTACCTGCCAGTAACCGCTCTTTAAGTCAAGTGTTGAAAACCATTTCGCTCCAGAAAGCATATCCAAAGTGTCATCGATTCTCGGAAGTGGGTAGCTGTCCTTTTTAGTGACATCATTGAGACGTCGGTAGTCTACACAAAATCTCGTGCTGCCATCTTTCTTCTTCACGAGGACCACTGGAGATGCCCACGGACTTTGCGATTCTTCAATCACTCCCTCAGCTTCCATCTTCGACATCATTTCGGCAACTTCTGTTTGCTTTGCCAATGGAAGACGCCTTGCAGGTTGACGGATTGGTCGAGCGTCTCCGGTGTCAATGTGGTGTTGAACAATATGCGTACGTCCATATTCTCCGTCTTGTGCAGCAAATATATCAGCGTACTCACCGATTAGTTTTTCTGCCAGGATTCGCTGATCTTCGTCCAGATTACAGAGGCTGAGAATTTTGTTCTTGATTTTTATGCTCTGAACTGTTGTGACCAGTGTTGCATCCTGTTTTTCCGTTGTGGTCGACATAGCCTCAACAGGTACGCATTTTCCCACTATCTCCCCCTTTTTCACCTTTACACTGAATGTCTTTGGATTTAGAATCCTTACAGGGACCATGTTGTTCTTTGGCTCCACTAAGGTCTTTCCAACCATGAAGTCTCTTCTCTTTTCTGGCTCCATCAAATAGAATCGGTGGCTACCAGGACCACCTTCCACTTTTGCCCACAAAATTGCTTCTGACGAAGGCTCTAGACTCTGATTGCTGCAGATGACGACATTTGAGACTGTGGTATTGGCGTTTCCGTATATCATTGGTATCTCCATGTTTCCGTATTTCAGGGTTTGTGCCCCCAAGTCACAATTCCATGTTCTCTCATGAAGTCTGTACCAATGATGCACTCGTCACATATGTCAGCTACCAGAAACGCGTGAGTGAATGTTATTCCGGCCAGTTGGATTTTTATGCGGACTTCACCATATACCTTAATCGTTGCTCCTGTAGCTGTTCGCAAGCTGCAACTGCTAGTGTTATGCATCCAAGACTTCTGCACAAGATTCCTCCTGATGATTGAGGCCGTGGCACCGGTGTCTATTGTTGCCATCCATTTTTCTTTTCCACTGACTACTTCTACTAGAAGGCTTTCGCTGCGTCGTTTTGCCAGCGAGACTTGGATGATGGTCCTGGGGCCGTCGACTCCTGCTACCAACTTCTGCCCCGCGAAGTTGGTGCTTAAGCATTTCCCGACTGATAGCATCGGGAAGGTTGACCGGCTTCTTGATAGCTGTTTCTGCGGGTTTCTTCCTCTTAAAAGAATAAATGATGGTAGCGGATAAAGCAGAGCACATAAATAATGAATTTTGCGAGTAAATTATGATGTAATGGATAGCAAATAAAGATTTCTGCCTATGTCGTGTATTGTAAGAGAGTTTTTTGAAGAAATTCTTATGCCGTAAAGTGTCACAAGTTCTCTGTGTACAAAAACTGAATTGGAAAGCTTACATAAAGCGCAAAGAGTTGCAGAAATCGATTACTATGCGCAACAATTTTTAACTGACTTTGATAAACAGTGTGCTAATCGATTATGTAAGGGATCAAGGTCATACGCTGTAGACAGTATGAACTCCTTACGTTCATGGAAAGTATATTTCAAATCTTGAAGTCAAGACACCACAAGATACACAAATTGAAGAACAACAAGAGGAGTTAACCAAATCCACTTACAATATGACTCTGCAGCTGTTCAATACTACAGAATACCGTCTGGCATAACGATCCTCTACGGTCGACTTCTTTAAAATGAATCCAACCAAAGTGAAATGCCGTTCTATAGATTGAGTAGGGTCAAAAACATTCTACGAGATCATGTCAAAGCTTCTTAATTCGGATATGTTCTGTCCGAAATACACATTTGGTTTAACAGCAAAAATATCACTGGGGATCGTTGAAAAGGTAGACCGTCAACATTTCGACGAAGTTATAGATGTCACCTTCATCAGGTGATATAAAAGCTGAATTCTTGCATCTTGCATTCGAAGCATTTAAGTCGGAAATATGTTGCTTGCTACTTGGATTCTACAGCACTAAAGATTACACCCACATACTCACAAGCCTTGTGTTATTAATTCAACATATGGCACAAGCAGGCTATGTTTCAACTTAATCTTACAAAACTTACTGAAAGCTACGATTATATAGACCACAAAGAAGTCAAAAGTGTTATAGATAGTTTGCAGCACAAACTGTGTTACAGACTTATGCTTCAAAGTCGACCTAAACGCACAGCTGTAGAGTACGAAAGAAAGACGCACTGTTTACAAATTTGGCAAAGGAGATTTTAAAAGAAATTTACTGTGAGGAGAACGGACTTCAAGGCCTCTCCTATCGCCGACTGCTAAAGTACAAACCGCTATTAGAAGACCTAATAAAATTTTCTTTTGATTGCGATGAAGAGCACATTCGAAAAACCTTATCCAAAATAGTGCGATCACTTCGAAGGCTTCTTCAGTCATCAGAAACGACTATACAATTGGAAGCTATACGTTCTTTACTAGCGAACTACCAGTAGTATGGTGAGAAGAACTACATGGAACTTCCATGACAATATGCACAAAATTCATTTGAAACTGACCCTAAAATATTGAAGCACTCTAAAATTGTCATCAGCAAAAACACTTGTGCTTATTTCACAGAGATATCCTCTTCGTGCTACCATCCATGGCAACAATTGTCCAAATAGTCATAATATAATAGAAAAATCAGTAAAATCATACTTGGAGTTTATTGGACGACATCTAATCTAACAATATATGAGATGACTGCAGCAAATGCACGAAGGATGAATTGCTTATTAACTTTCGTTCACTAAGAAAGGTTCGCAGATCTCCGCAGAGAACAGACGTGTTTCGGCTTTACGTAAAGTAAAAAAAAAAAACAAAAAAAAGTAAAAAGCAGTGATATAATAGAATTTAGTTAGCTGATTTGGTAGCCGTCCAGTTAACGGCGTCTTTCATTGAATTTGAGTTGGACGAAGGTCCAACTGAAAAAAAAGCAGCAGCAGCAAAAACAACAACGACATCAGCAGCAGCAACAACAACAGCAACAGCAGTAACAAGAACAACAGCAGCAGAAGAAGAAGGAGAAGGTACCTCCTATCAATACCTATAAATTAGAGATAAGTGCAACCAAGGAACTGTCTAAGTTGGTCATTGGTAACAATTTTAACATTAAGAGATTGGGGAACGATCGTCATGCCATCCACTGTAATACAATGGAAGGCTACGCGAAAGTGAAGGAGCTCCTAAAGAAAACGACGACGGAGCACTACTCATTCACGCCAAAGTGTGAAAAGCGGCAATCGATGCTTCTGAAGGGGTTGTAACCGTCTTCTTATCCTGAGGAGAACCTGGTACTGCTCAAAGAGAAGGAATGCGAAGGATTCAAGCTTGTGGGGGTAAAGCCATTTACCACAGCTAGAGCCAGGCGGGAGAAAAGGAGTCTGCCGTTCTTCCTGGTACAGCTCAGTACCGAAAGCCGTCTGGATAGTCTAAGGGGTATCAATGTCCTAGACTACCAGGTGGTTCACTGGGAAAAACTAAAAAGAAGCGAAGGCGTTATACAATGATTTCGCTGCCAGAGGTTCGGGCACGCCGTGTCGAACTGCCAAATGCAGCCTCGATGCGTGAAGTGCGCAAATAACCACAGTTCCGAGGAGTGTGCTCGGGGGTGTTGACGGAACATCCGATAGTTCTCAGCTCTTGTGCTTGTTATGTGGGAACGTGGGACACACCGCAAACTATCGGGGTTGTCCTAAGTTCGCTGACATTAGGAAAGCAAAACTGGCTCGGCAGCAGAAGGTGGAGGTCAACCGTTCACCTGTTCGGTTTCAAACACCAGCCGTCACGTCTCAAATTTACTACGCCCAAATGGTGTCAGGTAGCCCCCGGTACAGCAAACGACTGTTGCTTCTCCAGCGCCAATGCGGAAAAAACAACGGAAGCTGCACCTAACATGCTAGCCATCTTGCTCGCAATTCAAGGGCAGATGGCTCAGCTGCAAAAGCAGGTGCAAGAACAGGCCAAGCGGGCCTAACACAACACATGTCGTAATGGGTACGCACATGCTGGAGCAAACTTTGAAGGTCCTTGTGGTGAATGCTAATTCGCTGATTAAGATCGAACGAAGAGCCGCGATGTTTAAATTGGTACAAGACCAAACTCCTGATGTGCTTTTCGCTAGCGAAACCAAGCTAACCGATAATCACAAACTGGAGTACAATAATTCTATTGTTCGAAGAAGAAACCGGCCCATATCCAAACGTGGAGGCGGTGTCGCGATCTTCATTAAAGAAGGTATAAAATTTCACAGAGTGTACAAGGGTGTGTTGCGCAGGTTCCGGGTGTTGGAGGCATCCCGCTACGCAGTGGAAAGCAGCTGTACTTGGCCTTTGTTTATGCACTTGAGGCTTTTTCGACTTCTGAGGCTGGAATCGGGGGAGAAATATTTTATAATCGGCGGGGATTTCAACGCTAGACAGAGATTGTGGAAATAATTTGCCATATACTAGAGGGAACCTACTACTTGATTGGTGGGGCCAGCACGATGTCATGTACAGACTCGGTCTGAAAGCGACGGATAACCCGTCGTTTCCCAGAGGCGGGTCTTATTTGGACCTACTGCTGTACGACGAACCTATACGACTGACAGGTACGAATTTACAAACATTAAATTGTCTGCGCACGTTCGTGTATGACAGTGACCATTGCGGTTTTAGCACCGAAATTACAGTTCCGAACGAAATTGCGGAATTGGAGGAGTTTGTTCAAAGATATTCTTACAACTACAGTAAGACTCTACGGACACGCTTCTCCGCAACCTTGACAACAGCGCTCTCCTCGAACACTCTCCACCCACCGTCCAATAGGAATTTGTCAAACGAGGAGATCGACAATTACCTAAAACAAATGGACGAGACAATTAAACAAACTATGGACACTACAATACCGCGGTATCGAGTTACAACTAACGAAGACCTGTTCCGCTATCCTACTAATGACGCACTGCACCGACAGAAAAGTAGGCTTCTGACAAGACTCAAAAACTTGTATATACAGTTAACTCACAGACAAGACCCGGAGACTAGTACACTGAAGTCGTCGATTAAAAATGTGCAAACGTTAATAAAAGAGAATTACAGATTTTCTTTAAGTTCATATTGGAACAACAAGGCTCGAGCTGTAAACACCAGCAACCCGAATATGTTTCCGCAAATAAATAAACTATTTCGGAGAAAAAATCAAAACGACCTTCAGTGTATTAAAATAGCCCGGACAACAGACAACGAACGGTTACTGACTATAACTGGTATTGATCAAAATGAGGCAACTGATGATGACGACTTCTTTGTGATCGAAGTCGAGGCCATAGGGGCGACTTTCCAGGAAGTATACAAGGCCACTGATACCATTGGCCCTAATTATGACCTGAACAATCGCGTCTTGGTGCACAATTGACACATTCGAAATGAAATAGAGAATTGGCAATCCAACGGCTCTGGTTTCACCTGGTTTAGCGACCAAAATATGGCAAATAATGTCATTGCCAGAGAGGGTGATCTACCCCAGTTCATTTCGAAGGAAGAACTCCATGAGATCTTCGACACAATTAGAGTTAAGAAATCAGTGGGGACCGATGGTATTCCGAACATCGTGCTTCGACATCTTCCTCTAGAAGCGGTGGACATTTACAGCACCCTGTTTAATAATGCAATGAATAATGCACATTATCCAGCGCATTGGAAAACGGCGGTGTTTCAACCTATCCCCAAAAAGGGAAAGGATATATCCAATCCGGCGAATCTCCGGTCGATGAGTCTCCTTCCGAATTTCAGTAAGGTTTTTGAGAAAGTAATCAATAGAGCTCTGTCTAGGTGGGTTGAGGACAAACATATAGTTCCGGATAATCAATTCGGTTTTAAGGCGGGACAGGATATCTCACATGCCGCGTCTAAACTGGTGTCCGATATCCAATGGAATAAAAGCAAAAAACAATGTACTGGTGCCGGCCTTGTTGACTTGGAGAAGGCCTTCGTCACCGTATGTTTAGAGGGTCTTTTCTATAAGCTGACTAGGCTGGGGATCAGTAAACCACTCTTGTACATCCTTTATAATATGATAACCAACAGACAGTCGTTCATAGACCTTAGTGGTGATAAGACGCATTTTCGTGTTCGGCTTCACAAGTGAAGAAAATAATTAAAGTAAACTCTGAAATAAAAAAAGTATCAAGTGGCCGGTAGCCGAAGTGGCAAACACTCGGACCACATCAGACTTGGTCGGTGACCTGGGTTCGATTCCCAACGGGGAGAATTGTTTTTTTTTTTGTTTTTTTTTTTTTTTTATTTATTTAAATAATAAGTGAAGTGTAAAAAAAAAAAAAAAAGAGATCAAATTCACTTCACGTGATGGATTGTGGAGAGCGGTCCGCTATGCCAATAGCGGGATCGGCTGAGATAGCGGGTGAGGTTTCGAGTGGTTCGAACCAAACACCAAAGCCAAAGAGGAAGAGGATGCTAAAGTCAACCTCTAACTTGGCAGAACGTCCTACCCTACAAACGACCACTGTAAAGCTTGATGGTGTGAGGGCAGGAAACAACTTCGCTGCATTGGCAGCAAGCGAATCTGACGACGAAGAGGAAGAATTAAAGTCGATAAGTAGCAGCATAAAAATGCTACAGCAAAGGATACAGGCCATTAAAGAACAGCAAATGGTCAGAAGGAAGAGGGATGAGCATGAGCAATCCCAACAACAGCAGTCGCAGCTTTCTCAAAAGCAGCCCAAACAAAAACAAAAGACAAATACAATACCACAAGTGCACCAACAACGCCAACAAATGCAAAATAAACACCAGCAACAACAACAAGAGCAGCAGCCACAAAAACAGCAGCAGCAGCGACAACAACAACAACAACAACACCAACAACAACAACAGCAGCAGCAGCAGCAGACGAAGAAGAAGGAGAAGGTGCCTCCTATTAACACCTATAAATTGGAGGTGAATGCAACCAAGGACCTATGTAAGTTGGTAATTGGTAGTAATTTTAGTATTAAGCGATTGGGGAACGATCGCCTTGTCATCCACTGTAATACAGTGGAGGACTACGCGAAAGTGAAAGAGCTCCTAAAGGAAACGACGACGGAGCACTATTCATTTACACCGAAGTGTGAAAAGCGGCAATCAATGCTGCTGAAGGGATTGGAACCGTCTTCTGATCCTGAGGAGATCCTTGCACTGCTCAAAGAGAAGGAGTGCGAAGGACTCAAGTTTGTGGGGGTAAAGCCATTTACCACAGCTAGAGCCAGGCGGGAGAAACGGAGTCTGCCGTTCTTCCTGGTGCAGCTCAGTCCCGAAAGTCGTCTGGATGGTCTTAGGAGAATCAATGTCCTAGACTATCAGGTGATTCACTGGGAAAAATTAAAAAGGAGCGAAGGCGTTATACAATGCGTTCGCTGCCAGAGGTTCGGGCACGCCGCGTCGAACTGCCAAATGCAGCCTCGATGCGTGAAGTGCGCAAAGAACCACAGTTCCGAGGAGTGTGCTCTGGGTAGGGACGGAGCATCCGATAGGACGCAGCTCTCGTGCGTGGTATGTGGGAACGTGGGACACACCGCAAATTATCGGGGTTGTCCTAAGTTCACCGAAATTAAAAAAGCAAAATTGGCTCGGGAGCAGAAGGTGGAAGTCAAACGTTCACCTGTACGGTTTCAAACACCAGCCGTCACGCCCCAAATTTCCTACGCCCAAATGGCGTCAGGTAGGGGGGCTACGGTACAGCAAGCGACTGTTGCTTCTCCGGCGCCGATGCCGAGAACAACGGAAGCTGCACCCAACATGCTAGCCATCTTGCTCGCAATCCAAGGGCAGATGGCTCAGCTGCAAAAGCAGGTTCAAGAACAGGCCAAGCGGGTGGACCAGATCTACGCGGTGCTGCCGGGCCTAACGCAACACATGTCGTAATGGGTACGCACATGGTGGAGCAAACTTTGAAGGTCCTTGCGGTGAATGTGAATTCACTGATTAGGATCGAACGAAGAGCCGCGATGTTTAAATTGCTACAAGACCAAACTCCTGATGTGCTTTTCGCTAGCGAAACCAAGCTAACCGATAAGCACAAACTGGAGTACAATAATTATATTATTAGAAGAAGAAATCGGCCCAGATCCAAACGTGGAGGCGGTGTCGCGATCTTCATTAAAGAAGGTATAAAATTTCACAGAGTGTACAAGGGCGTGTTGCGCAGGTTCCGGGTGTTGGAAGCAGTCGTCGTTTACATCCCGCTCCGCAGTGGAAAGCGGCTGTACTTGGCCTCTGTTTATGCACCTGAGGCTTCACAATCCACCCTATTCATTACAGAGCTCGACACGCTTTTTCAACTTCTGAGGCTGGAATCGGGGGAGAATTATTTTATAATCGGCGGGGTTTTCAACGCTAGACACAGTGATTGGGGAAATAATTTGCCAAATACTAGAGGGAACCTACTACTCGATTGGTGGGGTCAGCACGATGTCATGTACAGACTCGGTCTTAAAGCGACGGATAACCCGTCGTTTCCCAGAGGCGGGTCTTATTTGGATCTACTGCTGTACGACGAACGTATACGACTGACATTTACGAATTTACAAACATTAAACTGTCTGCGCACATTCGTGTATGACAGCGACCATTGCGGTTTTAGCACCGAAATTACAGTTCCCAACGAAATTGCGGAATTGGAGGAGTTTGTCCAAAGATATTCCTACAACTACAGTAGGACTCGATGGACACGCTTCTCCGCAACCTTGACTAGTGCGCTCTCCTCGAACACGATCCACCCACCGTCCAATGGGAATTTGTCAAACGAGGAGATCGACAATTACCTAAAACAAATGGACGAGACAATTAAACAAACTATGGACACTACAATACCGCGGTATCGACGTACGACTAACGAAGACCTGTTCCGCAATCCTACTATTGACGCACTGCACCGACAGAAAAGTAGACTTCTGACAAGACTCAAAAACTTGTACAGACAGTTAACTGACCGACAAGACCCTGAGATTAGGACACTGAAGTCGTCGATTAAAAATATTCAAACGCTAATAAAAGAGAATTACAGAATTTCTGTAAGTTTGTATTGGAACAACAAGGTTCGGGCTGTAAACACCAGCAACCCGAATATGTTTCCGCAAATAAATAAACTATTTCGGAGAAAAAATCAAAACGACCTTCAGTGTCTTAAAATAGCCCGGACAACAGACAACGAACGGTTACTGACAATAGCAGGCATTGATCCAAATGAGGCCGCTGATGACGACTTTTTTGTGATCGAGGATCCACAGGAGAAGGTTGAGGCCATAGGGGCCACTTTCCAGGAAGTATATAAGGCCATTGATAACATTGGCCCTAATTACGACCTGGACAATCGCGTCTTGGTGCACGACTTCTGCATTCGAAATGAAATAGGGAACTGGCGAACCGAGGGCTCTGGTTTCACCCGGTTTAGCGACGAAAATATGGCAAATAATGTCATTGCCAGAGAGGGTGACCTACCCCCGTTCATTTCGAAGGAAGGACTCCATGAGATCTTCGACACAATCAGGGCTAAGAAATCGGTGGGGACCGATGGTATTCCGAACATCGTGCTTCGACATCTTCCTCTAGAAGCGGTGGACATCTACACCACCCTGTTTAATAATGCAATGAATAATGCACATTATCCAGCGCATTGGAAAACGGCGGTGGTTCAACCTATCCCCAAAAAGGGAAAGGATATATCCAATCCGGCGAATCTCCGGTCGATAAGTCTCCTTCCGAATATCAGTAAGGTTTTTGAAAAGGTAATCAATAGAGCTCTGTCTAGGTGGGTTGAGGACAAACATATAGTTCCGGATAAACAATTCGGTTTTAAGGCGGGACATGATATCTCACATGCCGCGTCTAAACTGGTTTCTGATATCCAATGGAATAAAGGCAAAAAACAATGCACTGGTGCCTGCCTTGTTGACTTTCAGAAGGCCTTCGACACCGTATGGTTAGAGGGTCTTTTCTATAAGCTGACTGGGCTGGGGATCAGTAAACCACTCTTGTACATTCTTTATAATATGCTACACAACAGACAGTTCATCGTGAAGAATGGTGATGTGACTTCTGTTGGAATATTTCAAATTAAAAATGGTCTTCAGCAAGGCGCGGTCAATTCGCCGATCCTATTCAACATTTTTACAAGCGACTTGATAGGTTCACTTCCCCATACTATTGCGTACGCAGACGATTTGATAGCGTACAGAACAGGTCCAAAAATCGAGGTCATTAATACTCTCTTGCAGTGTGACTTCGATAAGATAAGACGATTTTGCGATGACTGGAAGTTGAAAATCAACTTTCAGAAGTCGGAAACCATTCTCTTTAGGACGCCATTGTCTAGAGCCTCAAGGGATACCAGAAAAAATTGGAGAAAGTTCTCGATTATTGGACAACACGGACAGCCTCTTGCCTGTCGAAATGTAGTCAGATACCTTGGAATCTGGCTAGATCAGTTTCTATATTTTGGCAAAAATGTGGATGCTGCTCTGGCCAGAGCTAAAGGTGCCTTTGCCCTTACAAAGAGACTGTTTTATAGCAGCCAACTCGATGCGAGGGTAAAGGTAATCTGCTACATGGCCCTTATCAGGCCCATGCTGGTATTTGGTTGTCCCGTGTGGTTCAATGTACGAGCAAGCTTAATGGAAAAGATTCGGGTGTTTGAGAGGGCTTGCCTTAGGGCCTGTCTTCGCTTGTACAGAACACCAGAGTCGGAGTACAAAAAATTTTATCCTAATGAGGTCCTTTACAACAGGGCGAACCTAATACGAGTGGACAACTTCGTAATTAAGCTGACTCGAAGGCACATTGCAAGAGCAATGACGTCGACGAATAACCTGATATCTGGGGCTTACTACCCCAATTACCTTTACCACGAGAGTGTGCGCTCTGACGGCTTCGTTCCACCGGAAGCATTCCTCTACCTAGATCAGAAAGGGTTGATCCAGGATAGATCAGCGATGCCGTTAATCTTCCATGTCGCTCGGACAGCTGGGGACAGGCGACTCAACTACAACAGAGACGTCGCACACGGCAGTGCGGATCGCCTCAGGTTCAGTAGGGCGGTGGGGAATCGCGATAAGAGGGATGTCGTTCGGCAGCACCAGCATTTCTGGTGGTTGAATGATGGAGAAGATGCTTCGTCGTCGTTTCCGTCAATTACGGACCAGCCTTACTAATGAGGCAGAGCTGACCAATCTGTTTTGTCTTGTAAATAGCGATGGCCAGCTTACATAGGTTTAGGTTAGCATCTAAGAAACATAAACATATGTCAGTATATACAAAGGTGTATACTGACATATGTATATGATTGTGTATATTGTCTATGTGTGTTTATGTGTGTTTTGTGTATTTAGGTTAAGTAGAGTAAGGTTTATTTTAAGTTAGATATTAAGTTTTTATAAAAAAAATAAAAAAAAGTCCATATGCTAAGTTTTTTCTTAACGAATATTTTTTCTTAGCCTTAAGTATACAATATAAATAATTCTAAATAAAATGTAAGTAAAGTCGAACGACATAGATATAAGTATTTAGAGTAGCTTAGAGTGCCTGTGTGGGGCCAGTAAGTTAGTATAAGACTGTTAAGTAATTGTAAGCTAGCATTTAAGCATTTTTTGTTAGTATGTAAGAGTTAATTAGTAAGAAAATAAAATGCATTGAAAACTAAAAAGAACTGATAACCAACAGACAGTTCATCGTGAAAAATGGTGATGTGACTTCTGTTGGAATATTTCAAATTAAAAATGGTTCATCAGCAAGGCGCGGTCAATTCGTCGATCCTATTCAACATTTATACAAGAGACTTGATAGATTCACTTCCCATACTATTGCGTACGCAAACGATTTGGTAGCATACAGAACAGGTCCAAAAATTGAGGTCATTAATATTCTCTTGCAGCGTGATTTCGATAAGATAAGACGATTTTGCAATGACTGGAAGTTGAAAATCAACTTTCAGAAGTCGGAAACCATTCTCTTTAGGACAACGTTGTCTAGGGGATACCAGCAAAAATTGGCGAAAGTTCTCAATCATTGGACAGCACGGACAGCCTCTTGCCTGTCGAAATGTAGTCAGATACCTTGGAATCTGGCTAGATCAGTTTCTGTATTTTGGCAAAAATGTGGATGCTGCTCTGGCCAGAGCTAAAGGTGCCTTTGCCCTTACAAAGAGACTGTTTTATAGCAGCCAACTCGATGCGAGGGTAAAGACAATCCGCTACATGACCCTTATCAGACCCTTGCTGGTATTTGGTTGTCCCGTGTGGTTCAATGTACGAGCAAGCTTAATGGAAAAGATTCGGGTGTTTGAGAGGGCTTGCCTTAGGGCTTGCCTTCGCTTGTATAGAACACCAGAGTCGGAGTACAAGAAATTTTATCCTAATGAGGTCCTTTACAACAGTGCGAACATAATAGGAGTGGACAACTTCGTAATTAAGCTGACTCGAAGGCACATTGCAAGTGCAATGACCTCGACGAATAACCTGATATCTGGGGCTTACTACCCCAATTACATTAACACGAGAGTGTGCGCCCTGACGACTTCTTCCACCAGAAGCATTCCTCTACCTAGATCAGATAGGGTTGATCCAGGATAGATCAGCGGTACCGTTAATCTTCCATGTCGCTCGGACAGCTGGGGACAGGCGACTCAACTACAGCAGAGACGTCGCACACGGAAGTGTGGATCGTCTCAGGTTCAGTAGGGCGGTTGGGAATCGCGATAAGAGGGATGTCGTTCGGCAGCACCAGCATATCTGGTGGTTGAAGGATGGAGAAGATGTTTCGTCGTTGTTTCCGTCAATTACGGACCATCCTCACTAATGAGGCAAAGCTGACCAATCTATTTTCTCTGTAAATAGCGATGGCCAGCTTACATAGATTTAGGTTAGCACTTAAGAAATATATACATGGGTTAGTGTATACAAAGGTATATACTAATGTATATAATTGTATATAGTGTATATGTGTGTATTGTGTATTTAGGATTATGTTGACTAAGGTTTATTTTAAGTTAGATATTAAGTTTTTATAAAAAATAAAAAATTACATCCATAGGCTAAGTTTTTTGTTAAAATTTTTTCTTAGCCCTAAGTATACAAAATAAACATTTTTAATAAAATGTAAATGAAGTCGAAAGACATAGATATAAGAATTTAGAGTAGCTTAGAGTGCCTGTGTGGGGCCAGTAAGTTAGTATAAGATTGATAAGTAATTTTAAGCTAGCATTTAAGCATTTTTTGTTATGTGCATGTATGTAAGAGTTAGTGATTAAGAAAATAAAATGCATATAAAACTAAAACTAACTAGAGCCCAAAATTGTGAAGTTCTGCGTGATAATTTTGCAACCTCGTTGACTGGTGTTGCTGATCGACACTCACAAAATAAGTACTTTGATTTCTGTTACTGATGGATCAGTGACGAAGAATAGACTCATGAACCTCAATTATATCCAGGAAAGTGCACTATTGGGTTTGTTCTTCAAGTCGTTTCTTTGATGTCAACAAAGCTGGTTGTGTTGCAGGAAAGTGATGGAAAATGGTCAGAATGATCTACAAAAATATATACGGATTACTATGTGCCATACCACCATGCAACGACATCCTTATATGGCGAAATTATAATAAATAAATTGGCCATAGAGATCATGTGACTTAACATCACTCGATTACTTCTGGTGATCCGATGTATACTCAATAATGAGTGACAGCATCAAATGGTCAAGAGAGTCCCCTAAAATTGCACGAGCCTCGTCAAAAACAGCCGAGAAATCCTTACCCCTGAAGATTTGTTAAATACATAAAGTCATGATGTTTGAATAAACTCAGAAGGTGTACATAAATTTTCTAGCTCTTAAAGTAATAAGCTTTCATAGATAGCTTGTCCTGAGCAACTGGATGAGTTGGCAATATCTTTGGCAAGGGCAAGTATTTATGCACAAAAGTGTTTTACTAACTAAGACTAATAGACTAACAAATACAAATTAATATTCGGAACCGCATCAGGCCGTGTGTTGGGCATGGAGGTGCTTGGTAATATCTTCTTGTTATCCGGCCACCGACCCTTGGAGGATCTGAGCCTGAACTTTACATTCTTCATGGTCCCGGGGATGTTGCTTCCAGTTGACTTCCTTTTTTTCGTGAACCAGGTAGCTGGGATTCGAAGTTTCTCTTAGCTGGAGAATTCTCGCTCATTCGCTCGATGTGGCCGAACTAGTGCAGTCGACAGATTTTTGCCTTCCGGACTACATCCACATCTTTATACAGAACGTAGAGTTCGCGGTTCTCCATTCGCCCTCCTCGCAGACAGTACCAAATATCCGACCGCTCCGCAGTCTTGCTTGTAGTACAGCATTCAGTTCCATAACCCAAGACTGGGAAAAACAAGGTTTTGTACAGCATGATTTTGGACCTTCGATTTAGGAGTTTGGACTCCAGTTGCTTGGATAAACCAGGTTGTCATTTGTGGAGTTTATATTTGCCTTGAGGTAGACAAACTCATACACTACCTCAAAATTATAGCTGTCGATTGTTAGGTTCTGTCCTAGATGGTGTTCGACGGATCAATTTTTGATCAACAGAATGTACATCGTTTTATATTATCCTCATTTATCATGAGACCAACTCGTTTGGCTTGTTTTTCTATAGCAGTAAAAGCTTCAATAATAGCACGATAAGAACGAGCGGTGATGTCGATATTGTCTGCATAGCCCACCAGCTCGATGGATTTGTTAAATATAGTGCCATCTGTGTTTATGCCAATCTCCTCCAACCCAAGATTAAAGAAATCACACGACAGCGCGTCTCCTTGCCGGAATCCGGTACATGTTTGGAATAATTCGGAGGTTTTGTTTCCAAGTTGTACGGTACAATGCGAGTTCTCTATCATAGCGCAAGCGCGAGACAACCGAATCAGTTTTTTCGGGAACCCAAATTCGGCCATCGTGTTAAATATTGTAATTCAGTGCGATGAATGCTGTCGTATGAGGCTTTGAAGTCGATGAAGAAATGGTGAGCATCGACTTGGAACTCGTTGGTCTTTTCCTGGATTTGCCGCAGTGAGAAGATTTGATGTATCTTCGTTTTGACGGACCGGAGGCCACACTTGTAGGTGCCGATGAGTGTGGTCAAAAACGGCTTTTGTCGTGCACACAGTACGCTGGATATAATCTTGTAGGTCTTAGCCTTAAGTATTCAAAATAAATAGTTCTAAGTAAAATATAAATAAAGTCGAAAGACATAGTTATAAGAATTTAGAGTAGCATAGAGCGCCTGTGTGGGGCCAGTAAGTTACTATAAGATTGTTAAGTAATTTTAAGATAGCATTTAAGCATTTTTTGTTAGTATGTAAGAGTTAATGATTAAGTAAATAAAATGCATTTAAACCTGAAACTGATATGATCTTGTAGGCTACGTTAAGCAGAAATATGCCTCGGTAGTTTTTACAAGACATAGAATCGCCTGTCTTGAAGATGGGGCAGATAGACCTGATAGTCCGGACGTCGGGCATGCTTTCATCCTCCCATACTTTGTTGATGATCTAGTGCATTCTCCTTACCAAAACATCGCCACCAACTTTAAAGAGCTCTGGCTGCAATGCGTCCGAGCCTGCGGACCTATTGTATCGGGTTTTCCAATAAGGACTTGACAACTTTTTTTTTTAAATAAAACGTAAACCATTTGAGATATTTCAAAAACTTTATTATCGGCTTGAAGTACAATCAAAATATTTATGAATGGAACTCGACTTGGTTCATATGGCCACCACGGGCGCGTTTGCAGCGGTCGATTCGTTGGACCCAATTTTCAACGACTCGGCCACACATTTCGGCCGAAACGGCCGCTATTTCGCGTTCAATGTTGGCTCTGAGCTCTTCCAACGTCGTCGGCGTGTTGGCATAAACTAACAACTTAACAGTATTCCATGCGCATACTGTTAAATCATTATCGTTTTTCGCGCAGTGTCGTTGTTTTGAATCAGGTCCGTTTTACTCCGAGGCAGTAAGTTCTCTCGTAACTATGGGTTTTTTTACATGGTTGGGCCGTTAACCCCACGCACAACCGGGAAATCCAGTTGGAGTAGAAGAACGTGTCTTATTGGCTAGAACAATATTCAGTGGCTGTTGAGATAGCTATCCAGGAGCGACACGTGAAGGCTGTATGTCAGTTTGAACTGTACAGTCACAGGGATCGTATCTGGCATATCTCCTAGTTTTTTTTTCCAAGCCATTAAAGGATTTGAATCCACCAATCCTCCCTAGGTGGCCCTGTAAAATATTTTACAATAGTCAAAATACCAAGATCTCTAAACTTGGCACGGACAAATTCGGTTGAATCTGAAAAATCTAAATGGACTAAGGGACTCCGAACATATGGTGAGGACATGAAAGGCCTGGCATTACGAATTCCAAAAATGAGGTGTGATGGTCCAAGCAAGATTGGAAACTAGGACTTCTACTACGGCGATTGCAACCGCTCTCATTAAATATGATCATGTCCTGTAGACCTATTATCGGGCTGAAAATATGCGAGTGCATTATTGCTGAAACTTACGACACGTAGAATGGCGAGGCTACTACGAAAGGCTTTTACGAAATCCTTCAATCCGAAAATAGTACTGGAATATTTTATTACAAGATGGTAGTAAAAAAGGACACCTCCCACAAACAAGAAAACATTACTTTGGTGACGATGGAGACTTCCATTCTAGCGGACGATATACTCGTATATACGAGGGCCGTTCAATATATTCTCGGTATCGGGGTGAAGCTGTGGTTCTATATATAAATTGACTTATTTATCAAGTAATACTACTCGTATTATTTTAGTGCATTCATGTAAAATTTCATATAAATGTGATTATTAATTCGCGTTTTATCTCTAGTTAAACAGAATCATAAAGGCAACTGAGACGATGATGGTGAAAATTGAGCATCGCGCTGTAATTAAATTTCTCACTAAGCAAGGAAATAGTCAAAAAACTATTCATGAAGAGATGGTGGCTGTTTACCAGGGTTCCGCACCTTCATTATCAACTGTGCAAAAGTGGTCAAGTGAGTTCAAGAGAGGCAGAGAGAGCATTGAAGACGACCCCCGCTCCGGCGCCCCGGCTACTGCTTGTACGGGAGAAAGCATCAAAGAAGTCGAAAAACTTGTTCTTGAGATGCGATAATAAAGGTGAAAATGATGGCAGTGATCACCAAGCTTTCAATTGGTACCATTCACACCATTCTTCATGACCATCTTAACCTTTCAAAGGTCAGTGCAAGGGTGGGTGCCACGAATGCTCACAGCGCCTCAGAAAAAAGTGAGAATCGCATGCTGTAGAGAGCTTTTGGAGATGTGTAGTGAGAACGCGGACGGTGTTATGGATCGAATTGTTACTGGGGACGAAGCATGGGTCCACCACTATGACCCTGAAAGCAAACAAGAGTCCATGCAGTGGCATAAAAAAGGAACAGACCCCCCGAAGAAGTTCAAAGTCACTCCGTCTGCCGGGAAGCCCATGGCCACAGTTTTTTGGGACTCAAAGGGAATCTTGCTCATTGAGTACAAAAAAAAAAGGTGAAACCATCAACGCCACATCCTACGCTTCCACTTTGCATAATTTGCGGGAGGAAATTAAAAAGAAGAGACGCGGTAAACTCGCAGCGGGTGTGTTGCTTCTTCATGACAACGCTCCTGTTCACACGGCGCGAGTTTCCAAGGCTGCTGCGCGAGATTGTGGTTTCGAAGAAATCCAACACCCACCCTATAGTCCAGACCTTGCCCCTAGTGATTATTTGCTGTTTCCGGATTTGAAAAAATGTCTTCGTAGGAAAAGATTTTCGGATGATGAAGAACTCAAGTCGGCAATAAATGGGTATTTTGCAAAGAAAGAGAAAATTTATTTTTTTGAGGGTTTAAAAAAGCTTATCCCAAGATGTAACAAATGCATTGATGTTAGGGGAGATTATATTGAAAAATAAAAACAATTTAAATTGAATCCGCATTTTCCTTCATATCCATACCGAGAATATATTGAACGCCCCTCGTATGAAGGGACATCGCATATGAGGATGGGAGCCGTGATGAGAGCTGCTATTGCGATTTGGCGGAAAACAAAAAAAGCTGACCACAAGTTTGGTCGGAGAAGAATAAGGGAGTTAATAAAATAGGACAGCGAGCCGATCGAGTGATGCTACTCAAAAATGAGGTCCAGAAATCTAGCTACAAGGATAAAAAAACCTGTCAAAAGCCCGAATAGAAGGCTGTAAGAATAAATTAAATAAAGTCGCAGTGGAGACATATTAAATGCTCAGAATGTGAAAGAACTGTCTCTATAGATTGTTAAATAGCAAAAGCGACGAATTTTCTGCTTTAATGTAGGAATGTAGGACACACCATTCAACTCGGACGAGAAGTAAGAATATCTATTGCAGCGCAACAATGACAAAATGAATTTTATTTCTATCTAGACATTTCATCATTTCTGAAAATTAGGAAAATGCTAAAAGCCGAAATCCAAAAACACACAATCACAAAACAAACGTACTACAACAACATGGTCCGAAGGCAACGACGTCAGACTAGAGAATATGGCAGACGAAGAAGAAGGAGTGACCAGATGGAGAAGTTCATATATAATAAAAATTCAATGTTTTCCATTATCACCTCAAACTGCCCACTAAGGTGCGCACACAACAAGAGCAGAACTTGTATGAAAGTATGTTGACAGCTATACACCATGCATGCTAGACCATCGGGAGATGACAGCTCCGGTGTAACAGTTGTAGATCGGCAAAAGATGTTTCAACGACCTGGGAACGTTATCAAGGGCAACCCCAGACGAAGTTACATAATAGCTAATAGGGAAATCAGAATCACATACCTAGTTTAAATGACAGCTTAAAGTGCATTGATTCAATGCGATCTGCATCAATACGCTCATGCAAACACCACTTCACACCGGATTGAACATCTCAATGCGGTTTGAAGTTATCGGAACAAATAAAAACTATTTTCGTAGAACCAGTCCTTTTTTTCTTAATTTTTTTTTCATAGTCGATTCGTACCAGTTGCTAAGCGATCGAGAATAACTTAAAATGAATGTTTGCAAGTGTCCTCACGATACAATATCAATATACAAAATCAAAATCACCAAACCATTAGAGCTTTCTGCCTAACTGCCGAACTTTTCATAGTCGTAGAAATTGAACTGATGATGATGATAATTTCAGCGTCACTCTTCCGGTCCTTAAGTATACAGATTGTGGGATGAAATTTACCACAATGGCTTTTAAATAAAACTCTACGATGTCATTTTAAAAACAAGATTAGATTTTATTATAAAGGGTCCGCCATCTAACATTTTTTTTTTCAACTAGTGCTTATTTCGTGAATGGTAACACTTAGCTCATGTCTGATTTGACAGATATTAGTTTTATCCTTCCGCTGAACGAATATGGTTGTGTATACGCTTGAACAACGCTGGGAAATATTGCCTGCGATCGACTTAGAGAAGATGCCGATTTTGCCAAAAAAAAAATCATCTTTTCAGATGAAGCTCATTTTGATCTTGGCGGGTATGTAAACAAGCAAAATTGTCGCATTTGGGGCACAGAAAACTCGCACGCATACATTGAAAAGCCGATACACCCAAAACGAGTCACTGTTTGGTGCGGATTTTGGTCCAGAGGCATAATTGGGCCATTTTTCTTCGAAAATGAGCAAGGAGTATCCGTTACAGTCAATGGCGATCGTTCTCGGGCCATGTTGAACGAATTTTTGTTCACAAAAATTGAAGAGGAGGATATTGGCAACATTTGGTTTCAACAGGACGGCGCTACGTGCCACACAGCCGAAGCTACACTCGATGTTTTGCGCCCTGTTTTTGAAGATCGCATTATCAGCCGCAGAGCTGATGTCATTTGGCCACCTCGGAGCTGCGATTTGACACCGTTGGACTATTATTTGTGGGGTGCCGTAAAAGACAAGTGTTACGCCGACGACAAGCCAGAGACAATTGACGCTTTAAAGGATAATATTCGTGAAGCCATTGGTGAAATACAGCTGTAGGCTACTGCATGGCCAGCCGAGGCAGCCATTTGAATGAAATTATTTTCCATTATTAACCGTAAGGATAAAACTAATTATCTGTTTTAGACATAAGCTAAGTGTTACCATTCATGAAATAAGTACTAGTTGAAAAAAAAACGTTAGATGGCGGAACCTTTATTTAAAGAAAGTAAGGACACACGTTGTCTGTGCAAAGTTGAAAAATATAAGAAGGAATAATAAAGGAGTAGATCAAAAGAACATCTGATGAGATGCCAAGATGACAACTAGAGACGCTGGTGTCGAAATGCTACATTGAGCTACAAGATCTCCTGAATTGCGCCATCTAAAAGTGATTAAGTTTACTAAACATCGATACAAATCCTTCAGTACAATGTGGCACTCGCAGCGAAATCTGCACTTTGGTAACCCTTCCTTAATGATAAAATATTTATAATGCTCAGCATTGAACGCATATACCATACATATTTAAATACGTAAGGAGTACCTAAAGAAAAGTTTCAGCTATTTGTTGCTACTAAAATTAAAAAGAAAAATTACTTTCTTTTCGATCGGAAATTTCTAAGCGGCAACGTCTTCCAAACCTTTCTATCTTAACGTCCTTGCAAATTAAGGAAACCCGTTCTAGTTTTTTTGCTATGAAGTGCTTGTGAGAATATCTCGCAGCAAGCTTCCACCCGATTAAATTACACCAGACAGATTCTTTAAACGGACACAGGAGAAGATCAGCTAAATACTTGGCAAAGTATCCGCCAAAATTGATATCAGAATAAGCATTTTCGAAAGATATTACGTGAACAAGAAAACCTAAGGGAAAGCACTTGCCAAATGGAGAATCCGAAGCATGCAGATCGTCAGTTGCTGCAATGTAAAAAAGACTCTCTTCCTCATGCAACATCTCAAGCATCAACGGCAGCCAGATACCTACAAATCTTAACCTCGTGTCACTTCTTTTTCTCCGTTTTAGTCAAAAAGAAAAAAAAAATATAATAAAACTAAGTGCAAAAGTTCCTTCAACCCAAAAGAAAAGAAAAGAAACCAAAACCTAATTTAAGTGCCCTTAGTTACCAGAAAAATGCCAGCCTGCGTACAAATACGATCATGATCTTCAAATAAAAGTTATTTCAATAATTCTTCATCCCTACCTCTTATTGCATATCTGCATATACGCAGGCTGAGCTAGGACGGGAGGACAAATGAGAGGGCAAAGGTATGCGTGATGTGTGAGATCGGTAAGGTGAGCGGGATAGTGTCTTCGAAGAATGCTCTCTGTAAGAACTGCTGCGGCAAATCGCAGAATGGATATTGTGAAGGAATCGTTTCCTGGTCGCGTAATCTCCTGTGGTGGCGATTTGACATAGATCGCACGATTTAACGATCCCAGACTTCTTTCCTTAGGGCTACTTTAAGTCGCGGGTTTATGGCAATAAGCCTCGGACAATCGCAGCCCTTAAGGAGAATATTCGATGGGAATGTGAACAGTTATCACCAGAAATCTTGGGGAAAGTCATGGACAATGCGATAAAACGGACACAAATGTGTATCAACACTGGCGGCAGCCACTTGAAGCATATCAGGTCCAAATAAAGTTTTCCATCACTCAAAGTCATTTTTTTTTATTTAGTAAAAAAGTAATTCTAAAACAAAATTGGATGATTAATTTTGCGCCACTTGTATAACCAGCTGAATGCTCAACCCGAAATTCGTCTACTATCAGTTTCTTAGTTTGGTAACTTCCGCGAATGCGCATTGTTGCAACCGCTGCCATTCGAAATATTTTCATTTCTAGCGAAGTCATTTCTTCATTTATTCAGTCGTTTGTGCATCATTCGATACATCGAATTCGATGGACGACTGCCATATAATTTTTACTGCCGCATTTTTTAAGTCAGGAGTCTATGCTCCACTTAAGTCATCCCACACTGAATCTATGTGCTGCATGGTCAACACAGTTTCCTCGGTGGTTAGCGACAGAGCTTAAGAACAATATTTAAATTTTTCACACTTTCTACATACGAATCACTCCTACATACATAGATACGCTTTGCGTAAAGTCTCTTTCCTGCTTTAAGCGAATGCAGAAACCAGACCTTTTGTCTGGTACGCTTTGACGAATTGTGGAAGAAAATGTACAACAGGGAACTAAACTGGGTGGATAGCAATATAGATCCGGTAGTACACATTGAGCCCCTGGAGTGCATGCGTTTTGCGACTCAATTGATGGATGCTGTAAAGTTGAATGACTGGTAGATTTTGTTTATCAGAGATTTTTGGGAAACTATTTTCGACCTCGAATTCACATTCAAATCTAGCCTTCTTGGACTTACTCTATCTAATTTCTTTTCTGTTTTTATTTTTTAAGCTGATGTATAACCTTTCCATGTTTGCACAGAATGTTGGTTGTATGTACAATATTATTACTTCGATTAACAAAAGTCAAGTTTTGGTTGTCACCATATTGGTTTAGAGAAAAGCGTATGCAGGTAAATATTCCAAAATCTAATAAAATGTTGTGAAAACTAATCATCAAATTCTTGGCTTAAATATCGACCTCATAATGTTTTTCCTAGATCTGTGCTTGTTCTGGAATTCGAAAATAATTGTTGTGTAAGATTCATTTCACGTTTGATAATCACATACTACGTAGAGTACCTTCTCAAGCATCCCAAATACTCAATCCGATGCTCCTTTGCCAGCAAACGTGCCACATTTTCCCTTCGAAATGGTCTCCCAACTTATTTGTGTTTACCCATTTCAATATAGGATGATAAAATTTGCATAAAATACATGTGGAAAATCACTAGCACGCCCTATGGTTAGTCACACCTACTTATTGTATAGTGCTCACTTTATTTTATTGTACAATTCAACCAAACCCTTTTTCCCAAGCCTTAGTTGTCCCGGACCTCGACGCTTAACATTCTCGGTTGGGGGATTATTTAAGGTTTCCCGCTTGTTCTCTCGTTTTACTCGTATCATCGTATCACAGTCGCCCTTTGGTGTCAGTATCTTACACCTTCTCAGTAAAATCGCTTTTATTATACGTAGTGTGTTACGTCCGTAGATACGCATCGACCTATGCATGTATAGGTAGTTACGGTGGTAGTCTGGGGACAAAAAACTTCCCATCATAGTGGCTAAATGATGAGATTGGATTATTTGTGTAAGCCTCCAGTAAGGCAATTCAAGAACCGATGATGAAAAGAGCCTTTACGACTTGTAGGTCGATACGAAATGTGTATGTGTTAGTAGCTGTCCGGTCGTAGGTATTTGCATGTGTTTGTGCAACTATTTATCCTTTTCAGCAGGGGTTTTTAGACTCGTTCACACATACTGAAAGTTTGCGTTTTCTCGTTTCCTGATCGTTTGTTTGAAATTTTTATGGGGATGAAAGGACGGCCGGCCGGTCAGCCGGATGCCTGAATGGCCGGGTGAAGCCTTAAAAATGGAAACTTACGGATGCTTTTATTTTTCAGTCAGAGACTTATTACTGACGACTGGTCTCTGGTCTCTGGTCTCTGGGATCTGTGTTTGTGCTTGTGCCTGTGCCTTTACTCTTCTGCTCTGGAGGACACTCAAATGCTTATGAAGTGCCAAAAATCCGAATAGCGATTTAAATGGACTCTCAACAATGTTTTTTTCTTTATTATTATTATTTTTTTTTTTCAACTTTCATCCATTCTATGTGTCGGTTGGTCTATCCTAGCACGGTCTTCTTTGAATTATGGACTTTTTCGAAAAGTTTTTCTGTCCCCATGTGAATGAGTGCCAAGTGAGGTGGCGGCGACGACAGTGGAGTGTGATAGAGTAAGTGAATATGCACTCCCGGCCGACAAAGGAAAGGGAATGCAAGGACGTTTCAAATGCTTGGGTTATAATTTCTTGTCGCGAGTATTTAATATGTGGAATGGCTTTTGGCACTTTTGGCAAGGGATCAGCGTTTGTATCAATTTGGTAGCTATTATTGAAAGGTTAATTTTTGTTCCTTTCGAAAAACTATAGCGTTGTCTGTGCCTTTGTGTGTATGGATATCTAGTTCTGTCTCCATGGGTAGGTAGGTATAATCCGCTTATTTTCGTTTATCTTGGTACTTGCCATCTAAAGTTTAGTGTTCGTTTGGTGGTTTTTTTGCGATGCCACTGATAGAGAGACATCTCTGTCTTGTTGAGACTTTGGAAAACACCTCCATGTGGCGGATATTGTTTGAGGACGCCATATTTTGGATACAAGCCAACGACTTCAACGAGGGAAAATAATTTAACTTCCAATCTTTGTCTTTGTAGACGGGGTTCTTTTTTATTCAGCGCAGAACTGAATAATGGCTTGAGTATGGGTTGTCTTGTGATGCAGTTCAAATGACACAAATTAGTTTTTGATTTATAAAGTTGCACAGAATAAATGCTTTTTTTTTATAGAAAATTACCACTACAAAATAAGGATAAAAGCTATCGATATAAATATGGGCATGACGGAAGGTTTGCCTCCGTGGTGTTACCCAATTGAATAACTCAAGTTGCTATGTTAATACTGAAACATTCTTATATTGGTTTTCCATGGTGATTTTATTTTTTTTATTGGTCAAATGAATGAAAGCTACTGCTCGAAACATTTTCTACTTGTGATATTGCCCAGTCTTAACGATTTGTATACACTTTTCTCAAAAAATCAATTAAATCATTAAGATGATGGATATGACTAGTATCCAGTAGGCAGTTCAATGCTGCTGAGTACTGCTTTCTGGCTAATATCATTTGCCCAATTAATCACAAGAACCTATACAGAGCGGGGTAAGGGTTGCGACTTCTGCTGGCACGCAGTAACTATGTAGGTAGTGTTGACCTGTTACAGAGACGGTATGCTTCCATTTACATGTTATTCAAGAAGAGTAACGTAACGTGCTTTCCGCCAAGGAAAGCAAATTACATGGCCACTGGGAGTTAAATAAGAAGAAAAACCGATTACACCATGTCAGAATCATTCTAAAAATGTCAGTGTTAGAAAAGAAAAAAAAAAATTCTAATGATAGGTAATCACGAAACTAGTTTTGGTAGAAAGATTTCATTTAGTCAACAAGTCCAAGTTGTCCTGCAACGAGATAGTGGCTCTAGAAAAGGAACATTAACATGTAAGGAAAGGAACATCATTCTGAGATTTTCAAGATTTGAAGGGTGATTGAAAAATAACAAAGATATGTTATTTGAGTGACACGAAGAGCAAAGAAAAAAACGCACAAAGCTCGAGTTTTTATGTGGCAGGCTGAGGCATTCATTATGCTTTCATCACGTGATCTGAGGTCTAATAATAACTCTCATGAAAACAAAATAACAATCCACTACACCATTAGAACATTCGCCGATATCGTTACCCAAAATCTACCAAAGAGTCCTGTCGCAGATTATGCAAGCGCAGAAAGTCGACGCAAATTAAGCAAGAAATTGTTAAAAATGAAGATCTCCTGTTTCTTAGCCTACCACCATTACAAAATGCTAATCTGCTTACTACGTATGGTGTGCTACATTTCGAGTAAACCTGTACCTCAACTAACTAGCCTCTACAGTTAGCCAGGTCCTTGGCTAACTACCTCCAGCTGCGCAATTCAAGAGGTTGAGGACCATTTCAACTTGTGCTCGAAACAAGTGAGGTGAGGTAAAGTGAGGTCTTCGTCAAAGACTCTGCGGGCCGAAGCATTGTTACAGCTCGTATATTTCGTTGTTCAATCTTCTCCTCCAAATGTATTGATAAGCAAACAGGGCCGAATATTTTACGAAGGATTTCTGTCTCGAAACAACCGCAGATATCTTCACCAGCTTTCGATAGAATCCGTGCCTCAGCGCCAAAAAATAGGACTGGGATGATCAAGGTCTTATATACAGTCTCCTTACTTGTTTTGTATAGGACCTTACTACTTAATTGCCTTCTTAGCCGAAAGAAATAGCCAGTGGTAAGATTGATTCTTCGTTTTATTTCCACTGATGTGTTGTTGGCAGAATTTATAGCATAGCCAAGGTATACAAAGTCCTTTACTAACTCGAAATTATAACTGTAGGTGGGAAGTTTCATCTATTCGTATTTCGTCCATATTGTGTGTCAATTCTTGTCGAAAGCGTATATATGTTCGCCTTAATTTATCGCGAATCCCATTTTGGCAGCTTCCGTTTCCATAAGCACCGGTGACAACAGGCTGAGTCCTGTCAATTATGTCAATAGCATACGCTAGTAAAGGGTGGGCTATAATGTATGACCCTTTAGAATGTCAATTTCGCCGTTGCTTCGTCCTGAGGGATAGAGGAATGAAAAATTCCTTGATAATGACTCTGTAGCGCTCAACATCCACAGTGACCGTTTGGTTCGCGCCGTTCTAAAGAAAAAAACTGCTCCAGCGTAAACAGCTCACCATGAAGTGACTTTGCGTCGATGTAATGGGTCTTCATGCATTACTCGCGGATTTTCAGTGTCCCATTCACACAAATTCTAATTCTATTTGCTTCATAAATGTCAAACCCGAATTGACTTCGAAGCCATTTGTAAAATCGATGGCACTTTCGATAGGATCATAAATTATAGCCCACTCTGTTGTTGCACAGATTTTTGAAAGATTGCGCCTCCAGTGTTCGCTTGCCAGTTTCGAACAATTCTTTCAAGTATTATAGACATACTTGTTGGTAAAACTGAACTCTTGGAGTTCAAACTCTCAATATTTTCGTTCTCGCGCCTCTTGTGCTCCTTTTGGAGAAGTCAATGTTCTTCCCGTATATTCTGCTCATAGAGGTCACCAGCGGCTCTAGTCGTTAGTTGAAGCGCCGCTTTGCACGCTTCTTGTTTAGATGCTTGTGCGGTGGTGGTTGAGTGAAATCCAGTTATCAGTTGCGGCCTCTCAGATGGCATGTTGGCAGCGTTTCCACTGGTCTTCGGTACTTGATGCTGGCGGCAATGTGGAGTGATTTCGTTATACGCGCTCCGCGAAGATTCTAGCTTTTCTGCGTTGTTATTCATATCTCCTCACAGTAAATATTTCGTATTTTGGCTGCAACAATATGGTGACACGAGTCAATGATGGCAACCTGGAAGATTCGGACGTCCAGAATATTGGAGGAAAATCTTATGTCAGTCGCAATGTGATAAATTTTATTTAGGTTTGCATGGTCCGGAAACCGTCATGTCCCCTTGTGTATGTTGATGTTGAGATAAAGGAACCGAGTGCTTGCTATTGTTATTTTTCGTCTAAGTCCTTTGCCAAACGTGGTGTCCTGTAGGCTATGCTTAAAAACTGTCCTACCAAAGATGTTCTCCTTTCGTATCCTGGCGTTAAAATCGTATTCAGTCGAGGAGCACCTAGAAACATTAATTGATGGCATCATCCTTGCCCTCCATACGGGCATGGGTTCATATTAGGCTTATGGTGGCAAATTTAACCATGCTGCGGATTGCCATAAGACGTTCACTCACGTGTCGGAAGCTCAAGACTTTTTTCTTTAGTCTGTCGCAAGATTATTTGATTATTCTCCCTTTATCAATCACCATAGTATATATCACATATATCACATCCTCTTTTTGCCCGGTCCTTCTCATCGCACTTCTTGGATGCCGGTCATATCTGCATAATAATATAATAATAGTTAAGGGACGTTTTTGAAAGTCGTCAACAGTGAATCCGTTTTTATCCGAGGTCACTAGTTGGTCCGTCACGTCTTTTTAATCCATTCCTTATAGGGTTGTGAGCCCTATGGCGGCGTATTACGTGAGTAAGGCTTTACCCGTGGTGTTATCAGAGACCACCACTGCGAAGTAAGGCAAGCACTGCGCTACGAACTTGATTGATGCGCTGCTGATTGGATTAGGCAAGTTATAGGATATTTAGGAGTTTCCCCATCACCGCGCAGATGCTCACTTAGGTTGATCCGCTAATTTTGTGAGCACTGCGAACGAAAAGATCTTTTGTACCACAAAATCAGTATTGCCAAGACAAAAGAGGCTTAATTCTTTCGATGAAATTGAGAGTGTCTTTGGTGGAGATTTTGAGAATTTGCCTAGAGATTAACATTTCTCTGAGGAAGTGTCGCGCCTTAAGGCATTTACGAGCAGAGTCATAGGTTAGGTTAGGTTAGGTAAGAGTGGCTGTTGGAAATACCAACCCCCTAAGGCCTATTGGCAAATTGTGATGCCACGTGGATCTATGATCTTCTTACTACTGGAACCAGTTTGAGCTTATAATAAAGCGTAGGAGACTGTTAACGTCTATTTTTTCTAGATCGTTTAGGTCGTTGTAGAAGAAAGCTCCTAGATGAAGCTTCCTTCTCTGAGAGAGAGCTGGGCATGTGCAGAGTAGGTGGGGGATTGTCTCCTCCTCTTCCTCGTCCATGGAGCTTCTACAGAAATCGTAAGTAAAAGCGCCAAGCCTTCTTACGTGCTTGCCTATGAGGCAGTGTCCGGTAATGACACCTATTATGGCGCTGAGATGTTTTCTATCTAAAAGGATCAGACACTTAGATCGACTCAGATCCAGCCTTGGCCAGATCTGTTTGGTCGCTAGACATGTTTGTCCAGCAGTCCACCTAAGGTCCGTTCTTTTATTGGCATCTAGCTTTAGTGTTAGTTTGCACGTAGCGATTGGTATACATATACTACCTTTGTCCGGTAGGATAGGTAGAGTGGTTCCAATTTTGGCGAGTTCATCGGCTCTGCAGTTCCCTGGAATGTCTCTGTGGCCCGGCACCCAACAGAGGTGAATGTTGAACTGCTCTGCCATCTCCATGAGAGATGATCGGCATTCAAGGGCAGTTTTAGAATACAATGAGACCGAGTCCAGGGACTTGATGGCGGCCTGACTATCCGAAAATATGCGGATATCCTTTGCAGATATCACGTTTTTCTTCAGCCAGGACAGAGCATCTTTAATCGCCAAAAATCGCAGATTCATGCATTCACATAAAATTTGTGTAGGTGATATCTAAGGTGGCAGTGTCCAGTTAGAAATCTAACCAGACTTCTGATATCATCCCTTTTTATTTGTTGGGATTCTTTTAATTTTTTGTGAAAGGGTTTGTTGGTTCTTTTGAGTTGGTGAAGCCCCGAGATGGCTTCCCAATAGTATATACATATTTTGTTCTCCAAATCTGTATTGCTCAGTTAATTGTTAAATTCGGGATAATACTCAGGGCCGATGAAAGAATCAGCCGAACCGTTTCTAGCCAGTTCATCGGCCATTCCGTTTTTGTCAATAGCCTTATGACCAGGCAATCACCAAAGCTTTACTTTGTTATTATGGGAGAGATCTTTTAGAATTTTGAAGTGCATGACTGATTTGGAGTCAATGAAATTATAGCCTATTGCTGTAATGGCTCCTTGACTGTCCGTTAGTATATGGATGAGGACGGCCTTCATTCCGTTATTGAAAATGAAAAATGACGCAAACCTAAGTGGCATGTACGAGTATTTCCGCTTGAGATACACAGGGACTTTTTTCCACTGGTTACGAAATTCTGGTGTTTGCTCATCTTCGATGCATCTGTATACCACTTGATACTTTTAAGGCTTGAGATGGGGTTTTTGTAGTTCCATGCTTCTCAGTTTGGGATTGCTATTGTATGCTGAACTTTCAGTAGGCGGTCGTTTACCGCGCAGATCATGTCAAGCTCAAAAATTTCGGAGAGAAGATTCATTTGATCCATCTAATCTGAGTGATTAATCTCTCCTGCTTAAAGTAGCCTGACCTTGCTGTGAATTGCAATCTTTTTTATAAAGATATGAAGGTGCGTTAAACCAATGAAGGCTTCTATGGCTGATGTGGGGTATATGTGCATTCCGCCGGTGATGCCGAGGTATGTATGTCTTTGAAGCACCACCAGCTTTTGTATTGCAGATTTCTCTTTTCTTTTGTTCCACCATACTTCTGATGACCCTTGGTGTTAATCTCCAGGTCTAACCGTAAATACAACGATAAGCCCACAGGGCTTTAGTCGCTTTGTTAATGTTAATATGTGAATTCCAATTTAGTTTTATTATCGAGAACCATTCCACGATATTTTACTTCATTACACAACTGTATACAATTACTACACCGTTAAGAGAGATCTAGTAAAGACTCAGATTTCTTTTACGAGTGGAGGGAACAAGTGTAGCTTTACTGCGGTTGATTGAAAGATTTTCTCAAACACACTTGTCATTTACTATCTTTGGAGCAGTCTGCTTCTTATCGGAACCGTCTTTAGGGTGTTTATCTTTTACTATTATGACTAAGTCGTCGGGATATCTTAATGGCTGTCCGACAGAAATTTTAGTCTCACCGGAAGATGTGGAGATTTTTCGGTTTAGGAGCATCGCTTTAACCCAATGGTATTGGGACAGTCAATACTATTTTTGAACATGGCTTCCGAAATGGATTCCTGAGCGGCATTATCAAGGCACCTTGAACATCTAGGCGGATAGATATTGCAATCTCCTCTTGTCGGTAGGCCTAAATTTAGTAGAGCGCCTTCCGTGGATTTTCCTTTCCTGTATGCACTTTGGTTAGGCTGCATAGGCAAATATCTTATGAGAAGGTATCTTTCGGTAAGTCCTTCCATTGTTTTCAGAAAAAAAATTTAAGACTTATGGATCGAATAGACTTAGGTAGTTCACCAGGTTTATCTGGTTTTGGGATAAAAACTGCGTTTACCTGCCTCCAAACTTGTGGGATGCATCCCCAGTAGAAGATATACTTAAATAAGACGTTTAAAGTGGGAAGAATCTAGACCAGACCTTTTTGAATCAGTTCTGGGAAGACTCCGTCTGATCCAAGTGCCTTATATGGTTTAAATGAGTTAATGGCCCATTTAAATTTGTCTATGCAGAAAATATTTCCAGATAGGCTGTTAATTCTGTTGTTGTAGAATATGCTTTTGAATAAACCTTAAATAGAATTTTTAGAGTTTTCACTCGACTAACTGTGAAAGTACCATCTCGTTTTTGTAGCAGACTTAAGTTATTTGAAGAGTCCTTTGATATAACTATTTGAAGACTAGAGATTTCTGGCAGTTTTTCCAGGTTCTCGCAATTTTTTCTCCAGAAAGCTCTTTTGGATTTTTCAATTCTTTATTGCAATTGGTTAAAGCGGACTTGTATAGTTCCCAATTACCCGTTTGTTTGGTTCAAGTTGAGGGTTATACCATGGTACATACATTTTAACTTATAACTGCATTTAAATAATGACATAATGGCTTCCGCTGCCTCATTTACCTTCCCTGTTCCTGAATTTCTGCATGCACCTAGTTTGACAATATTCGATATTACATCTTATATTGAGCCATATGTGCATATGGTCAGATGGGAAATGCCCATCTGACACATGCCAATTGTCGATAAAAATATGAAGAAAGGGAAACGAGATGGTGAGATCATGTACCTACTCTCTTACAGAATTGATATATCATATGTAAGTGTGTTTGACACCGCTATTACATATGTTAGAAGCAGATTTTAGCTAAAAATATAAATAGAAAGCAACACACCCGTTTTGTTCTTGTTGTTCATCACTTACGTTACCATCGATAAATTTTTCTCAGAATATTTAGGGAATGATCCTGTAGTATGTTACAAGTTCGACGAAATAAAATCTCGATAAGAACCTGAAACACATGTGCAGTAAAGCCTGTGCCGCAAAATTAGAAAATATTGTTTTCTACACACGTGTTTGCTGCACCCTATGCGTTGCTGCAATAGATCGCAAATTCGAATCTTACTGCAAACCCAATGTAATAGAATTGCAAATTAGTACAATATAGTTCATTTGAAGTCATTCGACATTTTTTTTAAAACGCCAGTGCAATTTTAAATATTTTTTCGAAAACTATATTGTTGAAAATGGAGGAACAACTTATTGAATTTTGGCAAATATGCTTATATGATAAAAAGGATAAAAACTAAATAAATTTGTTTATAAAATATGAAAAGACAATGCGATGAAGTGCCTCATGTGCGTTACTTATGACGCATTACGCTGAATGATTCACAAAGTGTTAAAGTAGTTAGAAGAGAAAGATCATGCAAATGAAAGACTACCTGATAGGAATCAAGAGTTTAACCCAACTGGTTTCTGATCCTTTCCAGAATGCCATGAGTTTTCGTCAAATGATTGAGCCTATTGTTGGCCTTAAAATGATCAATCTAGTGTTCAGTAAGCTTGAATCTTCAGTAACTGTACTCATAAAAGTGGTATTCATTATCTTCTGACGTGTCTTCTGTTGATGAATAGCACTGGTGTATGGTGATCTTCTTTTTAATTCTGGAATTCTGCTGTTAACAATCTGTCTCTTTGTGGCTTCCAGGCTAGACGGCTGATTTTTCACAGTATAGTAAGAGGAGTTTTCAGTTGATAAGATGAACACACTTCGAGGCGACACCTTTTGTTTCCAACATGCAAGATTTTCTCAAGTTAATTATACAAGCCAAAGGTCTTAGAAACATTCTTATTGCTAGTTTACAAGGGGCCTAATGTTTTCAAATTTATAAATTTTTATTGATTGTTAAGTATACGAGTCTATTTAGCTGCTTCTGAGCCACACTACCAAAACTTATCCCATTCTTTATTAGGCGGACTTGGAGTTTACTATCTCACCGTCATTATTTTCCAAGAAATTCTCAGATGGTGGCATGGTAAAGCATGGACTGCAAAATGTTCACCTGCATAAGCATTCCACCTCGCTTTTTTTATTGAAATTTGAATCTTTCAGAATATATCATACTAAGGCGCCGTCAATAAAAAAAAATTTAATAAGATATCAAATTTAAGAAACATACGAGTATGTGTTGCTGCAATTACTTACGGACGATATTAATAAGCTTTAAGGTTTCCTGTTGGCAGGGCCGGACCTTGCATTGGAGCAAGTAGAACAGCTGCACCGGGCGCAAGATTATATTACAGATTCATTAAATAGTGCTTTGCAAACATAGTTTTTAAATACATTACAAAATTAACAGTAGTAACGCAGTTGCAGTTCATCCAAAAAAATACCCCCTTTCACCGAACCTATGAATTAATACCCATGGCTTATTTGTTGTATGTGCTTCTGGAGCATTTGTATCATGCCGCGCCATACGTCACAAATAACGTTATAGTTTTTCCAGTTGAAATCACAGAAAATACTAACAAATTAAACTTCGTATGGAGAGAGTTTCGGATCTGCGCCAAATGATAGTTATATAAAACAAAAAAAAATTGTATAAGGTAGAAGAGAACGTGTTGTTAGCTTCAATCGCATTGAGTTGTATATTATATGTATGTATATACATATAAGGTTATTTCTTGACTGGGAAAGGTGACCCAATATTTGAAAACAAATCTGAGTTTCTCTGTTATCAAAGATCATTATGTTAATTATTTACAAATTACAACGTAATTTACAATAAAATATCACCTGTAATCAAAGAAACGACATTTAATGTTAATAAATTATTATAACGATTCCTATCCTTGTTTTAATTCTTAAAGCTAAATATAATTATTTTGAAGTTTGGTCCGTCATGTTGACGTTTAACACACTCACATAGTGATCAATTAATTTTAATGAAAGTATATTTTTTTACATATTTATTGAGCTGGAATCAGATTTGAAACATGGAAAAGGTCTGATTCTGATTTATTACGATCAGTGCTTATTCTGTAGATTGAGTACCATGATTTTATATGGTCCAATTTTTCATTCTTCAATCTTTTTCCTATTTAACTTGTTACCATTTTTGAAAAATACCATGTCACCTATATTGAAGCCACAATGTATTCGGTTTTTATCATAAATCCGTTTATTATAATTGTGTGACCTTATGGTATTCTCCAGGGCTATATTTTTGTCTCGTTTACAATTCTGCTCGGAGTTTGTTTGCCTTAGTTCACTTGGCAGTATTGTAAAATCTGTGCCATCCATCAGGTAAGAAGGTGCAAATCCAGTCACAGAGTGTTCAGTTTCATTGTATTTTTGAGTGCACATCTGAGCTACCGTTGTCCAAGTTAACTTTTTTGTATCTCTTTCATTGACTTTGCATCTGATCTTATTGACTAAAGTTTAGTTTAACCTTTAATTCAATCCATTAGAAAAACGAAAATTTACGGCTGCGAAAACAAGTTGTATATTTTGATCCTGCAAAAACATTTTGAATTCCTTAGAATTTATCCCTGGATATTGATCTGCCAAGATTAGTCCGATTTCGTTGTCTTTTTATACGTTTTTAACGAGTTTAATAAAGTCATTAGCCATTTCCGTTCTTGAATTCAGAATGTATGCTTTCCTCGTAAAATATCTGTTAGCAGGTGAAGGTATTTTTTGTGTATCTAGATCCTCCAAAGACCCCTATTGTGTCTATGGACATTATTTCAAAAGGTTTTGTAGATGGACCTAGGTGTGACATTAGACCAAACTTCTTTTGTACCCTGGACTTTTTCTTTATGCAGATTTCACAGCTCCGACAGAGGTTTATAATATTTATTGTTAAATTTTTGTCTGTATACCATTGGCTTAATTTTTTCTTCATTTGTGTTATGCCTATGCGACAGTAGCGCTCATTAACTTTCATTAACTTTATACTGAAGTCCTCTGATAATATGATTTTTTCTTTTTTGTAGTATAGTAGATATTGTATTTGGACACTAACTTTCTTTTCTTATTGTAATCATCGCATCGGTGTAAATATTAATAGGCAGATTTGGATCATAAATTTTAAGTATCGTATAAATCAAAATATCCTTTATGGGTTTTATGGAATTATTTTGAATTATGTGACCAAGGTATTTTACAAAGTCTGCTGCAAATGTGCATTTCGAAAATGTTAGCCGAAATCGTTCTTTTTTTATAGTTTCAAAAAGCTGTGTCAAATGTTGCATGTGTTCCGAAAAAGATTTCGAAAATATTAATATACTCGTATCATCTAAGTAGTTTACTGTGCAATCTGTTAGTTTTTGTTTTCTAATTATATTGCTTAGTATTCTCTGAAAGATCGCTGGCGTTGTTTTTAGGCCGTATGGTAAGCATGTCCACTGGAAATGTTCTTCTTGTGTCACAAAAGCTGTTTTGTGCTTATGCGCAGAGTTATAGGCCAAAAAGCTGAATTTATATCAAGTGTAGAAAAGAATTTACAATTTCTTGTTTTTATCATTAAATCTTTATGTATTACGCGTTGATAAATAAAACGTCCCTTTACTTTTTATTGCTTGTTAAGTCTTTATTCGCGAGATGTTGCTCATACAATCGTTGATGCTGAACTAACTATGACTGCCTTACATGTATTTGACAGTTCAGCCTATTCTGGCATCACTTATTACACTTTAATTAGAGGGAAGGGCTGTGATTGCGGCACAATAATTTCGTTTAGATTACGGAAATCTATACATAATCTTGACTTCTTATCTTCATCTCTTTTGTATGCTAGCGTAACTGGAGCTGCAAATGGGCTGTATGATTCCTCGATTAGTTTTTTATCTAGTAACGTCGCGACTAGTTTTTCTATCTCGTTCTTATCATCGATGGTACAGCGATGCGGCCGTTTACTGCAATATTTATCCACTAATAAATCTATGCGTGCTTCATAATCATTTATTGTACCGACATCATATTTATCTTTTGCGAAAATCGAAGAATTTTCTATTATCAATTTATCTATTTTTGATTGTCGATCATAGTTTAAATGGTTTATACAAATTTTAAATTTTTTTTCATCAATGTGCTCATTAAAATTCACTAATTTTAAGTATCTATTTTCATAAATAATTTCTTCTACTTGATTTGTATTTTTCATATTTTTAGAAAAAGAAATATCTTTTAAATTTTCATCTACAATTTCATTACAAATAATATCCGTTTGTGGAATTTGTTGATTTATTGTTAGTTTTTCATCTTGAGTTAAAAAAAAAATTTTATGCAATCTAGTCCAATTAGAAAATTGTAATCAAAATTCTCTTTATCTATTACAAAAACATTAATTTCTTTTACTAAGTTAAAAATTTTTGCTGTTAAAGTTACTAAACCTGTTGTCTATTTCAAACCATTCATCGTTTTTAGATTAGTATTCTTAAACTTGCCTATTCTATTTTCTTTTAGTTTTAACAGACTTGAATCAGTAAGACATTTGAGCCTGAATCATAAATTCCAAACACTTCAAGATTTTTGTTCAATACTAACTTTATTTTTATTAATGGCGTCACTACAAATTTTTTTGGTCTTCATTTTGTAGTTCGCATTCTAATTCCGAGTTCTTGATGAGCTTAATTTGTTTTTCCTTTTCTTGTTTATGTTCTGTTTTGAACTAGCAGGAATCTTCTGAGTGATAGCGGACACCTTTATTCAGTTTCTCACAAATGCTACATCTTTGTTTTTGGTTTTTGTTTTATTTTGCTTCCACTTTTTCAGTTCTCGTTTTTATTAAGTGTTCACATTTATTGATTTCACTGAACTTTGGTGCCAAGAATTGATAACGGTATTTTGTAGAGGGGTTAAAAACTAGCATTTTTTATTATGGGAGGGGGGGTCTATCTCGCCCCGTTTAGGAGTTAAGGGCAATTTTAGAAAAAAATGACTTAAAATGGGAAAGAAATTATTAAAAAAAACAACGGCAACACTTACAATAAGATACTATACAGGATTTGAAAGCCTAAAATTAGCTCTTTAATATAAAATTTACATCAAATTATTCCTTTGAATAGTTTTTGAATAATTTGCATTCAAACTTAAATTTTTGGTAAAAAATTTTTTTTTAAATCAATATTATTCAAAATTGTGAGATGATGTGCCCAATTGGTTTTTTGTATTGAAAATTACTAAAACTAATTTTTATAAGACGTTTTTTGTTTGGTATTTATGGTGATCTCACTTTGAGGATTAATATTGAGGATAGGGTCATCTTTGTAAGTAAAGTACAGCAAATCATTTAGCGTGACCCAGAATGCACCACGAAGAGGTAGATTTGCATTGCATTCCGCGTCCCAGTCAGTCAGTTTGTGAGTAAGTTAGGTGTTAGTTAAGAGTAGTCAATTAAATGTTCAATGTACGAGTACATATTAAAAAGGTATGTAAGTTTCGTCAATGAAGTCATCGTCCGTACTGGTGTCAATGTCGAGTTTGTTGAGTTCGTCGATGATGGTGAAGAGCCGAGGTTGTTTTTGTGGTAAAATACCTCCTAAGTGCTCATTGTGTACGGTCGGAGGGTCGAAGTCCTTCAGTTGTACACCCACACTTTCTTTACCTTTGACAAAACCTGGGTACACTTTTTTTACGTCAATTAAAAATTCCGTGATTTGGGAGCCCATGTCGTCCTTATAATTTTTTTCAAGGCAGTATTTCCGGCAAAAGAAAAGTGAAGGTGCTGCTTTGTATTGCGGCATAAAATTGATTTTTTAAGAAACTTGTTCTCATTCTCAAGATCATTTATAGTATTGGTTGCATCGGTCTTGTCAACATATTCGCCTTTGCTGTGGTTTGTAATTTCATGAGTCGTAGAAGTAGGGAACTTTTTCTCAATACCTATGTATTGGCGTGCGCTGTCGGTACAAATACGACTTCTGTTGGGGTTAACGTATTTGTGTAGTAAGTCTTCTTTACTTTTGGAGTTCACTTTAAAGAAGCCTCCGACCTTATCTTCTTTACAAAATAACCCCAACACTACGATTTTCATCTATTCGGTTACACGGCCTCTGTGGTATTTCCTTTTTGTAAGAAAGGTCTCGTCGATTTGTACAGTTTTTCATTCGCCGCCAGTGTTAACATCGACGTGAGATGCTATTATTTCGGTTATTTCACGACAATATTTATAGTAATCTATTATAGTAGATTTACTAAACTCACTTTTATTGTCGGCTTAATTAATTTACCTGAAAAACCGTGTTCACAGGCATTTTGATAACAAAAGCGATAATTATTGCAAGCTCCTCGCGAATCTCTAGCCGACATTGAGGTCCATGGAAAAATGTACCGATAGATGGGTTGATTGTATTTCTACAATTTTTGCCACCTTTTTTTTAGAGCTTTTCTTTGAGCATCGCCACATTCAACCGAACTTTACATTTCTACACTTTTCTACCTTCATAAGTAAGTTGCAACACAGTGGGGGAATGGATGTTTTAGTGGGAATTAAACCAGATTCTTCTAAAAATTCAATAGTTCTTTCGTTGGTCGACACCAAATCTCCGAACGAACAAAACATTGAGTAGTTTTTTAGTTTAGGATGGATTAGAGGATGCTTAGCCGTCATTGCTTATTCACAAAAAAATATCACTTGATTCGCACTACGGTTGAACACAGAGTGATCTTTGTGAATGTCAATAACTACACGCCTTATCACAAAAAGAAATAACGGTATAAAAGCCAAACGTTTGTTCGGTTATATTTTCATATTATCAAGTGCATTATATATTACATACGTACAAACATAGATATTTCGCAAAGTAAATAATTTACTGCAACATTGGAACATGTGAATTTTTGTTATTAATGGGAACTTTGTAATTTTGTGATGAGTACTGTGGATAAAGAGTATTGATGACATAGGCGCCTGCCTGACGAAAAGCACATACCCCGAGCGGAGCAACGAAGTTGCGTGAGCGGGATCTGCCGCCTGCGGAAAGAGAGTTGAAATCCCTTAATCCCGCGAAGCGTGTCACCCGTGTAATCTTAATTAAGAAAACAATTGATATAGGCGTCTGCGAGCTTAAATAATACGAGTACTCATTAACTTATTCAAAGGAAGACTAAGTACATAAATGCCAAAAAACAAAACTAAAGTAGTAATTTAAATTTCAATTTGCTCAAAAACTAGAGGACATAAAGCCATACGTTTTTTTGTGTTCGATTCAGAATTAATACGCGCATTGAATACAAAAAACTAATTTGGCACATTATTTCACAATTTTGAGTAATATTGTTAAAAAAAAAATTTTTTTTAATTTTTAACAAAGAATTTAATTCACATTGAATTATTCAAAAATTATTCACACGAATAATTCGATGTAAATTTTATATTAAAGAACAAGTTTCGGGCTTTCATATTCTGTATAGTACTTTATTGTAAGTGTTACCGTTGTTTTTTTAATAATTTCTTTCCCATATTAAGTTATTTGTTTTTAAATTGCCCATAACTCCTAAACGGGACGAGATGGACCCCCCCCCCCAATCTGTAATAAAAAATGTTAGCTTTTAACTCCTCTACAAAATACCGTTATCAATTCTTGGCGCCAAAGTTATCGTACTCGTGCCAAATTAACAGTTGATTTTATTGAATTCCTATCAATTTTATCGATTATATTATCTGGTGTGCCCATTGCAGTAAGATTGATCATTGTTTCGTCGTCAATAGACTTGTTGACTTCTAATAATAGTCTTTCTTTTTTTGTTGCATATTCTAACTGTGTTATTCGTTTGATAATCCGCTTGCTAATAACGTCTCTTTATTCTTTACGAGCACATTGTATGATTGGTTACAGAGTTGCCATATATAACATATAAAAATAATATAAAACACCTCCCCCTTTAGGTACACTAAAATTAAAATTAACATTAATTCAAATTCAATTAAATGAACATAATTCAGTATTTTTTTACTATTATAAAATGATTTTAAATAAAAATATCAAAGAACTTTTGTTAATCAGATAATAATAATAAATAAACATAAGAATAAATTCATTAATATAATAATAAGGGTATTTGAAGAATTATTTATATTTTTTGTTTCGCAGCCATTTTGAATTTCTTCGTAACACCGTTTTATCATCCTCGAGTTGAATTCAATATGATCTCGGTCCGTTGTGTATGCCTATAATTGTTGCTTCGATCCATCCTCTCTTGCTATGCTGGTACCATACCTTCTCCCCGGTACAAAATGATAGTTTATATTTCCCGGCACGATCATAGTATCTTTTCGTATATCTGTTTTGTTGTTCTATGTCCCTTTTGATGTTCGGCATAGTTCTTGGTTCATTACATGTGAGTAATACTCAAATATATACAGACCTAGCTTGCTAAACGGTATGTTTGCAACTTTATGCGTTTCATTTAGTTCTTTTGAGTTCGCTGAACGATTTCTTTGGCAAACGATACAATTTGAAATTGTTCTCTCAATTGCCTCATGAATTTTGGGTCAGTATACCAGACTTCTCGCTCTCTTCTTGGTTTTTTCGATGCCTAGGTAAGACGCATGTAGTTGCGACAGTATAGTATACTCGTAGTTTCACGCAAATTAACTGGAACAATAATTTGATCATTTAAAATAATATCGTTTTCTATTGATGAACCATTACGTAGCTTCCAATAGATTTTAACATCGTCACTTAAAGTTATTTTATCCTCTGGCCATCCTTCTATTAAAACTCTTTTCCATTCCATTACACTCGAATCGTTATCTAATTCCTTCCTAAAGTTTTCCATGCGTTCATCTGTGATGTTTAGCGTGTGCACAAATTCACTTAAGTCTTCAATTTCTATTGTTATTGTACCGTGAAAAGAAATCTGCAATTAATAGATATTTACCAGGAACATGAACTAAATTAATTTTATATTTAATAAGGCTTAATTTCAAACCTTGTAATCTCGCTGATGGAATTTTACAGAAATCCTTTTTCATGATCTCGACTAATGGTTTCTGATCACTTTTTATTGGTATACTACGACCATAAATATAATAGTGGAATTTACGACATGCAAATACTACTGCTAAAAGTTCCTTTTCAATTTGTGCATAGTTAATTTCTGCATCAGTGAGACTTCTTGATGCAAATGCAATAGGCTGACCCGTTTATAAAATACAGCAACTTAATCCATATTTAGACGCATCCGTTTCTATGGTTATTTCTTTTGTCTCGTCAAACGTTTGCAGAATTGGTGCATTGCCAATCATTTCTTTGATTGATTTCAAAATGTTGTCATGTACAATTTACCAACTATAAACAACGTCATTCTTAAGCAGTTCTCTAAGTGGCTGGGAGATCGAAACTAAATTTGGTAAATACTCTCAAATGTAGTTGATCATACCGAGCAACCTTTGTAAGTCCTTTTTATTTTTCGGTTTTTCTATTTGCAAAATAGCTTTCACTCCCTCTAGGTCACATCGAATACCCGAATGCGATATTATTTTTTTTAAATGATCGAGTTATTGTTCCAGTTAATTTGCATGAAACTATACTGTCTCAACTACATGCGTCTCATTAGGCATCGAAAAAAGCAAGAAGAGAGCGAGAAGTCTGGTATACTGACCCAAAATTGATGAGGCAATTGAGAGAACAATTTAAAATTGTATCGTTTTAGGTATGGTACCAGCATAGCAAGAGAGAATAGATTGAAGCGACAATCATAGGCACACACAACGTGCCGAGATCGTATTGGATTCAACTCGAGGATGATAAAACGGTGTTACGAAGAAATTCAAAATGGCTGCGAAAGTCCGTTCGTTATATTTTTGGAAAACTTCAGGTCTGATTTTTATTCCATAAGGCAAACGCTTAAACCGAAAACACCCAAACGGAGTAATAAATTTGCACAACTCACTTGCTTTGGACACAAGCCGATTTGCCAAAAGCCTTCTTTTAAATCGAGCACAGTAAAGTATTTTTTGTTTGCTATGCGCACGGATATTGATTCAAACGATGGAATGACATTGTTTTTACATACCATATCTGCGTTTAAATCCTGTGGGTCAATAGACAGACGAAGTTGACCTGATTTCTTTACGACAATTACCAAAATTGACGCACGTTCGACTGTCCCATCCACTCCTTCAATAATATTGAAGAATATGGTTATCTGCAGTTCTTCTTTCAGACGATTGGTTAAAGACAAAGTAATTCTTCTTGCTGGCTTCACGACTGGAAAGGAATCGGATTTTAATTGAATGTCTAAATTTTTAACAAAATACCCCAAACCTTCGAATACATCTATATTTTTATGCACAAACTCTTCTTTCGCCATAAGCTCCATGAGATGATGAATCAAATCTAACTGTCTACAATCACTTAAGCCAAGAAGTGGTTTATATGGAGTATCAATAACTGTAAAACTTAAAGACTTGACTTTGTTTTGGCACATAACAACACATTCCACAATTCCCTTGTAGTCCAAATCACTTCTCCCGTAGCTTTGTGGAGGTATGTCACCTTTTCTTAACTCGCCGTCTTTCACGTACTTCAGATATCTGTATGGCAAAACACTTACGTCGGCACCAGTATCCAACTTAAATCGAATCATACAATCATTAAGGCGAATAGATTCATACCATCTCTTCCGCTTAGCATCAATATCAGAAATATTATGCAAGAATATATAATCATCCGGTGCGATAGTATCCAGTTCTCTGATTTCTCGAACTTTAGAGGCAAAGCAGACGACACTAAAGTGATTTAAGCGACCACAATTATTGCAACGTTTGCCAAATGCCGGACACTTTCTTTTATCATGCGTACCTTTGCAAAACTTGCAGTTGCGAATTTTTCCATAGCTGTCACTGTCTAAATTTGTTCCGCTTACTTGGTGGGTAATGGATAAGTTGTTCTTCATTCATTTGATTTCTCATTCGCTGCTCTTGTTGTTATTCCCTCTGTCCGTTTTAAAATTAACTGCATCAATATTATAACAATATTATCTCGTATCATGCAATCAGAATCGACGTATCCGCAACCAAATGAATCAAATGACTCTGCTTCTTATACTGAATTTATACGCTTAATACACTTCTTTTTTTTTTTTGGAGAACAGTAATTCTCAACTGCCTTTACAACCTTATCATATTGCTTCTTTTCCTCTTCGCTCAGACAAATCGAATTAAATATTTCAACAGTTTCTGGTCCACATGCATTTAAAAATATACCCACTTTCTGTGACTCCTTTCTGACGTCCAGACCAATAGCAATGGAAAACACATCATAGTTTTGCTTAAAAACTCTCTAATTTTCAGAGAGGTTTCCTTCTAATTTTAAAGTTTCTGGTCTCCGCACATCAATATAACTACCACTTGTGGCCCTTGTTTCCTCACTTTCACTATTAGAACTTTCTGTTTCAAATTGGCTTCTTGTTTTAACCATTTATATTTTCCTATTCCGACTACGCCCTGTGTTATTCACATCTGTTTATGTGTGTGTTGGCGATTGTTTACAATTTGGAAATGGATTTAAATTTGCAACAACGAACTTGTATTACATTTTGCGTAAAAAACTGATTTAATGGTGCGCGAACGTTGGAAATGTTGGAAAAGTGTTTCGGCAACGATTCTCTAAAGAAAACGGTCTTTTATCAGTGGCACGAGCGTTTCAAAAGAGGTCTTGAGTCAATCGAAGATGATGAACGCAGTTCCAGACCATTAACATCGAAAACCGACGAAAATATTGATGGAGTAAAAGAAATGTTGATCAATAACCGCAAATTAACCATCAGAGAAATAGCGGAGGACTTGAACATTGCCTATGGATCCGTCCAAGACATTTTGGTTAATGATTTGGGTTTCCGTCGTGTAGCAGCAAAGTTGGTGCCAAAAGACCTCAATTTCATGCAAAAAAGAGAATGTGTTGACGTCGCAAAAGAGATGATTTGCGAGGCTGAATCCGATCCCACATTCATCAAAAGGATCATTATTAAAGACGAAACGTGGGTTTATGAGTACGAAACGCAATCCAGACATCAGGGAAGTGAATCGCGTTCATCAGATGAGCCGAGACCAAAACAAAAACACGTCGTTTTCAGTCAAAAAAGAAGGCAATGCTCACGGTTTTCATGGATTACAACGGTGTAGTGCATCATGAATTTTGCCAGAAGGCCAGACAGTAAATAAAGAGTAATATATGGGCGTTATGAGACGTTTGCGCGAAGCAGTTCGCCGAAAGAGACCAGAATTGTGGGCAATTATTAGTGGAGCAGGGTCATGTTCGAATCGAAAATTTCATTTTCCTTGTAACTAAAAGCAGGAAATTTAGTACCCGTTTTTACCAAAGAGATTTATAAAATGGTGAAGAAACATCAAGGGCATGGTTAGTTTACTCGAAATCTTCGGACTCTGTCTTTTGCTTCTGCTGTCTCTTATTTTCGCAAGCAAAAAGCAGTGTCGCTTTGTCCAGCACAGGCTATAGTGGCTGGAGTCACTTGTCAAGGACTATTCAAGAGCATGAGACAAGTCCTTTACATATGACAGCTTCTCGGGCTTGGAGAGATTTAGATTTAGGTGTGCAAAAAGGCAAAACAATAGACTTGGCCAAGGAAACTGAACATTGGACAAATGTTCTGAAATGGCTTGTAATTCTCGTGCAAGTCCTTGCTACACAGTCTTTAGCATTTAGAGGAAGCTCCGATGTTTTATTCGAGCAAGACAATGGCAATTTTCTACAACTCGTTCAAGCTTTAAGTCAATTCGACATGGTTCTAGCAGAACATCTACTCAGAATCCATCATCAAGAGACGAAGCACACATACCTATGTAAGGGCATTAAAAATGAGCTCATAGAACTTTTGGCAGGCGAAGTTAGAAAAGCTATTTTAGGCAAAATAAAGCGAGCTAAATATTTTTCAATAATTGTAGATTGTACGTCTGATATTACTAGGAAGGAACAGCGAACTTTGGTAGTTAGAATAGTTGACCATGACAAAAAAAACTATGAAGTTAGGGAATACTTCTTAGGATTTTTAGTTGCAGAAGAGACAACCGAACATGGATTAACTGAGCTAGTATTAGGTGAGTTTTCAAAGTTAAACCTTGCTGTATCAAATTGCCTTGGCCAAGGATATGACAATGGTGGAAACAGGAAAGGTAAAAATTGTGGTATGGAAGCTAGAATGAAAGCTCTGGAAATAAGAGCTTTGTTCGCCCTATGCTCCTCGCATTCGCTGAATCTAGTCATCCTATGCTATAGCTAGCGAGTTCTTTCAACAAGGGAATATGTGCCTCAATCTGGCAGTTGAGATTTTGTGTTCAACAAAACAATTTCTCATGGAATTGAGAAATGATGAAAAATTCTCCTTGTTTTTAGAGGAAGCTAAGATCAAAGCTGTTAATCTAGAAGTTTTTATTTTTTATTTTAAAGTTTTAGATCAAGATCAATTTCTGAAAGATTTGAGCAGATAAAAGAGCACAATGAATTATATCAATGTGTATATAATATTGTAAAGCTCAAATCAAATCCATGTTTAATTTCAGCTGAAGACTCTTGCAAATTAGAAAAAAATGTGTCTTATAATGGCAGATCAGATTTAAGTGGCTCAGAATTTTATCGAAAAATCATCATGTTGTCAATTTTGATTAATGAAAATGATTCCACGATAGACATTTTTGATTTTATTCATAATATTATAAAAAATAACTTACGTTCTTCAATGTCAATTGAAAAAGAAATTATGTCGGAGCTGGATAGTAATTTTCTAGTGGAAGGTTTTGCCAAAATAAAGGCCCGTAAGATCATTTTCAAGGCACCATAAGGCAACACTCTTTCTAATTTTAAACTTTCTTGCCTATGGAAATACCTAACTTTAGTTCTTTAGTTTATATTTGTTTGTGACTTTCTTAAAGAAACCTTATTCTTGTAAAATGTGTACGTAATTTAATTTTAGCTTTAAAATTTTTCATCTCTTTTCTTTTACTGGGCAATAACTTTTTAATAAAAAAAAAACACGCAAGTGCAATAATATGTGTGTATTGTTTAGTATTTATTGAATAGTTGCGTGAATGTATTTAATTTATTTAATTTATATTTATTAGTTCCTAAAAAAATTTTTCGTTGTTGGTTTTTTGGTTATTTTTAATGCATGAAATGTTTAGCAAATAAATCTTATCTAAACTTTTTTAATGTGTATTTATATATATAGAGGAATAGGCCTATTGGGGAAAACACAAAAAAAAAACGCATTGGTATTCTACCTCCTTGGGTGATGTGGAAATGTATACATACATAATTAAATATTTTCGATTTTGCGATCGTTTTAAAATTTATTCGTATTGTTTAAATCTACATTTTTAACGGGCGCTATTATTATTCTGCGCTGGGCGCCAAAATTCATTGAACCGGCCCTTCCTGTTGGTTCAATATAACTTTCATTCAACATAAATGATTTTCTCTCAGATTTTTTCTTTGTTTGGAAGGCGAAAGTACACAACATACATTACTATGTTGCCTTCTTTCGCAAAAGGTCAGTTTTTATCATTGAATAAGCACTTGGTATGCTCATCCTTATACAAAATACCGAATATTTCTCGCTCTTGAGAGTATTGAAATATTCTTGAATAAAATGTATCTTTTGCAGCTATGAATACAATTGTGCATAGCGCAGTCTTCGGTTTAATTTCATTTCATATCAAAATTACCTATGAGATATACTCATCTATGTACATACTATATCAATAAGCAATTTATTTTATATTAATACATATATTCGTAAGGTCGACCCTTTATTTTATCCAAATGTCATTGCACATCATATGTGACAGAAGTCAACAACAAACTTTCATAAAAGATAGAATACACCGTGTATTACTCAATCTGCTTTAGACAAATTGTGTTATTTATCAAGATTTTTTTGTCTTCCTTCAACCTCTCTTTACATGCAGTTGAAGAAGTGCAAACCAAGTACTATTAGACGAACTTCCTTCTTTTCATAAGGATACAGTTCACTTTTTAAGTACATAAGCGACCAAGTTAAGGATCTGTTTGCAGATTTTCAAGTTGAATACAGGCTCTTGCTGAGAAGTATGTGTGTTATATTACTAGCATCGTGTTTCGTATCCATCCTTGCTCATCCGACCCCGCCGCCAACACAACATTGAGTTTTATGTGAACAAATACTGACACTCTTATGAGGTGCTTGAATCGAGTGTTCCTCTAAGTGTAGTATCAGTTCATTGTGAAACATACAGATCTCGTATTCCTTCCTACTCGTACACATGTTATTGAGTCCTTTAATGAAATGCAGCAATAACAATAAAATGAGAAGGATTATTATTACAATTTTTGCTTCTTCGTTTTTCGCCCAATAACCTCGCTCACATAGGTTGTACAACTCGTACAACCAAAAAAGTCGTTTCAATTATGCGCATATTGCATAAATTAAAATTTAATATTTGCCATAAGTACATGCAAATTTGTTAAATTGTTTTTGTTTATATTACAACTAAAAACAAAAGCTATTCATCGACGAATTATCTCGCAATCAAAGCCAGAAATAGCTACTTTAATACGACTACAGCACTTATATAGCTAGGCTATAGATTAGATACGGATCCTAATGAATGATATAGAAGTCCACTCACTCCTTTTGAGCCGCCGTATTACATAAACATAAATCGGGAGTTGAACAGCTTATATTTCTATTACGATCTGTCATGCCTTAGCACTCGTTGGCTCTAGCCAGTGCACCTCTTCATTGGGTCAACTCTTTACATATTTACTAAGCACATTTACACTCTCTGAATACATGTGTAGATATTGCTGCTTGAAATATTATTACAACGAGACGAGGTCTTCCTCTGCTGGGTATTCCCCAACGATGGATTCGAAGACTTTTCCAGATGGAATGCTCTACTCTACATAACCTTACCATCTAGGCCCATGAACTCAGACTAAATCCATGTCACACACCCGGACTGTTCTTAGTTGAATTTTTCTCGCCATTCTCCATTCGAATCCTTTTTGTATGAAGCAACCTAGAGCCTAGTCGTCTTTGTTTATAGAGCACTATTTTGTTTTTCCGACTCTGTTACTCAATTAGCTAGCTTATGGACAAAAAAAAAAAACTATTAACCCTCCAGAACTCGCATCATGAGCAAAATACTCACTTTAAGAAAATAAAAATGTATATCTAGTAGTTTACGTCTTATATGAAGCTGATGCTTTACTTAGCTTTTCTTTGTATTCTTCTGGTGCCGCCCAATTTCTTGTGCAATCAGTAGGCTTTGTCCGAGAGTCACAGGAGGTATTTTGCTTATCGGCGTAATCGAGTGTGAGTATTTTTCTCACTGTGCGGGTTCTGGTGGATTTTTTTTATGTGAATGTTTTTCTCACCAAGCGAGTCCTTGGTAATTAAAAAAAAACGTTTTTTATTTTGTTTCATCAAATAATAAACCAGGTATGTACCAAAACAAATAAATTAATTATTTTAATTAACAATTTGATTTATTCTGATACACTATTCTATTTTGTAGGATGATATCACGAGGAAGAATGTTGGTACAACCAGCACTTAGTCAAAATCCTTATTGGGCGGCGCCTCAACCTGAGGCAGAAAAGATATTACCCTTGCAAGATGATGATGGTAGATTAGATGATCTAGAAAGTGATACGGAATCCGAACACAGTGTTCACACGACTGATTCGGAGCAGTCTGCAGATGAATCAGATTTTGAATTAATTGATGATGGTCCAAGTAGTCCTTCAAATGTTTTTGTTGAAAAAGATAAAACGACGAGATGGAGAATGACAGTAAGTAATACCAGAGTAAGAAGGGGGCGCGAAAATATTATTACTCATCTTCCTGGTGTCAAACAGATTGCAAAAAATGCTAAAACAAGGGTGGAGTGTTGGAAGCTTTTCTTTCCTCATAACTTAATCAACCATATTGTAAAATGTACTAACATTTATCTTGAAAAACTGCAAACGTCTTACAGTAGGAGTCGTGATTGTCGAGAAACTAATCCTACAGAAATGTTTGCTCTCCTAGGGCTCTTGTATATGGCAGGAGTGTAAAAAGCACAACATCTCAACGTGAAAGAATTAGGGAGTACTGACGGAAGTGCACCAGAATGTTTTAGAGCAACGGCATTTGATAATTTGTCACTAATTCGAGAAGTGTTTGAACATTTCAACACAAGATGCAAAAATAATTACCAAGTTGGGGGATATGTAACCATAGATGAAACCCTCGAGGCATTCAGGGGGAGATGTAAATTTCGGCAATACATCGGTAACAAACCGGCAAAGTACGGGATCAAAATTTATTCTATAGCGGATGCGAGAGTCTTTTACACCCACAATATGGAGATCTATCCTGGCAAACAACCTAATGGTCCATACAAATATGAAAATTCTGCCCAATCTGTAGTTATGCGTTTAGCTTAGCCCATTCTTGGTACAGGGAGAAATATTACTATGGACAATTATTTTACCTCTCTTCTACTGTCGTCTGAACTATTAGAAAACAGAATAACCATGGTTGGCACTATTAGGAAAAACAAACGAAAAATTCCAAAACAATTTTTAGAATTGAGAGGAAGAGAAAGATATAGCAGTAAATTTGGCTAACAACAAGAATGTTTTATGCTTCTCTACTCTTCATAATAACAACAAAATAGATGAGGCTGCAAAAACCAGAAATTATAACATTTTACAAACTTATAAAAGGTGGGGTGGACGTGGTCGATCAAACGAAATCAAGTTACTCTGTTTCCCGAGTAAGCTGCAGATGGCCGCTAACCGTATTTTTCACTATTTTGAATATTGGTGGCATTAATTGCCAAATAATATACAACCTTAATGAATTTATAATTGAAGAAAGAAGATCATTTCTCAAAAGCCTAGCTTTGGATTTCATCAAACCTCACTTCTTGAACCGCGCGCAATTGACCAACATGCCTCTACTGGAAAGAAACAGAATGAAAAGAATTGCTGGCGTAGAAGAAGAAAAGTTCTGGTTGTAATATCCCATCACAGCTTTGTGCCTATTGTCCAAGAAGTTGTAGGAAATGCAAGAAAACAGTTTGCAATGAACGCTCTTCAGTTGTATGTTTTCGTGTGCCGAAGAACTTTTTAATCAACAGTTTATATAAAAAAATTTTTAAAATGGTTAAAAATTGTGGGAACATTACTAGGTGGGGTGAAAAATAACCTCCTTGACCGCCAGAATGCGCTGCTACTGCAAAAAGGTTATGGTGCCTTGAAGTTCATATTTAGGCAGACATGCCAAATTTCAGTGCGATATTGTCTTTAGTTTTGTTTTGACAGCTGATTGTTGTTGATGTGTTTGGCATCATGTTGAGTATTGACCAAAACGATTTTCGTTCTCTCATAAAACATTATTTTTTTAGAGGCAAAACGGCGAAGGAAACATAAGTAAAGTTGGATAAATATTATGGGGCTACTGCTAATGCTCCGTCAAATATTAGTTTCGAGAGTTTCGTAGTGGCCACAACTATACTACCGCTCAAGTCCGCAGCGGCAGGCTCTCCGATGCGGTTACAGTCAAAAAATGAAATGGTGTTGGATGACCGGAAAGTGAAGGTGCGCCAGCTAGCAGATACCAAAAAGATTAGTAATGAGCGCAGACGCCATATTTTGGCAATATTCTGCATACGAAAAAGTTATCCTGCCGCTGGGTGCCGCGCATGCTCACTCCTAACCAAAAATACGAACGCGAGAGCACTTCGAAAGAGTGTTTGGACTCGTTGATGCGGAATCGGGCGGACTTTTGGCGTCGATTGGTAACTGTTGATGAAATTTGGATCCACTATTACACACCAGAGAACAGAATGATTGCCGGTAATGGACTGAAGCCGGCACGAGTGCTCCGAGGCGGTCGAGATAGGCTCGAGGGGTCGGAAAGGTTATGGCGTTGGTTTTCTGGTATTGTCATTACCTCGAAAAAGGAAAAATCATCAACAGCGAGTATTACTGTGCATTATTGGAGCAATTGAAGGCTGAAATCGCTGCAAAACAAAAAAAAAATGTTGTTTTTGCAAGACAATGCGCCAGCGCACAAAAGCTTCGCAACCACGGCTAAAATCAATGACTTACGGCTCCAATAGCTGTCAAATCTACCGTATTCGTCCGATTTGGCTCCCTCGGATCATCAATGAAAAATTCATCTCACGCGAGGAAATCATCGACGCCACGGAGAAGTATTTTGCAGACCTTCCGGACAATTACTTTTCGGACGGGATCAAGAAGTTGGAAAATTGCTGGAATAATTGTATTAAACTAAAAGGGGACTATATTGAATAAAATAAAAAAAACATTTAAAAAAAAAAATTTCATTCCCAAGGAGGTTACTTTTCACCCCACCTAGTATTTCTTAATTACGATCTTAGTTTTTTTTGTGCAGTTTCTAAGTTTCTTAACTTTTTGTGTCCCACGTTAATAAAAATAATATAATAATATTTCATAACAAAAACATACCTGTATAAAAAAATATGAATCATACTTTTGTTGTGTTTCAAACAAATAAAAATGCGTTTAAGTGAACAGTATTGTATTTAAAAATATTTTTGTATGGGAAATAGATAGTGTGAGTCAAATTCCCACGCTCGAGTTTCGAATTTATACATTTTGACGTGAGTTCTGGAGGGTTAACAAGAATTACGCTTCGAATGATTTCTGAGTTGAAGTCTTTGGTGCTATTATTGTAGATAACTTCCTCGGCTGCCTCAAAAATTATAGCTCTCTATTGGGAAGTTTTGTGTGAATAATCGATATTCGTGTTATTTACCGATGACAGCAGATAATTCATTTTTCGCTCAGTTACCGCCAGACCCACCTTCGCTATTTCCGCTTCAATGCTTGCAAATGTCTCACAAACAGCTCGCTATGTTCTGCCCGTAATGAAGTTGTAAATGTACAGACGTTTGAAAGATTGTGCCTCAGGTGCTAGTCTGTAAGTTCGCATAATACTCTCACGAACGATGATAAAAAATTCCCATGACCGACCCTCACGGAGCAGCGAGCTTTTTCCATTGTCATCCTGCAGAGCATGATAAGTTTAACAGGGATCCTATTGTTTCGCATAAATTTTCGCCGTATCCACTATCGTAGGTGGCCTTAAAATCGTCGAATAGTTTTGGGTGTAGATTTGAAATTCGAGGGGTTTTTTCCACGATCTGGCGTAATATAAATATCCGGTCGGTCCGGTTCCCGGGCCAAAATCCTACTGATACGGACTAATCAGTTAATTGACAAAAGGCTGAAGACGATTACATAGTGCGGCAGAGTAGATGTTGCAGGTCAACAGACTCTTATACGACCATCTTCATCCTTTCCTACTATTTTGAACAGCTCTGCAGCTAGGCTGTTAGTATCAGTAACCTTGTTGGACATAATTTTGGATATACATAGCTACCCGCTCTTCGTCAAGGTGGTGGACGGAATTATTGCCCATCATCGTCCAAGTTGACTGATTGGTTTGCGTGATAGGTAAATGTTGATCGCCGTTGGCGTTAAAAGTCAGCATAAACGGTTCTTATACATATGCATATTGATAGCTACCACTAGTTTCCTTTATCATCATTGCAGATTCCATTTAAACTTTGCTGACGTGGCATCTTTGTAACTTCTTCTCTCAATTTTTTCGTGATATTTTTTCTTTCTTTCACCTGCAGGTCCATGTCTTTGCTCTTGTCCAACTTTACAGTGCGGCTCTATATGCTATCTGCTTCTTTTTATGGGCCCGATAGTATATGTACATACGAGTGGTCAAACGACGAGATTCACAGTGATGGATGAGGGGTTCTTTGCACATCAGAGGAGTTCTGGGATAAGACAATGGCTCTGCATTACGTCGATTAGGTCCTTCCGACGTTAAATATCTTGACGGTGTCTCACACAATGAAACCCGTGGACGCGAGCTGTGTGCAAACTCTACGAGTAAAGGAGGCTTGAGGAATATCAGCTTGTCAGAAAAATGCGATAGTAGAGAAGCGCTTTATAGAGCATAGAGGGATACTAAGTAGTATTGAATTGGGAGTTGTATTACATAGCACATCTTTGATCAAACTTTGGGAACAAGGGATGTTTTGTCCTTTGAGATTCATTATAAAATTTTCGTGGATAAGACATTTACAACATTCATTTGGTGTATCTTTTAGAAGTAAGGTGTTTTTCGGACGTAAACTACAAAATTTGGAAAAACCAATTCTTATATCTACAAACTCTTTTCTGAAAATGAAGAAAGCTTCCTTGAGAAACATTGTCATATAATGTTTTTGAAGGATCCTTTTTTTGACCATTTTCCCAAACAGCTATACTGTCTTTTAGGCCAGGACAAGTATACACAATATCAGGCCTGTAAAAAAATTCTATCACAATTTTTTCCTATCTGTATGACCTTTTTCAGTTTTTGATCTAGTATCCATATCTGTAGCGAAATGTATCCCTATACGGTCCATCACACCCTTGACTACACATTTTTTCTTTTCCAGGCAAGTGGGAAGACTTCTTAAGCATTTAATAACGGTTTTGCTATATGTTTGACGACACCTATAGGGATAATAATTCGTAGTTATGTAGACGTCGGCGTTTAGGGAAGTAGTTGGTAACGATTCCGTTTGTTGTATTCTTTGCCTTTCCCTCTCCCGGCGTTTCTGATCTCTTTTTCGCTTCCTTGATTCTTCTAAATCTATTCTAGACATACCTTCCTTAGTGATTTTCTATAATTTTTTGCTCTCTCGTTTTCTTTTTTTCTATATTCTGGATCCGTCAGTTTCTTTTTATTCCTATACTTTATTGCTCTAACAGCATCTGTACTCCTTTTCGTGTTCTCCATCGTAGATTAAAAAGGCTAAATCAAATTCGACTATAAGATTTTTCAACCTAGTACAAATGAAAATTTACCTAAAAACGTGACGAACGCGACCAAACAATTAATAGCAAATTGAAAGCAAGAAAACACAGCAGAAGATTCAAATATAGACAATCTACTTAGAAAAAACAATAAGTTGTTTACCTAAGAAAAATTAAGATTCTGTCTGTACTATACGACTCACAATGGAAAACAATGTCTTTTTAGCATGACGTACGCGACAAATATCATTCAATCTGAAAATACCGTTTTCTTATAAAATGAGAGAAGTGAGAAAAATAAATGCAGTATTAACTGTTCCAGTTAATGTATGTTAAGTGATTTAAAAAAACAGTTATCAGAAAAAAAGAAAATTAATTTCGGAAAATACATGATTTTTAAGTAAGACCACTCAATGTCGAAGTGATAGGGCATTACATCTCGTTTTTTTCGTTTTTTTTTTAACGTAAAAGAAAATAGGAATTTAAATATGCAGAGATTGATTCGGCATCTGAAAATATTATGTATAATATTTTTGAAATTTGACTAAATTTTACCGATTTGTGTGGAATCCGCCTACTGCAAAAAAGATGTTTGAAAGTTATACCCGAAAGTAAGTGAAACATGTCAGGAACACAAATCTCGAATAGAATAACAGCCATGATTGCAATTTTTAAGCTTAAATTTAATAGGGTGCTGCCACCGAAGGGTTAATTGCTGAGTTGTTGAAAGCAACAAGTGATGATTAGATCCGGAGCTAATATCAATTCATCTTCAACATTTCGTTGGACGAATGTATGTCCTTTGAACTGAGTGAACTACTGGGGAATAAGTCTCTTCAACATCGTATGTAAAATTCTTTCTACAGTTTTATGTGAATACCAAAGACCCTTCATGAACAGTTTTTTCTGTATTTTGGCAAAAATGTAGATGCTGCTCTGGCCAGAGCTAAAGGTGCTTTTGCCCTTACAAAGAGACTGTTTTATAGCAGCCAACTCGATGCGGGGGTAAAGGTAATCTGCTACATGGCCCTTATCAGGCCCATGCTGGTATTTGGTTGTCCCGTGTGGTTCAATGTACGAGCAAGCTTAATGGAAAAGATTCGGGTGTTTGAGAGGGCTTGCCTTAGGGCTTGTCTTCGCTTGTATAGAACACCAGAGTCGGAGTACAAAAAATTTTATCCTAATGAGGTCCTTTACAACAGGGCGAACCTAATACGAGTGGACAACTTCGTAATTAAGCTGACTCGAAGGCACATTGCAAGAGCAATGACGTCGACGAATAACCTGATATCTGGGGCTTACTACCCCAATTACCTTTACCACGAGAGTGTGCGCTTTGACGGCTTCGTTCCACCGGAAGCATTCCTCTACCTAGATCAGAAAGGGTTGATCCAGGATAGATCAGCGGTGCCGTTAATCTTCCATGTCGCTCGGACAGCTGGGGACAGGCGACTCAACTACGACAGAGACGTCGCACACGGCAGTGTGGATCGCCTCAGGTTCAGTAGGGCGGTGGGGAATCGCGATAAGAGGGATGTCGTTCGGCAGCACCAGCATTTCTGGTGGTTGAATGATGGAGAAGATGTTTCGTCGTCGTTTCCGTCAATTAAGGACCAGCCTCACTAATGAGGCAGAGCTGACCAATCTGTTTTCTCTGTAAACAGCGATGGCCGGCTTACATAGGTTTAGGTTAGCATTTAAGAAACATATTCATATATCAGTGTATAAAAAGGTGTATACTGATATATGTATATGATTGTGTATAACGTCTATGTGTGTTTATGTGTGTATTGTACATTTAGTTTAGGTAGGCTAAGGTTTATTTTAAGTTAGATACTAAGCTTTTATAAAAAATAATAAAATTATGTCCATATGCTAAGTTTTGTTAACAAATTTTTTTCTTAGCTTTAAGTATACAAAATAAATAGTTCTAAGAAAATGTAAATGAAGTCGAAAGACATAGATATAAGCATTTAGATTAGCTTAGAGTGCCTGTGTGGGGCCAGTAAGTTAGTGTAAGATTATTAAGTAATTGTAAGCTAGCATTTAAGCATTTTTTGTTAGAATGTAAGAGTTAGTGATTAAGTAAATAAAATGCATATAAAACTAAAACTAAACTCATGAACAGTTTGAAGGTATGAAATATGCCAAGTTTATTCGATTATCCGGGATGATGATGGAGAATGCACTCTGCTCCATCAAGGTTGGTAATAACAAAACCGAGACCTTCTATGTCAAAAAAGGATTTAAACAAGGTGATGCGTTGGCTTGTGCTTTGAGAGGATTGTGCGAAACTCACAAGCCAACTCCAGGGGCACCATCTTTCAAAACTCTGTTCAGGTAATGGCATATGCAGCTGACATTGACAATTGAAGCAGATGCGGTAAAGATGGGCTTAGGGATGCACAACATCGGCGAGTGTGACAAAACGTCATGACAGGTAGATATAACTTTCAGCTAATAAGGCACTTTATCACCGCCCACACCGACACTAACAACGACACCATCACCATCACTTTTGATAACCGCGAAGGCAATCGAGGACTACAGCAGTCTACCGAACAACCAAAAATACATTATATAAGAAACTGTTCATCCCAGTTCTGTTTTACGGCGCAAATGCTTGTAAACTTAAGTAAGCGGATGAAAATGCTCCCAGGTGCTTCGAGAGAAAAGTTGTTAGGGTAATTTTCGGTCCCATTTGCATCAATGGATGATGGAGGCGACGTTTCACCTGTTACGGACTGCACAGTGATGTCAACTTCAACCTAAAAGCTCGGTTTGGAGATTGCCTCGAGGTGTCTACTTGCTTGACTTCTTTCAATGGATGATGGAGGCGACGTTTCACCTGTGAAATGTACGGACTGCACAGTGATGCCAACTTCAACCTAAAAGCTCGAATTGGAGATTGCCTCGAGGTGTCTACTTGCTTGACTTCTTTGAATAGAAGACTCAGAAGACTGGAAGAAATATTGCATTGGAAAGGTAGGCAGCCAACATAAAATAAAGTTGATTTTCCGGTGATCACTAATAAGAAGATTTAGTTGCGACATTCGTTTAAGCACAACATTATCATAAATTCCATCATAAGCTTGCGATAGCTTAAATAAGTCGTTTCTTAACATACATTGGAAGTTCTCCTTTTACCTTGATATGCGCTACTTAATTTAATACGGGTTAACTCTTGGTCTATCATAAGTTCCATAGACTATCTTACCAAAGTAAATGGTTGGTGCTTGACAGGGTAGAACACCATTCTAAACCTAAAATTTCAAAATGTAAGGTGTTAAAATAAGTGGTGAAACTTTTATTAGCTTTTAAAGTAGACACATGGGGACTATTTACTGAACACAATACATATCTTCCAAATGACCGTCTCGGCTATGCTTGCAGACCCACATCCTTTTCTCGAAATTTCAATCACTCTTTCACATAATTGGTGCTCTATTTCCGCGATGGCTTCTTCAATGTTAACTTTTTGAGTTGGAATTTTTTCCCGAAGCTTGTCGGAGATCGTGCTCAACTCAAAAGAAAAAAGTCTAACTGTGCTAAGTCGCACGATTTGGGCGGCCAATGGGTGTCTGCGAAATGTGAAATTACGCGGCCCGAAAACTTAGTGAGCTATAACTCAATTGTTTTGCGACTTGTACAGAACGTAGGGCCATCCTGTTGAAAGAGGCCATTCGTGTCCATATACGAGTTTCAGCCACAAAAGGTTGTTTATCATGACGTGATAGCGCACTCTATTGATCGTAATGTCTTTTCCGGCCTCATTTTCGAGAAAGTATGACCCGTCTTGTCCATAAACCACACGACATAGTTAGTCGTTCTGCGTGTATTGGCATCCCCATAATCACTCAAGGATCCCAGCTGAATTCTTCTCCCCAAAAGACATCCTGGAGATCATTAGTCTCAGCAACCCGATTCTTCCGACCCATATCTGGAAAATCGCTAAACGGGGTCTTTATAGATGCGTCTTAATTGTGATCAATAATGAATGCCTTAATCATCTTGCGTAGAATAAAGGTATGATTCGGTTTGGATTAGAGTCCATAACCCTAAGGTTAATGATGAACTGTATGCTGAAAGCAACCTCCTCCTCCTTTAATTGAAACAGGAAATACAGACTACAGATAAAGCGTTTAGATGAAGATAAGCGTTTAGGCATATTTTTAGAATTGGAAAACTCAAATGCATGACTCAAATGATAACGAGCTGGATGGTATCGTATGAATAATCTTTTTCAGATCACAGATACATATTATAAAATTCACTCTGATTAATGTTCCTCTCTGCCAACTAGCATTCCGGAATTATCGAAAATCTGATTGGGAAAAATACAGAGGAACACTTTTAAAACTACTCGCCTCTGAAATGAAAGTGAAGGATTTTACCTTGGCTTTCAGTCAGGCAATGGCTTCTTTCTGCCCTCTTATTCAAGCTTGAGGCGAGGCAAGAAAAAGGAACACTGATGGACATCAGCACCAGGAGCGCTTAGAAATGCTTGAAACAAATTTTTCAACCAAAAAGTACAAGAAAGGTTACAGCCCGAAACTTATATAAGGAATCCCTCAATATATATAAGACAGAACTAAGGTAAGCAAAGCAACAAGTAGAAAGATAACAGAAGCCTCTGGGGCATAGCGGCTAAGAAAGTTATAAATCACTCAACCTGCTGCTGGACACCCACTTTCATAATAGGGCCCAGGTTACGACTAATTCTTTGAAGGACTACTGCTTCCGCGACCACTATTCAAGATCTGATTACAAGAGACAAGTTGCACTGGGCGCTGCGTTGCTTTAAACCATACAAATCTGCTGGGCCAAACAGTATAATACTTGCTGAGCTACAGATATCCTCAGATATCATGATGCTAATGCTAGAGAACATTATAAGGAGTTGCGTGGAGAAGGTCCACGTAAAATTTAATGTAGTTTTCATTCCTAAAGCTCGAAAATACTTTCATATTGTCCCAAGGGACTTCAGACCAATAAGTCTATTATGTTTCCTTCTGAAAATCCAGAACGACTGATTGATATACGATCTATGACAGAATTGATTCACGACTTTTGTCTAAGGCTCAACAGGCGGTGTCCTTTCACCCCTTCTCTGGAACTTAGTGGTCAATCAACTGCTGATATATATATGATAGTCAAGGATGATTATTCGGATGACGTTGCTATAACCGCCTCAAGAAAGCATCTCAATTAAAGAACTTTCACAGTAAAATATTAAAAGATTAACCGTAAACCCTCATAAAATTGATGTTGCCATATTTTTCAGGAAATATAAAGTTCGAATTGTAAACTCTGGTTCAATCTACGGAACCAGTTTAGTCATTTCCGATACAGCGAAATATCCGGATCTTATTTTTGACAGGAAACTAAGGGGCACACCTAATATTCAATAAAGAGTAAAAAAGCTACACCAGCTTTATTGACGTGCAAAAAAAAACCACAGGGACCAAATGGGGCTTTCAAGCTTGCATAAGACCAATACTCACCTACGGGGTGGTTGTTTGGTGAACGACCTTTGATAATGCAGGCAATTTCAGCAAACCAAGCAAAGTCTAAAGATAGCATGTCTGTGAATAAGCAGAGTCTTACGCACTACTCCATCTGCTGCACTGGATATTCTGTTTTACTTGGCACCGCTCGATATTTTCAGCAGGTAAGTGGATGCTAACGCACCTATTCGCCTTAAGCGACTACACATTGGATAAATAAATTATTTGGCCACCCTATCGTTCTTAATATACTAGGAATACTTCCAGAAAATATCGACTACATTATGAACCAAGATTGATTTGACAAAGACTTTCAGATCTTTCTAGATCTTTCTGAGAGAAGATAGTTTCATGAACGAAAAGACAATCTTTTGCGGATGGAACCAAGACTGATAGCGGGGTTGGTGGCGATGTTTTCTCAGATAAGCTTTATCTACACCTGTTCAGCCTTCCAAATCACTGTAGCGTGTTGCAGGCGGAAATTTTGGCGATTAAATAAGTCCTGTTCTGGTTGAAGAAAAGCATGATACATATCTGCAAAGGATATCTGTATCTTTTCGGATAGTCAGGCTGCTTTCAAATCCCTAGATGCAGTCTCACAAACCAGGAAGATGTCACAGTAGTTTAATATTCACCTATGTTGGGTGCTGGGTCACAGAGATATTCCAGTCGCCAAAATTGTAACTCTTCTACCTATCCTACCTGAAATAGGCATCACCGGTATACCAATCGCTAGGTACAAACTAAAACTAAAGCTGGATGCTATATTATTATGATCAGACCTTCAGTCCACTGTTGTGTCAATATGTCTAGCGACAAACAAATTCGGCCAAAACTGGATTTGAATATCTCTAAGAGTTTGATCGTTCTAAATAGGTATCATCTCAGCACTTTCAGAGGTGTCATCACTGGACACTGTCTTATCGGCCAGTATATAAAAAGACTTGGCGTTTTTACAAGCGACTTCTGCAAAAGCTGCATGGGCGGGGAGGAAGAGGAGACAATCATCCACCATCTCTGCACAAGCCAAGCTCTTCACAAAGATGAAAACTCCACTGAGTAGCTTTTTCTACAATGACTTAAGCGATCTAAATAATATAAATAGTCTCTTATACTTAGTCATAGGCTTCATCCGGTTCCAGGAGTAAGAGGATTACAGCTCCACGTGGCACCACAACTGTCCAATGGTTTTCCAGCGACAAATGTTACCTAACCTAACCTTAACTATTCCATAACCCAAAAAGAGCCATACCCACATCACTTGAGCGCGAGCAAATTTAAAAAAAAAATGCTGTTATCCCGTAGTTTTCGAATTAGCTTTTATTTAGCACAGAAACAAAATTCTTCTTTTCTTCTTCTCTTTACCAGGAATAGGAGTTCGTCATACATTATGGATAAAGTTAGTTCGGCAATCATAATTGTAACTAACATTCCAATTTATGTACATTTTTCTGTCATAACAGAGCGAGTAAATGAAGTTAAGCAACTGTTTCTTTGTTAATGTACGTTGAAAAGTCATCACCAGGTGCGTGTTTTATCGAGATATTTCCTGTAATTATCATATCATAACTTTTAACCAACCACTAATATTAGTTTTATACATAAGACCTTTTATTTTTTCGTTTCCAGAAACGAAAGTAAACTTTCAGAATATTAATTTTCACTGTATAATCGTCAAGGCAAATTATGCCAGGCAAAATTTACCCAGTAAAGTATTTACGTATATGTATATTGTGTTTAGAGCCCTTTATTATTCTTTGAAAATTCCCGAAGGCAAACATCACAGAAAGAGGTATCTTTTCATTTTGGAGTGACTATTCTAAATACAATAACTGCTCAATAGTTTCCTTACCAAATTCAGGTAGAAAATCGGTATGCTGAAAATATACTCAGATCCAGAGTCTGGATTGAATGTGGATTAAGTATGTTGTGTATTTCATGATATGTTCTTCTGAGAGAACAGCGAAGAAAAAGGACAACAGCGGGCAAACCATCTGCACCAGTAGAAAAATCAGCTTTTTGTTTAATTATCTTGTCTAGAATCTGTTGTGGTGTTATTTTAGTAGACATTAGAGAAGTCTGCACGCAGCTACTTAGATAATTCAAGTATTCGGGATCTCCGTCTTGAGTTTTGACCCAAAACGATTTACCGAACAAATTAGAGAATTGCAATGACATATTGGAAAATTTGAGACCAGACTGGTAGCTATCGGATTTTTTTCTTTGTCATTTAAAATAGCGAAAGAATCCATTGGAATCAGTGAAAGTAGACTGCATTCGGCTTAGGTATATGTATGTTATAGCGAAATTTGGAAGAAGTGGTAGAGAGGTTGTAGATGATTTTGACAGTCAGATTCAATATTGTATTCGTGCCATAACTTATTTCCTATTTATGTGTCACGGACGATTATTTCTGAAGACTGTTTGATGGCGACGATGGTCAAAATTCCACTGCTAAAGAACAAAAACCATTTAGCGTGAGCGAAGATCGACAATAATTCCATCCAGCCGGCTTTCAAAACATTTAGATGACAATATCCAAATTAAAGCCCAACAAAAAATAATATAAATCAGAAGGGCCTACGCTGGATTATTTAAGCTAGCAGATTAGAAAGAAATGGGTTAGGTCCAGGTTCACTCCGGACTGTAGCGAAAACTGAAGTACTCGCAAGTAATTAAATATTATTTTTGAATAACCATGCATATTTGATGATATAAGTACAAAGGGATGGACTCAAAAGGACATAATGCAATAGAGGGTTATTTTAAAGATGTTAATGATTTTGTGCCTCTGGAATTTTGAGAATTTTGACAAATTCACAATATCCATGGTGCACCGACATATATATGGTATCGGGTTTTTCAATAAGGACATAACAATTTCGTATTTAAATAAAATACAGAATAATTGAGATATCGGGGTGAAATTTATTCCAGGTGTAGTATACATGTTAAGTTTAAATATGGATCATTTATGATCATCTCCACCACTCTTCCATTCATATCGGCCGGAACGTTGGCAATTTCGCGTTCGATATTGTTCCTGAGCTCTTCTAACGTTTTGGGTCGAAATGAAACGAGAATTTAACTTAACTTTCAAATTGTAACAAAATAACTTTTTATTATAATAATTCAAAAGGTCTTTAAGGAATTTAAGTGGTGTGGTGATAGCGGTCCTCATCCTCTTTCCTTCTCTAGTTTCTATTTTCTATTCACACTAGTGACAACATTTGGCTGGAATGTAGATTTTAGCTGTAAATTTGGTTGTAAGAGGAAAAATGATGATTGTTTGTAGGTGTTACCACTTTAACATTCTGTGACGGAGATGCTACAGTATTCCCCCACTGGAAGTAGAGTCATTTATATCGGTCTGGTATAACGATTGGATGACCAGATCGTGTTGTTGTCGTTGCTGTTGACGGAGTTATAATCGATGTATGATCTCTGAAAAGTTATTTTGCAATAAACGCCGGCTTAAGCCCGTCCAAGGAGATATCGTCCTCGAACATTTAATTTGAAAAACTTGTCAACTTTGTCCAATATCGCATAAGGTCCATTGTAAAGAGCTGTCAACTCCATTTTAATTTTGTCACATCGTACGAACGCATGTGCGCAGGTTGGCAGATCAGGATGAACGAAAATTTTAGAACTGTCCTTATATGTAACAGGAATCGGGCTCAACGTTGACATCCACCCTTTTAAATTTTTCACGAACTCGGATTTGGTTGGGCCGACTGGTTTAGGATGGAAGAACTTACCGGGGAGCTTGAGTGTTTCTCCGTAGATCATCTCAGCTGCTCCACTTTTCACCGTCGCACGCAATCCCAAAAGATTGATCGGTAGAAAACTGCACCAGTTTTCGTTTGAGTATTCTGTGCCATCGCTACTTCATACTGTTGGCCTGTGGATGGTAAGTCGTTTTAAAATGAATAATACCAAAGAACATTTTTAGCTCCTTGCTAAATTTTGGACTCGAAATACGTCGTGGTATACCAAAGCGTGAGATCCAGGTGTTGATGAATGATCTGGCCTGTGTTTCAGCTGTGATGTCTGCTAAAGGTACAGCTTCAGCTCATCTCGAAAAACGATCGGGCATGGTCAAATAGTACAGATTTGCTCTGGAAGTTGGTAGAGGGACGAAGATATCGATGTTCATATGCTCATGCATATGTAAGATTCTAACTCGGTTTTGCTGTGATGTTGGATTTTCGAGGTGTACATTGCCTGATTAAGTGATAATCTGCGACATTATAGGTCAAACAAATCTCTCGTTAATGAGTGCGATAGTCGCCATTACACCTGAGTGGGAGATTCCGTGAAGTTTTTCGATGACGAATTGTTTTATCAACGAAAGGGCTGATGATGTCCAGGAAAGTGTCGCAGTAAAGAGATACTTTTGAACTGGGAATAGGAAATAATTTGATATTAAGAGAAGTTTCGTTTTTATTACCTTGTTCGTTCATTATACTTCAATTACTCTTGTGTTATCTCAGCAAGATGTTGTTTTTTTTCCGGAAGTCAGTGCAAAACCGTCCGATATCGTGCAGCATGAGTTGTTGACGTGGCGAGGCCTTTTCAAATTTTTTTTGGGAAGCAAAAGTTGTAAGCTTGTGGTCGGTCAGGATGATAAACCGCTTTCCCTCCACAAACAGCACCCACTGCGAAGTCGGGGGAATGATGTAGAAGTGCTGCATTTGCTAGCTCTTGCTTACAATTATAGAAGGCATGTTGTGATTTTTCATCTCTGTAGATTGGAGTGGTATCGTTCTTTTTATTTCCAACCATGGGATTCTGCAATAACATCTGGTTTTTATTGCGTCAGGAATGACCTTCCTGTAAAAATTTATAATTCCTTAAAACTTTTTTAGATTCTTAACAACTTTTGGTCCTTCGAAGTTTTGTAGGCAGCAATTTTGGTCACTTGTTGCCCTTTACCTTTATCTTTCGTTGACCACATGCCACAGGAAAGTGACTTCACTTTTGCCAAAGACACATTTTAAGACGATTGTCTTCTTGTTGTTCTGGTCCAACGTTTGGAAAAATCAACGTAAATCTCTCTCATGCTACTCGATGTTTGCAGAAACTACAAAACAAAACAGCAATCCGACATGTCTTTAAGAACCGCGTAGATATAGCGTTGAAACGTTTGGGCGGCGTTCTGAGGCCGTTGGGCATGAAGAGAAACTCGAAAAGTCCAAACGGCGGTCTTTCTTGTACGGGGATCTGGTAATAAGCACTTCGAAGCTCGATGGTAGAAAAAATTATCTTACCGCGCAGCATGTAACAAAATCTTACAAAAAGGGCATTTAAAGCTCGGTACGGTAGTCTCCTCAGCAACTTCATTCTATATTAGACTTCATCACCATATGCAATGGGGAGGCCCAGGCGCTATTGGATGGTCTGCAGATGCCATCAGATGCCATTATCCACCAATTTGAAAAATAGTGGAGAGGAGTAGGCGGTTCGGTAGTCACAATATAGTGGGAGACTTCTATTGTCGTGGGCTTCCTCATTACGGAAATTTGGGCGATGCGAACGTACCATTGACTTGAGATGTATGTATTTTTATTTTACCTGATTTGTATAATTCCCCCGATGTTTAATGTTTTGTATTCCTATCAATTAGTTTGTGCTTACGAACGTGTACTAGCAGACCGTAGTGCGTGAGAAAATCTACGCCTATAATAGAAGATTGCACTTGAGCAACCATAACATCTCAAGAAAATTCTCTGCGGAGGCCTAGGTATGATATGAGGTATGATATGAAATGTTAAATCGTTATATTTGATAACCGCAACATCAGGCCCGGAATCGATAAGGAATATTTTATTGGATTTGTTATCGACGAGCAATTTGTAAGCCCCTATTATTTGTTTCGTCTGACATCTCAAACAACGGGCTTAGTGGTTTTTTGTTGCTGACTAAAGAAAATTAGCATGGTGGGCATACCTAGCAATACCTTGCAGCTTTGTGATTGTCACTTACCTCGAGTATTTTATCTGCGAGAACAGCTTTTGCGTTTAGATCAGCAGTGGAGGCTTGAAGAATGGCTTGTACATGGGGCAGTGCTAATTGAGCCACAAATTGTGTAAAAACTACTCTTAAAATAGTCTCTCAAATGTGTCCCACCTAACAGATGAATTTCTTTAAGCAGTGGCATTGGCTTTTGATCTCCCTGCTCGATGTTCGATAGCAAGCGTCTGATTTACTGCTGTTCCTATGCGCCAAAAATAAAAATTTTGGTCTCGATGACTGCTACAACAGTATTAAACTTCGACATATTTGTGTTTTCTATAGCGTTCGAAAATTGTGCCTCAATCTTTGTGAACCAAATTTGTGAATTTTCTACCAATGACTGAAACACGATTGACTGTAGGAGTTTCCATTGAATTGTCGGCTACCGATTCTGTTCCATATATAAAAGTCGAAGAGTCATCTTCAGTTCCCATTGTAGATACGTTATAGAATTTTATTTCCACCGATCTAGCTGTTGATTAACCGCTCACGCAACCACAGATGTCCCGCTATTATTATTATTATTTTTTTTTTTTTTTAAAGAACTGAACACTCAAGAAAGTAATTACTACTCTTAAAATGGCCGAGCACGTGTTTAGTTTTTTTTTGAAAATTAGATAGACAATTTTGGAAAATTAGAAAATTAGAGAGAGAAAGATGTTAGGCCACATTTAAAGGGGAGACTAAATTATTGGTGTAAATTGACTTGTTGTTGTATTATAGGCAACCATTCATCTCACGAGATTTTAGTTTCCTGGAAAAAAGAATGTCTTTCGGGCGCGGTTGGTATTGAATCACGAACCGTTCGATTGGAAAACCAATACACTACCACTTGAACCACGGCCACCCTCCTTCCCTTAGATAAATAAATTTTATTCGTTACCAAACGAATTTGGTTCTAATTAAAATGAAACGGGAATTTAAGTTAAATTTCAAGTTGTAACAATATTACTCTTTATTATAATAATTCAAATAGTCTTTAAGGAATTTAAGTGGTGTGGTGATCGCAGTCCTCATCCTCTTTCCTTCTCCACTGTAATTTCTATTCACACTAGTGATGACATTTGGCTGGAATGTAGGTTTTAGAGGTAAATTTGGCTGGAAGATCCAAAATGATGATTGTTTGTGGGTGATGCTACTTTAAAATTCTGTGACGGAGATGCCACATTGGCATAAACCAACGACTTAACATAACAACACAAAAAGAAATCCACCGGCGTTAAATTGCATAAGCGATGTGGCCATTACCGAACTTCCGCTTCAATAGATCAATTGTTTGATTAGCTGTGTAGCATGTGGCACCATCTACATATCACTGATGTCAAGTCAAGATGAGCGTTTGTTTCTATCCAATAACCCATATTTTGCTTATTGATCGCTGAAAATGATTTTTTTCAATGAAATTCAAACCGTAGAAGTCTGCAGTTAATTTGATTTTGTAAGGGTGTAACCTTAGATCTTTACGCAAAATTTGTACTTCGACCTGTCTCCACTATAGTTGGGCCCCAGCCCAACTATCAAAGCTTCGCCCTTTAATGACGTTGTCTAATAATGAACGGGGGCAGAGCAAAATACTGGTCTTATCGTAAACATCTTCAGATGACGCTACCGAAGGTTGCTACGATTCGATCAGTCACAAGTTGCCGGTCATAGGTCTTGTTGGCGGCTGGACCACTGGTAGTCCTTACCAGGACTTAAATCACGTTACCATGGGAGTTAGGAGCCACCCGGATCTCGGACCGGGCCTGACTTGAACAGGTAGGCCCCACAGCGTCATGGTGGCTGTGGTTTATACCCAAAATCGCAGGAAGGGTCTTCCTTTGGTTGACCCAATGTAGAGTTTAAATAAGTACTGAATGCTGCGACCCTAAAAGCAGTAAGAGGTTTTAGGTTGGCCTCGATTCAAACCAAGGGTGGAATTTGTGCCGGCAACACAGTTCCGATTTGGTATCAATGGATTGACGGAGAGCGATGACAAGGCGTATCCTTGCTCCCATGGATGTATGGGCATCCCGTAAACATAAGTCATCATGACAGGTGGTTTACGTTAAAAATCAGAGACTATGTCTCCACTATAGCATGCACAGCCTGGCTCGTGGGACGATAATTATGACCCAAAATTCTCATAAAGTTGCGACCACCGACTCAGAATTTCAGTAGTAATTTTTAATAATTTCCAAATTTTGCTCATTCGTGAACTCCACCATATGAAAATGGAAACCTTGGCTGATGTTTTCACATTGACATTGATATATAACGATGACAATATTTGTGACCCCAATTACAAATATTATATATATACTCGTATACTCAAGAAAGTGCAATCTAGGAAAATAGTGATCATGAAAACGAATTAGAGAATTCAGACGACGAAATTAAAGAATATTCAATGCAGCTAATGGGTAAAGATGAAACAATACGGTCAAGTACTCCTTCGCCTAGTAGTGAAGTAATATTTATTATCCCCGATAAATCACGTCATTTTTCCACCTGGTTTAGTCATCGAATCCTGAGTTTCAATCTCTTCTTCGATAAAGAAGCAATCGATGTAATAGCAGATAATACCAATAAAGAAGCCTGCCATGCATGTTAGAGATGGGAATTAAGTTACGTAATTTGAGTCAGTTGCTTTTTTGAATTGGTAATTGAGATCGGAATATGTAGGGAAGGCATTCGCGACTTTAATGGGTTTTGGGATCTTCTGATACGGAATTCAATATTCAGTGCTTCAGTGAGAAAAAATTGCACGAAAATCGTGCGATGATCGCACAACTAGAAGCATCAGAAGGGCCAAGGATAAATTTGCATCCATTCGAGAATTTTAGAGCATCATCAATAAAACTTGAGGAAATTTTTTATTTCCGGGGCAAATTTGACTATTGATGACCAGTTGGTCATTTTCCTATCCCGGGTTTCATTTCAGCAATGTGATATATGTTATACCATCGAAGCCGAATAGATATGGATTTAGTGGAGGTACCTCATATTTACGCCAAAAAGTACGTGGATGCATCTGTTGACAAAAAAGTGATTGAGGAAAATGTACCTATAGAGCAAAATTTGATATCTAGGCCCGAAGCATATTTGGCTATAAGAAGAAGTCGAAATGTGTAGTAACGAGAAATATTTTTCCGCTATCTGTGCCATCAACTTATTTTGCGTTTCTCATGGTGCACCTTAAGAAATACCATAGCTTACCCGTATGTGTTACGGTATTAAAGAACAGCGACACATTTTACCTCACATCAAATAAATTGATTCGTCAATGCAGTGAGGTTCTTGAAGAAGAAATTTATTTTCTTTAGATCTATCATATATGAATGCATTTTTCTGATTCATGCATGAGAAAGTATATTCAACCATCCGAATAATACGGTGAGGAATCTTCTAACACAAGCGCACCTTATGAATTTGCGTGAATGAATTTATTGACCGGGAATATATGCTCAGATTTGGATATTGATATGACCACAACAACTCATGTATCAACCACTTATTACTTATCACTAAGTCACTTATCATACATTTTGATTAATTTACGTACTCGTAGCACCAAAAATAAATTTGAAATTAATTTACTTGAGTACTGAAAAGTGAATAGTGTTCAACTTTGCAAATTAGAGTTTCATCACACAGAAAATGAGTGAGTGATAAGTATTCAATTGAAAAGTGATTAGCAAATTAGACCCTTTATTTCAATTTCTGTTGCACTAAATAATTGTGCTTATCAATTTTCATTAAACTTTTTGATAATGTAAGCGGAGTTAAGCTAAGGAAAAATTCTATTTTCAAATTTTTATTCAAAGATTTCTGTCGTGTTTTTGTTTTTGTTAAAGAAATAATTAATAAAAGTGATTCAAAATGTTACATTTCATGAGGTTATTTGAAGAAAACTCTGAAGAATCGCGAGGAAGCGTGTAACAAATCTGCGTATCAATTTCGACTTAAATTTGGAGTCATTGAACATAATCGAAAACTTTCGTTTATAGCGTACACAAATTGAGTATGACCTTTTGCAAATTGGAAGATAATTAGAGCACGGCAGCAGACGAAACAGTGCCTTAACTCCCTTGAAGCAGCTTCTAACAACCCTTCACTGGCTCGGAAATGGAGCACAATATCACGAAATAGGCACAATGCACGGAACCCACAAATGAAGTGTATGTAGAGTTGTTCAACGGGTAGCAACCGCAATTTTAAATAAAATGATGTATGATGCAATTCGATGGGCAGTAAACAGTCATAGCATTGCAAGTGAGTTTTTCAACCGGCGGCCTTCCTCAAGTAGCAGGATGTGTCGATGGAACTATGGTAGAGATAGATGCACCAACGTTTAATGAAACATGCCATGGTAAACATGCAATTAATGTAATGACGGTTTGTGGTCCCGATCGAAGTTTTTATGCAATAAACGCTAGCTGGCCAGGGAATGTTCATGATTCTAGAGTACTTCGAAACTCTAGACTTTTTGCGAATTCTGAAACCGGATATCGACAATTTCCTAGTGCAGTTATTCTCGGAGATAGGGCATACCCGTTGAAGGATTGGTTAAACCACCATTACGGAGAAATCCTGTTAATCCAACGGAGCAAAGATTCAACCACTAATGAAGATGAAGAGGATGATGTAGAAGATCACGCATTACCTGCTAATATTCAGAATTTGTTGGATTTCTTCCAATGAGAAAATATAAAAAAACATTAACTAATATTAACTATTTGTAAGTAAATTTTTATTTTTTAATACTCGGAATTACTTAAAGTTGCAGATTTCAGAACTGCCAATATCACCATCTAAACTCAGAACATCATCCAGAGCAGTTTCGTCTTTCTTACCACTTACACTTAGCAAACAAATACTAATTTAATAATTTGCTTAGTGATTGATGATAAGTGGTTTGTACAATAGAGCCCTGATGTACTTTAACTTTGCCTTTTAATACATTTTTATAACTTCTATATTTATAAATATAAATGCTAAATAAAAATGCTTAGATCTAGGTAAGCTTAGATTTGCTTAAGCTTCTTATTATTATTATTATTCCTATTAGCTTTTATTTACCCTTCAAACAAAATTCTATATATTTTAATTCATGAAGATTTTAATTTACAAGATGTTAGTAGTTTAAATTTCATAAATTAACATATTTATTTACATAGAAATAAACTTTATTCATTTAGTTAAAATTAATTGTTTCATTTCAAATTTAATAAAGTATTATAAGCGGGCTTAAGTCTCCCCCAGAAGTCGCCGTTCTTGTTTATTCTACACTACATGTCTCCAGTTGTTTATGTGATTTCGGATGTCGTCTCGCCATCTAATCTGTGGTTTACCAACTTTTCTGTGTCCTTCATAGGGTGTCCAATTTGTTTTATATCTGTTGTCGTTCAATCTCATGTCATGTCCTCCCCAATTTCATATCAATTCTTATTCTTTTTTTTAATATTATACGCCTGTCCACTTTATTTGTTGCCTAACATTTACATTCGTAATCCTTCGGAGTTTTGAGATATTTATAGTTGACCGTTCCATTTCTCTTTGACATACTTGCGGTTTGTTTGCCGCTTTTGTATTTAGGGTCCATGTTTTCGCACCGTACTCATATGGTATACGAGTATCATGACTGGAAGTAGTATTTTTTTTTTTTGATTCTGATTTTATAGTGGAATTAAAAAACGAGTTCGGATTCCAATATTGTTTCCAAAGATATTGAGAGATATTAGTTGTCTTGAGTATATAAATTCGCCAACATATCCGAAGTTTTGGTTCAAAGTTGTATTTGTGTTGGTTGTGCGTTAGTCATTACTTTTGTATTTTCATTGTTAATTTTTAGTCCAACTTTTGGGCACTCTAGGCTCAGGTTTTCAAGCATTGTTTTTAATTCAGTGCTGGATTGTGCTATTAGTGTAACGTCATCTTAGATTATGTAACTGTTCTCCGTCTATGTTGATCCCCATGTTGTTCCAGGATATGTATTTGAAGCATCCTTCCAATAAAGCTACAAATAGAGCAGTAGAAACTGGATTTCTTTGGCGGACTCCTCTCATCAATTCGAAAGAGTGGCCGATTTTATAAAACTTTATTGTTTCAGTGCTTCTAATTACAAGATGTATTTCGGTGGTATGCCTTTTAAATAAGTGACTTAAAAATCATGGCGTCGAATGATTTAGTAAAATCGGCAAATCAAAAGATCAAAACGTTCCCGGAATTTATTCAGAAAATTAAAAATACAAGTTTATTCATCTAAATCTATATTGTCCCCTTCATAGTAATTCCCATCGACTGCAACACACTTATGCCAGCGCTTGATCCAATCCTTCAAACATTTTTTATATTCGTTTTTCGGTATGTTCATCAGTGTTTTTTGCGATTTTTCCATTACTTCCTTTCGGCTGCTGAAACTCGTTCCGGTACTGGTTTTTCAACTCGATTGAACAGAAAGAAGTCACAGGCAGCCAAATCAGGTGAATCCGGTGGCTGTTGGATGGTATTTGTTGCATTTTTCGTCAAAAAATTACGAATAATGATGGTACTGTGTGTCGGTGCGTTATCATGGTGCAAAATCCACAAGTTTTCCGTCCACAATTCTGGTCTCTTTCTGCGAATTGATTCACGCTAACGTCTAATAACGCCTAAATAACACTCTTTGTTTACTGTCTGGCCTTCTGGCAAAAATTCATGATACACTACAGCGTTGTAATCCATGAAAATCGTGAGCAGTGCCTTCTTTTTTGACTGAAAACGACGTGTTTTTTTGGTATCGGCTCATTTGGTGAACGCCATTCACTTGCCTGATGTCTGGATTGCGTGTCGTACTCATAAACCCACGTCTTGTCTCCAGTAATGATCCTTTTGATGAATGTGGGATCGGATTCAGCCTCGCAAATCATCTCTTTTGCGACGTCAACACGGTCTCTTTTTTGCATGAAATTGAGGTCTTTTGGCACCAACTTTGCTGCTACACGACGGAAACCCAAATCATTAACCAAAATGTCTTGGACGGATCCATAGGCAATCTTCAGGTCGTCCGCTGTCTCCCTGATGGTTAATTTGTGGTTATTGATCAACATTTCTTTTACTCCATCAATGCTTTCATCGGTTTTCGATTTCGATGGTCTACCTATGCGTTCATCATCTTCTATTGACTCACGACCACTTTTGAAACTATCGTGCTACTGGTAAAAGACCGTTTTCTTTAAAGAATCATTGCCGAAACACTTTTCCAACATTTCCAACGTTCGCGCACCATTAAATCTGTTTTTTTACGCAAAATTGAATACAAGTTCGTTATTGCAAATTTAAATCTATTTCTAAAATTGTAAAAAAAGGCCAACACACACAGATATAGATGTACTCTTGGCTACGTAACTTTTGCAAATGTCAAGCTATGACGCTAAGATTTAGAGGGAATGTCAACAACAGATTTACCAACTTAACAAAAACAGAACTCAAATCGGAACAATGGGATATTGCATGCTCTATGCCTTCCTCCTGATTAGGGCATTCGATATTTTCGATACCCACCGTAACCAGGTAGGAACTGTATAAGATAGTAGTTACGGTTTCCATGCCTTCGGTTATCCAAACGTCTATGGATGGGATCAATCTTTAGGTCCATCTGCCCATCGTAGTGGTATTCCACCAAGCTTATCACCTGGTCACTGAAGTCGGTTTTATTTCTTCTTTGATCCTTTTAACGACTACTGCCTCTTAGTTATTAGTTATTAGACGCAAGGATATCGGTGGAAATCATCCTGGCTATAAAAAAAAACAGCTTCGTCCGAAATCGTTCTAAAGCCACTGATTACCCTTAATGCGCTAAGTCGTTATGCTGATTATAATTTTCTTTCTTCCTTCGTCGCTAGAGCCCCTCCCTAGGCAGCGTACAACAGAACTGAATTTACTTCTTTTTTTTTATAAGGTATTTAAGTGTCCTTAAAATGCTTGCACACAGCGCGGGAGAAGGAAAATCAAATAGGATGGAAAGACAGGTAGCGACGAACGTTGGCTTAAAATGTTGGAAGATTGTAATGACTAGGAAATAATGAGCTAGACAGAGCATTCCATAAGCGAGTTGTACGGCTTAGAAGCGAATCACGATAATTTAGAGTGCGCCCGAAAATAGGCTTGAGGGTATACTGATGGGCTTCCATAGGGAGACGTGTATAACGGTTAAAATTTAGAAGGGGTGGAATGCAACTGGCAATTTCGGCGGAGCACTGGTGGTAAAAATAGCGATAAAACAAGGTGAGACAGGTGACATTACGTATGTGTTCGAGTGTGTCGAATGACTGTGTAATATTGTCATCACCTATGAGATTTATCGAACGGTTTTGGATCCTATCTAGCAAGTACAAAGTACTCCAATTTCGGGCAGATAATCCATTGAAGAAGAGAGTCGTCGATCCCAAGAGCACGCATTATCGACAAAAGAGCCTGATGCCAAACTCTGTCAAATGCCTTAGAAATATCAAGTGCAACTATCATGCTTTCGCCACTGGACCTGTTGCCACTAAAACCTTACTACCGGTCATAAAGATGTTTTCGTACTTCGAGATATTTCATGAGCTGACGGTTTATCAGCGTTTCCACGAGCTTAGAGAGAAGGGACGTAAGTGCACTGGGTCTGTGGGAGAAGTGAGAAGAAGATTCGCCTTTTGCAGGGACGGGCTGGACAAACGCTGTTTTCCATCTGCTCGGAAAGAGTCCTAAAGAGTAGGATTGATGAAAAAGCTTACGCAGTGGTTTTGCTAGCGTGGAAGAACACCTCTTCAGAAGAAATGAGGATATACCATCCGGATCTTTAAGTACTCTTGCTACTACACGAGTGCGAAAGTGGATTCGTCCCATTGAAGATTCGACGCACTCAAGTGCAGACGGAGACTAAGCACAATCTGGAAGTGTTGAACTGGCCTCAAAGTGTGCAGCAAACAAATTGACTTTGTCCAAAGAGCTGACAGCTGGAATGTCATTTTAAGTGAGCGTTGGAATGAAGGTTGGGGCAGAATTTCTAATAATTTCTAACAACCGGTAATTTTTACTACCTTTGGGACATTGTAGTATTTCTTGCCTCAATTTGTGGTAGTATTGAAATTTCATACTCATAAGAAAGATGTTGCAGTCATTCCTGGTTGGTCTGCACTTTTTTCGGATTTCCTCTGTCGTGTTGCACTTGAAGGACCGAAAAAATATTCCTCTAACCCTTACAGCCTCCTTACAGCTCGAGTCGTACCATGCTCTTTGTTTTGGTTTGATACCCTTCAGCAGCGGCATCCACGTCGTTATCGAGGAAACAGAACGACCAGTTAAATTTCCTAAAGAAGGTGTTCAGTCCGCTCCAATTGGCTTTCTCATATTGTCATACGAATCTTTTAGGAATTTTTTCTCTAACTTTGTTGGCAGCATACGAGAAATTAGCTGATATGACACAATGGTCCAACCAGTGGAGTGCACATTAACGGTGTACTTATCAGGGTGAAAAGTTAAAAACAAGTCCGTAATAACGATTTCAGTATGAGGATACAGGGATATAATTCTTTGAATCGAGTCAGACAGCGCATCAAACTCGTTAAAAGTCGAATTGGTGTCTAGTTTGGGGCTTCTGTAAATAAAGCTGTAGTTTATAATTTGCTTACGGAGATGGAATTTTAGCCACATGAAATTGAATTCCGGATTGGAACAGGGACTACATTGTGGTGGAATTTGGTATGGTACATCACTACGCACGTAAAATCCGAGACCGCGATGAGAAAAGAATATTGGCACTAGTTCGTAGTTAGGTAGCTTCAGATCAGAGAGAACTGAGAAGTGTGGGCGGAGATCTACTTGTGTTTCACTAAGTGCCAAAGTAGCTGGTCTGTACTTACAGGCGTGGAAGTACGCAGAAAAGTGATTACTTTCTGGCCCGCATATATGGTATTTGCAATGTCCACTCTAAGTTCCCGAGTCATTATAAAGAAAGCCAAACACAAAAAACACAAACACGGACAGTGTTAAGCAAGGCTGCAACGTGAAAATTCTGAAGTTGGTTCGCCGAATCAAATTGTTGTAGGTGTTATACCCTTACAAAACAATGAAACAGTGCATGTAATAACAGAATACCGAGTAGCTATTCACAGTTATTACATGCACTCAGTCACTGCCTCTGCTGCATAACAGAGTTATACAGTAATGGCAGTGGCCAAGTGCAAACAACAGCACTCCGACCATTCCATTTAATTGTTGGAATGTTTTTTGTGTTTTGCACAAATCCAGGTCGAAAGTACGAGTGCACTATGTCTCGGTCATTTGGTCATAAGGCTCTACTAAATCCATTTGAGAAGCAGAAATACATCGATCAAAGAGGGTATTTTGTCAGGTTGAAAATGAGCGGGTTGATGTCATTAACAAATTGCACGCCCAGTGAATTTACTGTGTCAACAAATTGCTTATTTTTCCCCCTTAGAATATCAAGATTAAAGTCACCACATAACACTATTTTAGGATAAACCGGCCCCAACTCTTCAAGATGATCTCTAAGTTTCGTTTAGTGCGAAACATACGAAGTTCCTATTAGCACTTTATATTTTCTGTAGGAGTTTCTAAAAAAATAAATTCAGAATCGTCTAATGTCGTTGATTTTCTTACTAATCTAGGCTTAAGAATATGTTTTACATAAATTGCTACACCCCCACATGTTAATGTTGGAGACCCTTTCTTGTGAATAAGCATTATTGTCGATTTTATCAAGTGCTATTGTATTTCTTCAGTTGTAAGACCTCCCTTGAATATTTCTTTCTGTATTGGTGTTATAGCTTATTTCCCAATCTTTAGCATTTCTCCTTTAATTTCATCGTTTCCCTTGCATTTCTAGTTTTTTAATTCGTTTATTGATTTTTCCTCATCGGTTTCCTAGGAATGTTGGGATGTCGTCGCAGTTGTTAAGCAGTGGTATTTCAGATTTAGTTGTCCCATTAGATGGTGAAGTTGTGTGCAGCTCTTTAGAAAACATAGTTGCTGTTTCGGTTAAAGTTTTTCTGTTTTGAATATCTGTTCCGTCTTTTTCAATGGCACTCATCCAAACCTTGCCATCAGCTTAGCTTTGATCAACTTTTTTATAGAATTTTAATTACTTTTTTAATTTTTTTGTCTAGACCATCCTTATATTTCTTCAGATCGATATTGATCGAGCGCTTAGCTTCAATTTTTAGTTCTTTCTATTTTTGTTTCTTTATTTCGTTAAGGTTGCCTTCATTTGTAGTTTATTCCTTTCCTTAATAGTTTATTATTTTGTTTCTTCTGACAGTTTGTCTGTCTTTCTTCTTATTCTTTCTACAATGAATACGTTGGTAACTTTAATTATAGCTTCATCTTCATATTGCAACTTTTTCTTGTGGATTTTTTCAGCTAGAGTGGCATGCTCCAGTCAAATTTTTGCTCTAACCATTCTGTGGTCGCTATTGAAGGGAATTCATTTAGGACAGATATATTTTTAATTAATTTTATTTTTTTTGATAGGATGAAGACGATTTCGTTCTAGACAATTCCATTTGACTCCAGCCAGGTCCATTTTATTTGGTGTTTCCGACGGAATGTCCTTTTTCCATAGCCACTGGATTAGTCTTTCACCTCTCGCATTTGTACATCCGCATTCGAATTGACCCATGATTAATTCTTCACCTTCCATAATTGAGGTCTCCCAAGAAGAAGATTGTTTGTGCTTTAGGGTCCTTATATGCAGTTTCTTCATCCTCCGCTATGGGCACATAAACTTGCATTTTTACGGTTTTATGGTTGCTATTATTTTTTTTCCATTTTCTGTTGATAAGAAAACGTACTCCATATTTTCCTTTACTAGCCCCTTTACAACAGAAAACGTTTCTTATAATATAACCTCATACAACTAAAATCAGGGAGGAGAGCACTCATCGCCTCTTACGCTGAATGGTCAACATCCCAGTGGACTTTACGGGCGTTCAACATTCGTCAACATATGTAGTGCGAACGCGCCTACGGGAACTGAGGTCGTAAAACGCCATTTACCTGTCAATGGCATTCTCACATTTCGGCGAGAACACGTGAGAATACCCTATATAAGCATAAACTAACTTAAAACTAAATGAAATGAGTTACTAGTATATACATAGGTAACTCATCGGCCTGAGTAGTATTAAATATTTCCTCTCAATCATATCGATCCTATTTCTATTTGTCTCCAATCGCGGAACTAAGACGATAGGATAGACTGGAGTATCGACAACATATCCGTCGTAGATGAGCCGTTTATTCCTCGTACCCCGGTGACGGTAGTTTGCTATCCGAATACCACTCTTAATTTACACTGACCTAATTGGATGATACATATTAAGAACCCCCTCTGACGTAATAAAGCAAAATCGGAGCGAAACCTCGTGGTACTGTTGTCGCTACACCTAAATCAGGAAGTTGTCAATGTTATTACGCCGAGCCCTATAGCTAAGGGCCTTGTTGTGATACTTTTTTATGTACTCCGACTCTGGACAAGCGCCTGAATCATTTCCATGTATGACATTGAACCGCACGGGACAACCAAAAGCCACAATTGCCATGATTAGAGCCTTGTGGAGTCAAGCTGACTGCTATGATACAGATTTCTTTGAAGCGTTAAAGTCTATTTAGTAGACATTTTTATGTTTGTCAAAATATAAATACCTATCGAGCCAGATTCTGATTCGTATCTAACTACGCTTCTTATCCCCAATGTTGAATAGTTATTTCCATTATCCCTGGAAGGCCACCTCAATTTAAACAAGATTGTTTCCGACATTTGCAATCAATTTTTAACTTCCAATCGTCGCGATACTTTTTAATATGATCGAACCTAGTAGACCACTCGTGTAAATGTTAAATAGTGTCGGATAAATCACAGCACCCTGATCTCAGCCACTTCTTATATCAAAGACAAGCAAAGGTCACTTATTGAGGCATTTAAGCTTTTGTATTGTTCCATTTGGATACAACCTGATAAGATAGTCAGGGATAGACATATTTACATACACATATAAATGCAATGCATTCCTGTTGTATTAAAAAAAAGAGATCAGCAACAATAAACGTGTATAATCGATTTAGATTGACGAATGTCTTGACAGACCCATTAATCCGCCATACACATAATCAAATAAGTTGTCAACAAAATGATTAAACTTATCACACTACATATTATGTGGGGTTAACTTTGTTACCTGATTAGAAATCACAATGATTATGTCATTTTCATAGCGATACAGCGCATACAATGCCCAAGAAAGGATCCAATTATTCCATAAGCCACCCTGACTTTGAATGAAAATCAAAAACTGAACAACATCAGTTTTATAATTCCCAACCACCGTCGTTCATTCCCCTTGTACTTACTCACCATAACAACTGCAGATAAATTGTCGGACAAGATGTTTTTCCATTGATGTGGTCTTGTACACTCAACACAGTACCAGCTGTACCAATTTTCCATTCAGCATTTACCATCAGGACCTCACCATCCGTTCGGCTACTCAATCAAAAATTTAATACGACATTAATACACCCAGGCCAGAGGAGAACATCCAACAAAAGCTCTCAACAAAGCAACCAACAAAATATCCAACAAAACACCGAACAAAACAACATCCTGCATTCTTTATGGGTCGTGTAAATTAAAGAGGATGCGAAAACGGTAAAATTTTCAATTTACTTTCGCGAATCTGAATACGCATACCTACAATGTACATCCGAGACTAATACATATATACATATATACCCATGTACATATATGCATGTACATAGACTCGTACCCAAGTCCGTTGGTCAGGACACTTGGTGCCTCCTGAAAAGCCAAATGCGATGATGATTACAGCGTTTCATGAGATCTTTGTAAAGATGAATTGTTACCATGACTTCCATCCACTCTGGCTCCTCGTTCTACCTTCTTTCACTGACTACTGAAATATACTCGTACGCTATACGATGACACATTTAAATGCCAAAGGAGTTTTACACACGGTTTTATGTGAACGAGCAAGCTCAAGCTCATCCTCTGTCTCCCATTGGACCATCATCCCAGGCAACGCACCCTTGTGATACCGCCCCGCACCACCCGCTATAGCCATCACATTCGCCTCCCATATAGTCTTCATATTAAATTCGCAGTCAGCCAAAAGTCCCTAATTAAGAAAACTCACTCTCGGAGGCATTTCCAAGGCCACCGCACTTGGTCGCCCGCTCGCCATATTGCTTTGCCTGACAGCCCGGAATGTGAGGCAGGACATACCTAATTCTCGGTTCGTTTTTTCGCTTCAACTCAATGCGGATGTTTACCCTTAACGGTAAACAAGTGGCGAAATTTCTGTCATAAAAAAATAATTAAAATTTGTGCTTCTCCCCTCCATGGGCCCAACACACTCATTTTATTTATTCTTTTTTTTTCGTTCTCTCTCTCTCTCTCTGTGTCTCTATATCTTTCTTTTTTTTTCTTTGCTTCTATGTATATCTTCCTATTGCTCTGTGCTGCTTATCCTTTACCTTCTTTGAAGGTAACCTTTTTATTTGTACGTGCTCCTTTCTACTTTTTTATATTTCTGTTTTGTTTTTTGCTTTCCATTCCACCGTAATGTTTGCTGGTTCCCTCGCGAAAGCACTGTGTGCCCTCATTATCCTGTCCAAGCTAATTAGCGAAAGGTGGAATGGATATACAGAAATTATTATAAATACGAGGAATGAGGCTGAAGCTCTAGCTGTGGATGTACTCGTATTTGAGACTGGGAGCTAAAGCATGTGCACCTATCTAGGGGGCACAACTGGCACGATGCGACGCCGTACGATAGGTACGGTGTAATGTGCATAGAATGCACAGAGCAATGAGCGGTAAATATATGTAAACGTGTTATTTAAGCCACCCAAACCCACATATTACCCAACCCCCTTTTTGCAAGGCGGGTAACTGAAACAGAAATCATTAAAATAATCTGAGGTGAGTGTGCATACAAAAAAAAGAAAATAAATAAATAAATAAAGAATTAAACTGGATCACAGGCTCTCTTTATCCATGCGTCCATAGCCATATCCACTACCGAGCTATCCTGTATACAGTTTTACATATGTACACTCGAAGACAAGGCGAGATAAATGATTCTCCGCATGGGAGATAATCCACAAAAAAAAAAATAATAATAAAAATTGGGCCGTAGAATAAAAACTGAAAACCACACACAGAAATCTCTGATGAACTTCTTGCTCCTAATTACATAACTCTCTCCATAAGGGGTGGTGGTGAGTGGGGATGAAAACCCAACCTTTGCCGCACGTATGTTATATTCGTACCCTACACTTAATTGTGAGCCGAGCTAGTACTTTTACTTACTTTATGTAATTGCGAGGACAAAATTAAGTAATAGAGGGGGATACTTCGAAAAGATACAAGCTTAACTTTTTGTGAGATGTGACAGTATAATGTAAGAGTATGTTTATGTGTGTAATTCATGAATATACTCATACAAGGGAGGATGAATGGGAGATTTGCTTTACAAGGGGTTATGTGTGTAGATGTTCAAGGAAAGGTCAACCATATTGCAAACTTTTGGGGCATGGGAAACAAAGAGTTTGCATTGGGCCAACGGAAGTAAACTATTCTGAACACAATCATCCAATTGGGTAGACAAGCAATGAACAAATACACAAGTGTGCGAAGAATAATTTAAGTTAAGTAACTTTGGCTTTTGGCAAACAGTTTACCTTATCAAATAGAGATGATTTCATCTTAACGAAAGCGTAGATACATATCAATAATCTGATCGTAATGGACACACTTTTCTTTTATGTTTTCTACCAACCATTTCAGTAATGAGGAACAGCTACTGTCCATTGTTCTATCATGCAAAAAGTACAAAAAAAAATTTAGATTTTCATAATTTGTTTTAGCAAGAGGCAGATGAAAACCTGAATTTTCTCGGTTAGGCCCAAAATCAATAAGAACCCTAATTGGACAATGGACTATACTCAAACAATAAATGAGTAAATGAGTAAATGAATACTATTCGTATATTCTTCTAATGGAAAGTATAGTACTCGTATGATGATTTCCTTCTCAATTAATTAATAAAGTTTCGGTTACAACAATTAAGTTGTTTTAATTTCCAGAATTTCCAGAATTGTAATAGAATCCATTTTCTTCAGTTATTTATAATATGCATTTCAAATATCTACTACAATGTAAGATATTAAAATACATATATGGATTACAACAATTTCAAATTGCTGAAATAGTTTAAGTTTCGAACTACTCGTATAGTTGCTAGAATCACACAAAACTTTAGCAAGGTTTTATTTACTTACTTATAGAAGATTAATATAAAAAATTATAAATTTATTATAATCCTTAAATTAACAGGAACTTATTTTATTTATTTTTTATTTTTAAGTATTATATCGTTAAAACAACAATGGTTAGGGCTATCATGGTCGTTAGCATTCCGCTATTTTTTTGTTCCTGTAGAAATAAAAATAAAAATACACATATGAGTACTCTTTGCTCTTTTCTACGGTAAGAGGAAATTAAATACTCGTACTTAAAAACCATTGCTATTTCCATGTGTGTAATATTTCGCGAACCAAAGAAATAATAATAATAAGTAAGTAGATTGGTTGATGGTGCGAGACCAGATTGATTCAAGGATTTGTGGATTCGAATGGCTATCGTTATACTCGAAGCAGGAAACACCGCACATCTCTGAGCATTTGGAAGAGATGGATGAACAAACAGCTAGCATGCAAGTTCATGGAAGGCACCGTCCACTTCATGAGCAACGAATGGGGAGCTATATCCCGTTCCCCCATCTGCGCTGCGTCCTATAAAGGACGTTGTTTTAATGAAAACACGCAATACTCCACGATAACACAATAATTTGTTGCGAAGTCGTCGAATTTAAGATTTTATACAATTATTTATAAAGAGAAGGGTGTCGGTTTACCGGTAACCAAAAACAAAAAAACAACTTAAGCCACGCAAAATCGCAACCACACGGATGGTGGTTGATAATCGAATAAGAGAGAATGCGTAAAACCGAAGGTAGGCCCAAAAGGGAATTGCAAGAAAATCGGAATAGCAACCATGAGCTGGTTCCTTGGTGCGCACACCGGCTGCTCAGCACGGGGGAGTTTGGAAAACGAAGAAAATGAACGCAAACAATGCATACAGTAAGTGGACGCCAAAACAAGATAAAACAAACACCGATTATAAACTTTTCCCTTAAAGGGAATTTAAGAGTATGTATTTTTTTTTGTAAGAGGGGGGGGGATGACAAAAGTCGTATATGATACGAAAAGGAATCACAATCGTGGGACACAAAAGTGGTTGCCCATCTCAAGGTTTAGCCAACGAAAATTTACACTTAATTTGACAGCTGACGGAAGGCCCACGATTCCGCACGATCGCAAAACTGCGTGACTTACTGGGAGTCAACGGGGTCGCGAACGTTTTAACAGTAACTGCTAAAGGGTTACGGGGTTTGCCGAGAGAGCGGTAAGGAGCCTTACGGGATTATACGAATCACAAAAAAAAACCCATCTAGGGGAAGATCGTACAAATAAATGAAAAATGTAAGGGGTACTTAGCTGATTTACTGCCTACTGGGGTCGCTCCTATTTCTATGTCGGGGCTGATGAGAGGGGGTTATACTTTCCACCGCAATAACTTGGTTTGTATTACAGTTCTGTTCGTTCTGTCTGTCGAGTGACTGCTTGGGTCCATATTACACCCTCTGGTCCGGATCACTTTTGGGGAACAATTAAGGGGAGTTCAAATAGTGACCGCTAAGTAGAGAGGAAACCTTTCCCAAGAATAATGTTAAAAGGCCCATAAGTCTTCTTGCAGACAAGAGTGAGGGTGTTGATCGTGGAGAATAGTGAACTTTCTTTCACAATTATTACTTTTGAATTTGGGGGTTTTACAATTTATGTCGCTGGAAGCAAACAATATAGGATTTAGGGTGGGTTCTCGGCCAATGCTGGGGTTTCGACATCTTCGGGCATCAAGAGGGAGTAGACCGTCCGTCTGCTAGAGCCCCCAGGCCCTCCGTCTGCCTCTATCCGATGTACCTATATGGTGATTTCTGGAGCAGTAGGCAAAGAGAGGGAACCGGATCCCAAGAATCCAGTAAATCCTTCCTGTACTGTGGCATCCAGAGCATGACGGGAAGAAACGGTGAAAGGTGAATAGCCAGAGAGGTGAAACAGACAACAACAGGACCAAAGGGAATGGAGGATTTTTGGGGCGTGATTTGCACGTAGCAAAGTGAACGATAATTTGGGAAATAATTTTTTGGTATATTCTAAGAAAAAAATTATTCTATCTCCAATGTTGAGGTTACTTTTTTCCAGAAAATGCCTAATTAACATAATGTTTTACTATTTTTTTCTTATGAAAATAATAATAATAAAAAAAATTTTTCAATAAGTTTGCAGAAAAACAGACAGATTCTATGATACCTACTTAGAAAAAGCTGCAGCAGGAAATTTTTTTTTGTTTTAAGCTCCAAAGGCTATGAATAAAAAATGATTTTGTGTGGTCTTAGGTAATTTTCATTTTATGTGTGTGCTAAAATAGTTATAACAGGTGCTCAAAGTGTCCTCCTTGATTTCGTATGCATGCCAAATGTTTATTGATGCTACCTGCTGCATCACTTTTGATGACAATTAGAGAATACGCTCTTCCAATTCAATTAAAGTTGCTATTTCGGTTGAATGAACAAGTTCTTTCATTTTTCCCCATACAAAAAAATCCAATACTCTAATAGAATAATTCTGGTAAACTATTTCGCAAAAACTCTTAATAGTTTGTAAAATTCAGTCTAGGTGGTAGTTTGAGGTGGCCGATTAACTAGTTTCCAAGTACACCTGCCCACATAATGACGCTGAATTTGTATTGAAATACATAATTTATGTCTTCTTATATGTGGATTGTCCGCAGTTTCATAAAAATTATGAAAATTTGTGATCAGATCGCTTATAAATTGAGATTCGTCCGTCCAAAGACTTCTGCTAATAAACTCGTTGTCGTCAAAGCTCCGCTCCAGCAACCAATTAGAAAACTCAAGTCTCTTTTCCAAACAATTGGGAAGCATTTCTTGTACAGATATGTGGTGGTATGGATAAAGATTTTCTCCATGCAGTACATTAAAAATTTTATGTGTGGAAACATTGAATTGCAAAGCTAAGCGTCTAATGCTGATTGATGAATCAGTTATAACAACTTCCAGTATCTATTCTTTCATCAGCGAAGATTCTCCTTACTTGTGGAGCTCACGCATTCGGTCGTGTATTTGAAACAGGTTCCATTATTATTCCATAAAAATACTCCTTCACCAGAAAGTCGTCGGTTAGGATAGAGTTCATGGTATCTTTGTCTCGCCCTTGTTGAACTTCCATTGTACAGCCCATAAACGTAAATATTGTGTGCGTATTCTTGGTCTGTAAATGCAGACATTTCAAATAGCCTTTCTAAGCAACTGTAACCTTAGCGTAAAAATTAAACTGATGAATTATTTTTTTTTCCAATCTTTTATACCATTTTTGTTTGGTAAATTTTCGAAATAGGCCTTCAAATCCCAAACCTAACTCTTTCCGAGCACTTTTAAGGAACAAGGTAATGAAATGAGGGTTTTGACAGTTAGTCAAATAAAAGAGCACGCTTTAAAACCTTTTAATAGCTATGCAATTATATAAAAATATTGGACAAGTAGTAATTCTTGGAAAACCAATCTTACGAGTATTGTCAACTGTTGTTAGAAACATTGGTAAAAAATCATAAAGTCCTTTTTTTACCTGCTGCATGTTTTCCCAAGTATAATCAAATTTATGGGTTTTCCAGCAAACTTGTTGATTTTACGGTCATTAGAAAAAAATAGTGAATCGTTATGTTTATTACGCATTTTCTGGAGAAAAGTGATCTCACAGTCAAAAGTTAGCATGGGCCATGAAAATGGAACAGGATTAGAAATTGTATGTCTAAAGACTCGATCAAGATATCAACTTTATTGAAACGCCATTTCAAAGGCTAGTAGTTCTTCTGAAAATAAAATCCTACACGAAGTTTCTACCAATTGCACAGACAGAGCAATTTCTGTTAACATGATTCAGGGTGCACGAAAGTAAGCCTTTCTTAAATCCTCGATAAATGCTGTCAACATTGGAGATATTTGAATTTGCATTTTGGTGGGGCTAACGCTAACGTTTATTTGGTTTGATACAAGCTTAAAATCTCGGACCTAAAAACGAAAAGAAAATTAAGGTTTAGCGATATCTAGGACTTATCGCTAGGGTTTAAAGCTATGGATAGTGAAGGAGATCGGGTTTGAGGGAGAGAGTGCTGCGATTATAATCGAAAACGGAAAGGTTGGATTTTACTTTACGCAGCATACGGCAGATTGGTTCGTTAGAGCCATATGTGGTGCGGTGGATTGGTAGATAAAAGAGACGGTGACATCGCAGATTACGAGGCTTAGTGTAAAAGAAAATGGAGTTGTAAACCGACGTGCAATCGACGGAGCCTGAGAGGAGTCAGTGAATGAAAAGAATATCAGCTGCATCTCTTCGTTCCTCAAGGGTATTCAGAGTAATGAGATTGAGACGGTCGTGATAGGGAGGTAAGATAAGAGGATTGTTCCAAGGTAGACCTTGAAGAGCAACTCGAAGAAAACGACGCTGGATACTCTCAATACGGGATACATGAACTCGTTGAAAGAAACACCACGTTTGGCTAGCGTACTCGAGAAGGGGGCGATCGTGAGTGATGTATAGTGATCTGGTCACGTACGGGTTGCAGAATTCTTTGGACCATCTCTTAACGAAGCCAAGTGATGAGTTTGCTTAAGTAATTATCTTATCAATATGCTAGCGGAAATTAAGCTCCATGTCGCATAATATACCAAGGTCGCGGATAGATTCAACAACGGATATAGGCTGGCCGTGGAGAAACTAAATTCGGGGAGAAGACTTGTTGCACTTATGTGAGGAGGTAATCAATTGACATTTAGTAATATTGAGTTCTAAGCCGTTGTTGATGCACCTGGTGGAAAAACTATTAAGATCTATTTAAATGAGGCTGGAGTCATGTTGTGAGGAAATGGGTTTAAAAAATTAGGATGAAGAGGAGTGGACCTAGGTGTCTACCTTAAGGAACACCTGAAGTGGCTAAGAAAGGGGCCGATAAGACAGACCTGCAACGAACACTACAGAAACGATTATTCAGGTAAGTAGACATCCATTTTAGCAAGATGGGTTCAAAGCCGAGGACGGACAGTTTGAACAGGATTAGTTTATGAGATATCTTGTCAAAAGCCTTACTGAAATCAGTTGTTATAACGTCAACTTCTTTACCACTTTCCAATGCTCTAAGGTAGTTAAAGGTAGATCCTTTCAGAAAGCCGTTTTGATTAGGGGAAATCACTTGGAGCTTAAAGCTTTGTACAAAGTGCTTTCTAGCAGTTTAAGTATATGTGAAAGTTTAGCTATGGGGCGGTAATTGGTGACTTCGCTTTTTAATCCCTTTTTGTGTATCGGTGTAATAAAAGAAGACTTCCATATCTGTGGAAATTCACCTTGAGAGAGCGATAACCGAAAGAGTTTTGAAAGGGGGTGGGAAAGTGTGAGGGGGAAAACTTTTTAAGAAATATGAATGGAAGGCCATCTGTGCCGGGTAATTTTTCATCATTAAGTTGTTGTAACTTATTTTCTATTACTTTATGATCAATAATTTGAGATATAGTGGAGCAGTGGGGAAGTTAAGTAGGTATTTGAAATAAGAGGTAACCGGTACGATGGAATTATCGGCAAAAGATTGCTTAAAAAATGTAGCAAAAAAGTTGGCTACGGTATGCGGATCGCTTGATGATATATTTCGCATAAGAGGGATGGGGGAAAACCGTCAGATTTTTTTTTTTTGAGTTAAAAAATTGGTAGAAAGACTTAGGATCTTTTATAAACCTTGATTGTGCGCTATCAATGTATCGGTAGTAGAGAACATTATAAAGCTGGGCGAATTGATGGTATAACCCGAGGTAGTTGGAATATCCAGCAAAGGGATTGGATCGAAGGAAAACTGCCCATAATTTGTTTCTCTTGTTACGTAAAGAGCGACACTTACTAAGATATGCATTGATTTTGTGGAAATTCGCTTTATGAAAGTCGTAAGAAGATGCAGCTGCAGATGGGGTATGCTGAATAAGAGAGTGGTGGAAAAGAGAAAGAAGAAGTGGTGGGTGAAAGTTATCAATGGTCGATAGTGAAAGGGGACAGAGTGAGACCGAGGAGTTTATGGGGTCAGTGGTAAAAATGAGGTCTAATTGCCCATATACTTGGAGACCCCACTAACTTGGCACAACCTAGAGTCTGTGAGTTTATCCGAGAAGATTTACTCGAGTTAGGGTTTGCGATAAAAAAAGATTCATTCTCTGATTGAGTCTGATTGAGATAGACCCTTGCTGTAGAACGATTTTTTTCATATAATATATCAAATTATCGTTGACGAATTAGGGGACACACTGTATTATACACTCGTACGCCAAAAATAAACCGTAATTTATGATAGTAATGTAAAACTTAACATTTAAGTGTAATTCACTAATAAAAATATAACAAATAAATAACTAAGGAATACTCGGTGATTTTTTTTTAATAAAAACTGATTGTAGAACTGATTGAACATATACCTTTGTTGCTGGTACTGACGTTAATCTTCAAAGTCTCACTACTAAATGAAATCTTCATTCGAATAGAAGAGGCATGATGCGCTGGTCTACCATCCCTACTGCATTTTTCTTTTGAAGAAAAGGACAATGCCAACAAATCTATGATATTCTTTCAAACTCTATACAAACAAGCAAAGAAAAAGCATTAGGGCCCATCAAATCCAATTAAATGCGTTGTAATAACTGGGAACAAAGGATGCAGCGGGTGCAGAGAGAGCAACAGGATGAAGATAAGGAGTCGCCATAAAGAGTCAGCCATGCACCAATAATAATAAAATAACACACCGAAAAGAAAAGCAAACAACAACCGAATCCGACGTATGTTTACTATTGTACATAGACTTCGACAATTGATAAAAGGACGTATGGACCATAAAATCATAAAAAAAAATCGGCCTGCCAACCAAGTACCACAATATAAAGAGATTAAAGTAAACAACAACAACAATATTTTGTGTTTTGTATTTTCATTTATTTCTGTTTATACCCACTTAGATGGCGCTACAGTTCAAGGATAACCTGGGCCTCAACTAATTAGCCAGCTAATCCGGTATTTAGCTAACTGCCTCCAGTTGCGCACTCCTAAGGTGAGTGCGTCCCTCCGGGTTAGAAATCCTTACTTGTGAATCGAGCGTACGATGTTTAAATTTTTTTTTCTTTTGGAGAAGCCGATGTTCTTCCCGTCTCTTCTGCTCGTAGAGCTCACGAGTAGCTCTCGTATTTATTGTAATTGCAGGACTGCTTTGTAGGCTTTTTGTTTAACTGCTTTTAACTTTTAACTTCTTGATCATAGATTTATTGGTGGTGGTCGGGTGAAACCCAACACATCAGTTGCGGCATTTCCGGTGGCACGTTGGCAGCTTTGCCACTGGTCTTTGGTACTTGATGCTGTCTGTTTAGAAATTGTTAAGAAATCCCGAGATACGCGTTCGGCGAAGATTCTTTCGGTCTCTTGCGATTGCAGCTTTTCTAGGTTATATCTTTTCGCCGTAGTTCTTCTTTTTTGTGGAGCTTGGGAAATCTGCATTCGCACCTTGGCTGCAATATGGCGGTGATCCGAGTCAATGTTCGCAGACGTCCGTAATATTGGAGACACTCCTTACGTCTATAGCAAAATATCGCAATTTAATTTAGCATCTGATGATCCGGAGACCGCCATGTCCCCTTGAGCATATTGAGATGAGGAAACTGTGTACTTGCTACGTATATTTCGTTCCGCCGTAAGCCTAAGTCCGTTACAAGACGTGGTGTCATATAGGCTATGTTTACCAAATGTTCTGCCATTGCTCATATGTCTTATCGAGGAGCTCTTAGAAACGTTCTACGGTGGCGTAGTCCGAAGAGTCCGAACAGTGCACGTGCAAATTCGAAGTTCATTTTCTTCGAAACGTTTGCTAGAGTGAGTGAGTTCATTTTTATCCGAACCCATTAGTTGGTTCGTCACATATTTTAATTTCTTCTGTATACCGATGTGAGCCCTGTGACTGCCTAGGACAGTATAATGCTACTGGCGGGCTGTAATTTCCGGTGTTAAATAAATTCTTCTTCTTTTGTGCTATGATGTGCACGGTTCGTTTTTCTCTTCGCTTCCAGAGTAACAAGTTATGGGCCAAGCCGCGTTCATAATATTTAAAAAACTTAAAGTTAGAGAAAATTTCGATGTTTGGAGAATAGCCGAAAATACATTTTCGGTGATAAAGGGACTATGGGGCTGCATGGAGAAGGAGCCTGTGGAAACGCAAAGTTAGTCATACCTTGCGGATGCAGTTACACAAATAACGTTGGGATAGGCTAACAAATATATTTGAAGACAACGGTTTCTACAGATAAGTGTAATTGCTCTAGTATCTTGTACAACAAAAGCAAATGGACTGTGACTACATGAATGATTACACTAATCCAATTGCCAGTCGTGCAGGCACAAACACCAGCCGTTATTCCCCACGTTACCTACGCCCAAATGGCGGCAAGTAGGGGAAATACGCTACAACAATCAAAGGTAGCCTCTCAGGCCCCAGCGCCTAGAGCACCGGCACCTGTACCTGACATGCTGGCTATCTTGCTCTCTATTCAGTGGCAGTTGGCTCAGCTTCAGCGTCAAATACATGAACAGGCTAAGCGGGTAGATCAAATATACGCACTGCTGCCGGGCCTAACGCACCTCCAGTCATAATGGGTACGTACATGGTGGAGCAAACCCTGATTAGGTTCGAACGAAGAGCCACACTGTTTAAGTTGCTTAAAGACCAAGCCCCTGATGTGCTCTTGGTTAGCGAAACTAAGCTTACCAAAAGACACAAAATGAGGCACAAAAGATATAAAATAGTACGGAGAAACCGACCCAACTCCACTAAGGGAGAAGGCGTTGCGATCTTTGTAAGAAAAGAACTGCGTTTCAAAAGAGTATACAGAAGGGTAGTACGTAGGTTCCAGGTGCTGGAAGTATGCATCGTGTATATCCCTCTCCGTAGTGGAAAGCGGTTATACATGGTGTCTATTTATGCACCAAAGCCAACTCAATCCACTTTAATCATCTCAGAGCTCGAGACACTTTTTCGATTCCTAAGACTGGAATTGGAAGACAACTACTTTATTATATAGTTCAGTGACGAGAATATGGCAACGCCAAACATAGAGATTCGGGAAATAATACAACAAATACTAGAGGGAACCTACTATTAAATTGGTGGGGTCAGCACAGTATAATGTATCGACTCGGCCTTAAGGCGACGGATAGCCCGTCGTTTCTCAGACACGAGTCCTATTTGGATCTCCTGCTGATCGAGACACGAATGCATGTCAGGTAGCATAAACCAACAAACCATAAACTGTCTACGCACTTTCGTGTATGACAGTGACCATTGCAGTCTCAGCAGCGAAACAACCGTTCCGAACGAAGCTGCGGAATTGGACGAGTTTGTTCAAAGGCATTTCTACAACTACAGTAGGGTGTGTTGGACACACTTCTCCAGAACAATGACGAGAGCACTCTCCTCGACTTCGCTCTATCCACCGTCCAATAGAAATCTGTCAAACGCGGAGATTGACAGGTATCTACAACTAATGGGCGGAACAATTAAACGAACAATGGACAAAACGATACCTCGGTATCAACGCACTGACGACGAAGACTTATTCCGCAACGCAACCATTGACGCATTGCACCGACATAAAAGTAGACTGCTGTCAAGACTAAAAACTTTGTACAGACAGTTTACTGACAGACGTAACCCGGAGATCATAACACTGAAGTCGTCGATTAAAAACTTATAAACATTAATAAAAGAAAATAACAGAAATTCTGTAAGTTTGTATTGGAACAATAAAATTCGGGCTGCAAATACCAGCAACCCGAATGTGTTCGAGCAAATAAATAAATAATCTGAACGACCTTCTATGTCTTAAAATCGCCCGAACGACGAACAACGAACAAATGCTTGTAACAGCAGGCATAGATCCAAATGAGGCTGTTAATGATGACAACTTCTTTCTGATCGAGGATCCGCAAAAGCAGGTGGAGTCTATGGGAGCGACTTTCCAGGAGGTGTACAAGGCGAATGGCATCTTTGGCCCGAACAACGACCTGGAGAATCGAGTCCTTGTGCACAATTTCTACCTTCGAAATGAAATTGTGAATTGGCGATTCGAGAGCTCAAGTTTCATCCAGTTCAGTGACGAGAATATGGCAAGCAATGTCATCACCAACGATAGGGTACTACCCGCCCTCATTTCAAAAGCAGAGCTATGACCGATCTTCGATTCACTTAGAAGTAAGAAATCAGTGGGAACCGATGAAATACCGAACATTGTGCTTCGATATTTCCCTCTAGAAGCGGTGAACATTTATACCACCGTGTTTAATAATGCAATGAATAATGCACATTGTCCAGCGCATTGGAAAACTGCGGTGGTACATCCCATCCCCAAAAGGGATAAAAACACTTCCAATTCGGCGAATCTCTGCTCGATCATTCTTCTTCCAAACATCAGTAAGGTTTTCGAGAAGGTGATCAATAGAGTCCTGACTTAGTGGGTTGAGGACAAACATATAGTTCCGGACAATCAATTCGGTTTCTAGGCGCGACATGATATCATTCATGCTGCCTCTGAACTGGTTTCTGATATCAAATGGAACAAAGGCAAGAACCAGTGCACTGGTGCCTACCTGATTTACTTGGATACCTTCGATACCGTACAGGTTGGGCATTAGAAAACCACTGTTGTATATCATTTTTGATATGCTCTCCAGTAGACAGTTCATCGTGAAGAATGGCGATGTGACTACTGCTGGAACATTTAACATTAAAAACGGTCTGCAATAGGGTGCGGTGAATTCGCCGATCCTGTTCAACATTTACACGAGTGATCTGATTGGTTCACTTCACCATTCCATAGCGTACGCAGGCGACATAATCGCGTACAGATCGGGTCCTAAGATTGAGGTTATTAATATAATTTTGTAGCGTGACTGGAAGTTGAAAATCAAACTTCAGAAGTCGGAAATCATTCTGTTTAGGACGCCTTTGTATGGGGCATCTAGGGATACCAGAAAGAATTGGCGAAAGTTCTCGATCGTCGAGATGTAGTCAGATACCTTGATATCTGTCTAGATCAATATCTGTATTTTAACAAACATAACATATAGACGTTGCTCTGGCCATGGCCAAAGGTGCTTCTGCTCTTACAAAGAGACTGCTTTATAACAGACAACTCGATGCAAGGGTGAAGGTGATCTGCTACATGGCCCTTATCCGGCCTATGCTTGTCCCAATTACCTTTGCCACGAGAGTGTGCGCTCTGACGGTTTCGTTCCACCGGAAGCATTCCTCTACCTAGGTTAGATAGGGTTGATCCAGGATAGATCAGCGGTTCCGTTAATCTTCCATGTCGCTCGGACAGCTGCGGACAGGCGACTCAACTACAACAGAGACGTCGCACACGACAGTGTGGATCGCCTCAGATTCAGTAGGGCGGTGGGGAATCGCGATGGTGGTTGAATGATGGGGAAGATGTTTCGTCGTTGTTTCCGTCAATTACGGACCAGCCTCGCTAATGAGGCAGAGCTGACCAATTTATTTGCTCTGTGAATAGCGGTGGCCAGCTTACATAGGTTTAGGTTAGCATTTAAGAAATACTCGTATATACATATATTAGTATATACAAAGGTATATACTAATATATGTATATAATTGTGTATAATGTCTATGTGTGTTTTTTTTTTTTTTTTTTTTTTGGTTGCGCCAATGGATGTGGTAATCTTCATAGATGCGGTAGCCCGTGCCACCAACATGCACGATTCGCAACACCTGAATGTTCGATGCCAGGAGTGCGCCTACGTACTAATCCACACCCTTACGACCTCGGGACTGCGGTTAGGTATTACTTCGCGGGGCTGGTTAGCAATTATGCTCTATTCTACGAGGCCGCCTCTTGAGCTCTTCTTAGGGCTTCTGCTCTTCGCAGCGCTCTTCTGCTCTTCTCTACGCGCACTATAAATGAGCAGATCTCCATCCACTTGTCCTCTGACTGCGTCATGTGACTAATGAGATTTTCTGGACTTGGCAGATTTACCCTTTCTTCTGCAAAGCGTCTGCAGTAGAACACTGTATGCAACGCATCCTCTTCCTCATTTTGGCATTCTGGGCACTGCGGCGAACTATCGTGTCCAAATCTGTGGAGGTATTTCCGGTAACCGCCGTGCCCAGACAGGAACTGTGTGATATGGTAGTTACAGTTCCCCCATGATCTCTTTGTCCATGTTTCTATGATGGGAATAAGCTTGTACGTCCACCTGCCTTTTGTGGAACGGTCCCACCTGGTTTGCCACAGCATTGCGTATGCTGCCTTTTCTTCTTCCTTGACCCTCTTTGCCTCTTGCCGGTTCGATGATCGCCTAAGATACACCCTCTTCATCTCATCCGCGAGGATGTCTATTTTGATCATTCCAGCTAAAACACAGGCTGCATCATAGGAGATTGTACAGAATCCGCTGATCACTCTGATTGCACAGAGCCTGTGATCTGATACTAACTCTCTCCTACACTCGTTTGTCACCAGCGCACCCGCCTATATAGGAGCAGCGTATAGAAGTACTGAGCTGACCACTCTGGTCAGCAAGATCCTTCGGGCGTATCCAGGTCCGCCGATGTTCGGTAGCATTCGGGCGAGTGCTGCATCAGCAATGCTTTCTTAGTAGCGTACTCGACGTGGGGTTTAAAGCGCAGCCGATTGTCGATCATGACTCCAAGGTACCTTAAGGATTCTTTGGATCTAATTGTCTGGTTTCCGACGCGGAAGTTCGCGTATTCCGCCGCCTTGCGACTGGTTATTAGTACAGCTTCAGTCTTGTGTGCAGCTACTTCCAGACCCGTAGACTCCAGCCATTCTTTTATCTTTGAAACTGCCTCGTCTGTGGCAGACTCCACCTCGTGGATGTGCTTGGCTACTGTAACCACTGCTATGTCGTCAGCGAAGCCAATAACCTTGACTCCCTCAGGCAGGGTTAGTCGCAGAACTCCGTCGTACATTATATTCCATAGGAGAGGTCCAAGGACCGACCCTTGTGGGACTCCCGCGGAAACACTGTAGTGCTTAGCACCATCGTCCGTATGGTACTTTAATCTCCTGTTACTGAGGTAGTCCGTGACTATCCTCAAGAGGTAGTATGGTGTATCCATCCTGGCCAAGGATCTCCTAATAAACGACCAGTTCGCCGAGTTGAACGCGTTTTTGACGTCGAGCGTTACTACTGCGCAGTATCTTTTTGTCCCCCATTTCCATCTTTTCCCTTGTATTGCTTCAGTTGCTGTATCTACTACCGCCTTTATTGCATCGATGGTAGAACGAGATTTTCTCAAGCCGTACTGGTGATCTGACAGCGCTCCGTTTTCCTCCGCCACCGCCAGCAGTCTGTTGTATATAATACGCTCTAGGATCTTACCTAGAGTATCAAGCAGACATATTGGGCGATACGATGATGGTTCTCCGGGTGGCTTATTGCCCTTTTGAAGCAGCACTAGGTGTTGTAGCTTCCATGGCGTAGGGAATATCCCCTCCTCTAGACACCTTTGCATCGTCGCTAAGAAGATGTCCGGTCTCGTCTTGATGGCCATCTTTAATGCCTTATTCGGTATGCCATCTGGTCCAGGTGCTTTGGTGTCTCCAATTTTTTTGCAAGCAGCAAAAAGTTCTTCCGACGTGATGGCCGTGATATCTTCCATATTGGTCTCCCTTGTGATGGTGACCATAGTAGTTGGTCTATGCGGGAATAGGTGCTCTACTATAGTCCTTAGCATTGCAGGGCAGGTTAGTTGTGGGGACCTGTTGCCTTTGAGCTTCTTCATCACCACCCTATACGCTAAGCCCCAGGGGTCTAGGTTAGCCTCGTCGCAGAGCTGTCTAAAACTCCTTGACTTACTCTTTTTAATGGCACTTTCCAGTTCCCGTCTCGCCAGTTTAAAGTTGGTTAGTCGTTCTTGGAAATCTTCTCTTCCTCTGGATCTCTGAGATCTTCGTCGTGCTTGTAGACACTTCGTTCTGAGCTGTTTAATCTCGTCGTTCCACCAGTAGCAAGGCTCGCCTCTTTTACTGACAGATCTTCTGGGCATTGATGCGTCGCACGCTGCGGTGATGGTCTGGATTAGCTGATGAGAAAGGGCTTCAGCCGATCCATTGTTCATTGTTGCGCTGGTGTTTAGTATTTCCTTGAACATATCTTTGTCAAGCAGCGTGTCCTTCCACTTTGGCCCTGTTAGAGTGGGGCACAGTCTGCGTTTCTCTTTGCCGACATTGAATAAGATAGCCTGGTGATCGCTATGGGTATATTCTTCACTGACTCGCCATTTGGTTTTCCGCAGGTGTGAGTTGCTCATGTATGTGATGTCGATGATTGACCCTCTGCCTGCCTTTCGGAACGTTTCAGCTGCGCCATCGTTGGCCAGAGTTATATCCAGTCTTGCGAAGGATTCGAGGAGAACTCTCCCTCTTACGTCTGTGGTTTTACTTCCCCAATCGGTAGCCAAGGCGTTGAAATCCCCAGCAATAATAACTGGGTGTTTTCCTCGTGCGTCTGCTACAATGTCGTGCAACAGCTTCATATAATCCGCCAATGATAGACTGGGGGGTGCATAGCAGCTATAAAAATGTACACCATTTATCTTAGCAGATACGAAGTGGTCTCCCCGATGGCCGACTGACTGTAGGGCATAATTCCCGCAGGTCCATATCGCGGCCTTTTTTGTGTTATCATCTATCCAGCTGCTTCCGTCTATGGGTTTATACGGTTCGCTTATTAGGCTTACGTCGATTCTTTTCTCCCTTACTGTTTGCGCCAGAAGGTCCTGCGCCGCTGCGCAGTGGTTTAGATTTATCTGGACAGCATTTATCATATTAATTTGGCCAGTGCCTTCTTGAGTACCGGGCACTTGCTGCTACCAGCCACGTGTCCAGCGTTTTCTGGCGTAACCATCTTACACCAGAAGCATAATGCGTCCACTTTGCATTCTTTGGCTATGTGACCTTCTTCTCCACAGTTTCTGCACAGCTTGGATCGGTCATGCTCGCTCTTGCACTGGCGCGCCGTATGGCCAAACTCCAGACACCTGAAGCATTTGGTGAGGGTCTTTCGAACGCGAATACGGCAATTTACCCATCCGACTTTGATTTTACCGGATTCCAGCAATTTGTTCGCCATCTCTGCTGCTAGGCCCACTGTCGCGATCTGCGTGCCACCGTAGCCCTTCCTAAGACTGAGCACATTTCCTTCGACAACTCCAATGTTGTACTGCGCTTTGATTGCATCGCAGATGTCACTTCTGGTGGTGACTTCGTCAAGGTCTTTGATTTCAATCGTGGATCTCTGCACTAAAGTGCGGATTTCCGCTTCTGCGCCAAGATTTTCGCCGATTTTACTCCTGAATTCTTCGGTTCTGTCACCAGATTCGCGCAGCTGGAACAACAGGTCTCCTTTCTGGGTTCTCCTAATCTTTGTAACCGCTTCACCCAGGTTATGGAGTTTGGGGTCCCCTTTGACCCTGCGAAGTATTTCGGCATATGAAAGTTCACCCTTGCTTGCCACCACGATTGCGTCAGGTCGCGTTTTTTCGCGCGCGGGCTTTCTTGGCTTCTTTTTGGGAACTTTCAACCAGGCGCTGTCGTCGCCCTTGGACAGTTCTTTGCTCGCCGTCCTAGCGGTTATTTGATCATTTGTGGCCTGCTCATTCACTGTCGATTTGGCGGGCTTCTTGGGATGGGCCTTCTTTCTCTTTCCGGCATTGCTTTGATTTTGGGGCACCACTTTGCCACGTGATGCCTTCTTCGCTTCGACTAAGGGCGGTGACTTCGGCGGGCGTTTCGAGCTCGGCGACTCTATAGGCTCTAGCCTTCGTTTGGGCCCCGAAATCACCTTAAGCCATGGGGATGTTTGGGAGGTGTTTTCTTTGCTGATAACTTTCTTGGGCTTGCTATCACGCATCTCGTTCGCCGAGAGCTCATTGAGCGTTTTGATGCTTTCTATTGCATCCCGCATTGGTTGGTGAATTGATCGCCTTTTACCATCCTCCAGCATTTCCACTAGGGCTTTTATTTGTTCCCCTAATTTGTGAAACACGGACGGCTGGTTATTCGGATCCAGCACCATCCACGCATTTCTTTGAGGCGCCGCTTCTCCATCAGGACTCCTCTGGGGCGATGGCGGCTGTCTAGCCGGAGATCTTCTCACCATCGAGCTCTTCCGGAATGGGTTCTCTCCGTTGATCTTATTCTCCTGGTTTTGTTGATGTTGATATTGTTTATTTGTGTTCATTTTTGTTGGGTCCCCACTCAAAGCCGCTGTCAATGCTCGGGTGTGTAGTCACCTAGCGATCCCATGGTTATCTATGCACGCAGTGAGGCCATGCAAGGGTTGACACAGACCCTTATGGGGTTATGTGCCAGAGCCGGATCCGGATGTCTATGTGTGTGTATGTGTGTATGCGTGTATGTGTGTATTGTGTATATAGGTTACGTAGGCTAAGCTTTATTTTAAGTTAGATATTAAGTTTTTATAAAGAATAAAAAATTATGTCCATATGCTAAGTTTTTGTTAACAATTTTTTTTCTTAGCTTGAAGTATAGAAAATAAATATCCGTAAAGAAATTGTAAATATAGTCGAAATACATAGTTATAAGAATTTAGAGTAGCTTAGAGTGCTTGTGTGGGGCCAGTAAGTTAGTATAAGATTATTAAGTAATTTTAAGCTAGCAATTAAGCATTTGTAGGTAGTATGTAGGTGTTAGTGTTAAGAAAATAAAATGCATTTAAAACTGAAAACTGAAACTGATTTGGGAAGTATGCTCAACAATTTTATAAAATGCCTCAACGTACAAATATCTGGGTGAATTTGTCCAAAACATAGGTGATACTAATATAAGTCACCCTTGAACACCAACGTAATGTCTCCTCTCTTACTTTTTTTTGTCGTTATTTCCACCCCCAGTGCTCCATAGAAATAGCCAGCCCCTTTAAACTTTCAACCGTAATACCAGTCTCGCTATGTATGCCCGTTAGTATATCTTCAAGCCCACTTTCGGATGTACTCTGAAACATCGTGATTCATTCCTTAGCCGTACAACTCGCTTATGGAATGCCCTGACGAGCTCCCTATTTCCTGGTCCTTGTAACTCTCAAAAATTTAAAACAAATGTACATCAGTATTTCTCTTCTATTCCTCCCTAATTTTCGTTTGCGCGCGCTGTCTACAAACATTTTAAAGGTACTCAAATCCTTTGAGCGCGAGCTAATTATAAAATAGAAAAAACCTCGTGGTTCCAGTGGTTTTCGACGCAACACGTTCAGTCCAATGCTATCCATGATGACGCCAAACTACTTAGCTTCATTGGAAAAACGGATGGTGATGCACCACTGGTTAAGTCCTTGATGAATTAGAACAGTCAGCTTCCTCATTCTCAAATAAAAAATTGAACAACCTCCGCTTTTAGGGAATTGACTGAAAACCAATTTCTGGTTCACAGATATTCGATCACGTCTAGTTCTGTTTATGCTTTAGAACTAAAAGTATCTAGGAATGGTGTACAGACAGTACAGCTAAATTAACTGCATATACTTCAGGTCAGGCGTAAGAACTATTAAGAGCATTCTGCGGTGAATCGGCAAACATTCACAGTAGCAATGGAGACTTCATCCATTGTCACATGCTGACGTCAGCATCTACAAACAGAGTCCTATCAACCAGAATTGCTTTCATCCACAAAACTAATAATTCAACTGCGCTGTGTGGTCTGGTCGAATAACACATGCCGTCGAAAGTTTGGTAGTCGAAAGCATAATGCATTCGTAAAGCAGTTTTGCACCGTGCCATCTATGCACTCTAACATGAAGAAACCAAGACTGATAGGTATGAAGGTCTTGGTGAGCCTGTAGTCATCTCCTTTGATTTTCAGAAAAAATGTTATGCCTGGTTTTCACCATGGTTTCGGTTTGTACTCACCTGGCAGTACCAGTATGACAATGTAGAATGTAACATAATTAGATGTATGCCAATAGATCCAGGCGACTTGATGATATCAAAGGAAGCATATTTGTCCGGTTTGTCACCACATCCGATGATATAATAGATACTCAACCTACGTGTAGATTTAGTGATCGGAGTTGGTTGTGTGTCGTTTACGATCAGGTTCATTTCATTTTATTTCATATGTACTCATACAATATTTTGAATAAATTTATTAAAAATTATTTATCTTTTACATCTAAATAATTAATAAGGGACATTTAAATATCCATGTGATACTTTTAGTCTAGTTCAATTCAAGTGTAAAAATAGTATTAAACGCAACTTAATGGGCGTAATTATAAACAAAATTAACAATGAATGGAGTGTCCTTAGAAAAGCAAATTACAATGTTGAAAAAGCTGAATGCTGCTGTGCAATTCACATTGAAAAAATTAGGGACAATAATATAAAAAATGTAAGACATACATACGAGTAGATACAAGAGTAAATGAAAGGAGATCCTATTTTACAAAGGATATCAGAGAATATGCATTCTATACCCGCAAAATCAATACCCAGAAGCTAATGCTTTACAAATTGTTCGAATACTCCAGGAGATGCAATTGCTCTGATCGGTTTTGGGAGTTCATTAAAAAATTAGAGAGCGCTGGTGCGAGAAAATCTACAGATGCAACATTTGAATAGCTTTTACGTAAATTATGATATAATCAGAAATTAATCTACTATGTAATTTTCCTGATCTGAAAAATAACATTTTTAACACTTTAAAATAATATAAGTGACGGACTGGAAAAATTGTTATATCACAAGACAATAGAAAAATGGATAGTTTTTGTAGTGTTTATGACAAATTTTTCTTATAACATTTTTCTGCGGATTTTATAGCGGCTGAACTTTGTTGTTATAAGCACACCCCAACACGCAATACGATAATAAAGCCTTGAGTTAAAAATGCCATTGTATATATTTAATTCGTATTAATTTCTTAGAACTGTAATATCACGTTATACCCTGTATCCTGAACTGTAATAGAAACTATTTATTTGTAAATTCAAGTAGAGATGGCGGTAGTAGCTGCCGCCATGATGCTGTTAGAGAGAGATGTCACTTTTGGTTTTAATCTGAAGAGCTACCAGTAGCTCGGGGTACCAGCATGCACGATTTCCAGGAACACACCTAAGTAGCTATTACTTCGCGAGACTGGTAAGCAATCAATGCTACTCGTTAAACTCCTATGTTTGGTGCAAATGGTTTTGCACGTTTGTTATGAATGTGCAAATCTCCATCCAATTTTTTTCTGATGATATGTAGTGTATTCCACCGAGCTTATTACCTGATCATTGAAGTCGGCTTTTCTTCTTCTGTGATCCTTTTGACGACTACTGCCTCTTAGTTACTGTACGTTCTCCTATTATAGACTCTCTTCATCTCGTACGCAAGGATACCGGTGGGAATCATCCTGGCTATAAAAAGAAGCAGCTTCGTCCGAAATCGTTCTAAAGCAAATGCGCTAAGTCGATATGCTGATTATAACTTTCTTCTTTCTTCCTTTGTCGCTAGAGCCCCTCCCTAAACTAGGGCAGTGTATAACAGAACTGAATTTACTTATTTTTTTTTTATTTAATTTGCGGGTGCTCAAGGGATTTAAGTGTCCTTAAAATGCTTGCACACAGCGCGGTTGAAGGAAAATCAAATAGGATGGAAAGACAGGTACCAACGAACGTTGGATTAAAATGTTGGAAGAATGTACTGACTAGGAAATAATGAGCTAGTCAGGGCATTCCATAAGCGAGTTGTACGGCTTAGAAATGAATCACGATAAATTAGACTGCGCCCGAAAATATGCTTGAGGGTATACTAATGAGCTTCCATAGCAAGACGTGTGTTACGGTTAGAATTTTGAAGGGGTGGAATGCCCCTGGTGATATATATGGAACACTAGTGGTGGAAATAGCGATAAAACAGAGTGGGGCATGAAACATTACGTCGGTGTTCGAGGGTGTCAATTGTTTAGTGTTATTAGTATCACCTATGAGTTTTATCGACGGTTTTAACCTCTATCTAGTAGGTGTTATGGGCGCACTGAATCAGACGTAGGCATTGTACTCCAATTTCGGACGGATAAATGATAAACTATACATATATTGAGGCCCGAACAGGGGAAGTGAGGTATTTCTTACATCGCTTGAGGAAAATGAGACATTTCGCAGCATTTTTGACGACACAGAACATGAAGTCATTTCAACGTAAGTTGTCATTGACATACGAGTACATGCCAAGGATGGAAAGTTCATCGGTTTCGACGATGCAAATGCCATTGATGGATAATGGCTGGATATTTAAATTTCGCTTTAACAACAGCAGACAGCATTGTGTTTTGGAAGCATTAAATCCCACTCTGTTGATAGTTCCCCAATTGGTTATGCTGTTAATATCGGAATTTAATGAGCTTAACATAGGCTGTCGTTCCCGTTCTACAGCCAAGGAGCAGGGACGCGAGTCCGGGAACGAATATGAAAAGCAGAGAGTACTGTCATCAGCAAAGGAATATATCGGATTAGAAGTAGCAGACAAGAGATCATTAATGAAAACCGAATCGAGTGTCGGAGACAGAACGGAACCCTGGGGCACACTAGCATTTATTCTGTGAATATCAGACTTAAAACCATCCAAGACCACATGAATTGAAGAAGAGAGTCATGGATCCCAAAAGCATGCATATTCGACAAAAGAGCTTTATGACAAACTCTGCCAAATGCCTTAGAAATATCAAATGCAACTATCTTGCTTTCGCCAGATTGAGCAACGCTTTGGTTCCACTTTTCGGTGAAACATGCCATCAAATCACTAGGGGACCTGTTGCTACGAAAACCGTATCGCCGGTCATTGAGAAGTTTTCGTGTTTCGAGGTATTTCATTGAGCTGACAATCATTTCGTTTTCATCACCTTAGAAAGATTAAAGTGCAATGGGTCTGTAGGAAGAGACAGAAGGAGATTCGCTTTTTTTAGGGACGGGCTGGACAAATGCTGTTTTCCATCTACTCGGAAAGAGTCGTAAAGAGTAGGATTGAATAAAAAGCTTACGCAATAGTTTTGCAAGCGAAGAAGAACACCTCTTCAGAAGAAGGGAAGATATACCATCTGGATCAGCGGATTTGTAAATGTTAGGTTCTTTAAATATTCTTGCTACTAGACGAATGCGAAAGTGTATTCGTGCCATTGAAGATTCGATGACTCAAGTGTAGGCGAGGAACAATCACAATCAGGAAGTGTTTGCAGCAAGCAGATTGGCATTGTCCAAATAACTGACGCCCGGAATATCATTGTAAATGAGCGTTGGTATGGAGGCTGGAGTAGAATTTCTAATGTTTTTGACGAACGACCACCATTTTTTACGAACTTTGGTATATTATAGTATTTTTTGCATCAGCCTTTAGTCGTATTGAAATTTCACACGTTCAAGAAAGACGTGGCTCGTTTAAACTTTTTTTCGGTTTCCTCTGTCGGATTGATCTTGAAGGACCGAAAAAAACATTTCTCTAACCCGTACCCGTCTTACCTCTTTAACCGATGAGAGATAAATAATCTCATTCCAATAGAGAATAGTGTCAGTGATCATATCAGCAGCGGCATCCACGTCGTTATCGAGGAAACATAAGGACCAGTTAAATTTCCTAAAGAAGGTGCTAAGGTGTTAAGTCCACTCCAGTTAGCTTTCCTGTATTCCCATACGGTTCTTTTAGGAATTTTTTTCTAACTGTGTGGGCAGCATACGAGAAATTAGCTGATATGACACAATGGTCCAAGGAGCCTAGAGGAGAGAGCACATCAACGGTATTAGGGTGAGAAGTTAAAAACAAGTCCAGGGTTTTGGGAATTTTAACCACATGAAGTTGAGTTCCGGATTGGTGCACGTACACATATTGTGGTGGAATTTGGTAAGCTACATCACTGCACGCGTAAATGGCGAGACCGCGTGAGAGAAGAATAATGGCACTAATTCGTAATTGGTTAGCTTCAGATCAGAATGATCTGACAGGTGTGGGCGGGGATCTACGTGTGTTTCGCGGTGCTGTGACATAAGGCCATATGTCAAAATATACAAAGCGACATAAGGCCATATGAATTTGAGACATTTGACCATATGTTTTTTTTTTTTTTTTTTCAATATTACATTCACTTACCTGATCAAATTGATGCCATGACATAACGCCAAGCGACATAAGGTCAAATTCCAGCTTTGTGAAAGTGACATAAAGCCAATTTGTGGTACCTTATGTGATAATATTTTGTTGCCATTTGAAAGCAAGTATTTCCTATTTAAAAGGGATACATCATGTTAACTACAGTGCCCGTTTTATGGAGAGTCTTTGTAATGTGTTCGTTAAAAGTAAGTTTTGTTTCCAGATAAACACCTAAATACTTCACTGAAGTCTACCAATGTATGTGTTGCCCGTTTACAATTAATTGGTCGGACGGAAGATAACAAGACTTTATTTCTATTGTGAAAAAGATAGCTTTTATTTTTTCCTCATTAACTTTAATTTTCCATTTGTTTAGATATGGAATAACTATTCTCTATCTATCTTTTAAATTAGTCTCAATATTGAGACCAAATTTATGCGACGAAAAAATCGCAGAGTCATCAGCGTACAGGGCAAAATCACATTCCGGTAAATGGGGAAAATCAGCTAAATACGTGTTGAACAAGATCGGTGCAAGAACGGATCCCTGAGGAACACCTGCATCTACATTACAAAAACATGAATTACTATTATTGACATGAACTTTGTAACTTCGATCGGACAAAAAACTCTGGACAACTTTCCAGATGGGAAATGGGAAATGGAATCTAATCATTTTATATAATAAGCCATTATGCCACACAGTATCGAATGCCTTTTCAATATCCAGTATTAATAATACGGTTAATTTTCCTAAAGCACGATTCCTCTTAATACTATTGCAAATTCGTAGAATTTGGTGGTTCGTACTATTAAAGCGCCTAAGGCCAAATTGCAAATTGAGAAGTATATTTTGCTCATCGATGGTTTTGAGTACTTTGGCCTTTATTACTTTTTCATAGATTTTACTTATGCTACTCAATAGACTTATAGACCTATAGCTAGTTGGTTTATTCGGAGGTTTTCCTGCTTTTAGGACAGGTATTACTTTTGCTTCTTTCCAAGCAGTTGGAAAGTATTGAATTTTTAAACAAGCATTTATTATGAAAGCTAAATATCTAGTTCCAGCCTTGGGTAAGTTCTTCAAATAAACATTTCTTACTCTATCTAGACCACCAGTTTTCCTTACATTGAGATTATCTGTGATGTGTTCTATCTCAGCCTCAGTAATGAACGCAGTTTCAGGTGTTGTGGTTATTGAGACATTAAAGTCTTGCAACTTGTTTTGTACAAATGCGTTAGTATTAGTGTCGCCTAGATGTAGGGAAACGCAATAGTTTTTAGCAAAACTCTGGCAGAAAATATTGGCTTTGTCTGGATCAGTGTGACACGTTGCACCCATGTTTGTAAAAGTAGGAATATATCTATTTTTGTTTTTCGTAAATTTCACGCTATTACATAAAGATTAGAAAATTTTTCTAAAGAATTGATCTTCCTATTCCACTCTTCATGGGATTTCGTTTGAATAAACTTCGCTATGTGTCTGTTGAAGTGTTTTACCAGCCTTTGAGAGATGGGCTGTCTAAATCTTTGCCAGTTTCTTCGGTGCATATTACGCAAACGAATAAACTCCAAAACATGAGCTGGAAGTTTTATACAAGAAAACTTTTATTCAACTTTTGGCACACTTATATCAGCGGAACTAAGAATATGTTCGGAAAACTGAGAGACGATATTGTCAATGTCATCTTTGCTCCAGGCTGGTAGGAACGTTTCTAAGTCTGGATTGATTTCGGATCGAAAAATGTTCTAATTTGCGTGTTTCAGATCCTGGAAATATTGCACGAGTTTTTCACCGGAACAGGGAAGCCGACAAAGAACTGGATTATGATCTGAGGATAGGTCATTAATTGTTACTGGCTGGGAAATATGACTAAATAAGTTAGTGACAAAAAAGTCAATAACAGAGGATGACCACGAGAACCAGCTGGAATATAAGTAGGACTGGGCCGTCCGACGTGTGAGTCAAAGTGTTATGCCCTTACAACAAAATGAAACTGTGCACCAACAAAATTCACACTTACAACCCGCTATTCATCGGTTGCTACATGCACTCAGTCATTGCGCGTGCCGTATGACAAATACAGTACTATAACCGGGGGCGGGAGAGTTGGGATACCTGCAATGTGTTTTTTTGTTTTTGGTTATTCGTTAAGACACTGCACTGCGCTGCACTGCGCAGAATATTTTTAGTTTTTTGTTTGTTTTCCCAACACACGAGCAGGGAGTATAAACTTGCGAGAGCACTATGCTGAATGCACCCTGAAAGCCATCTTCCGTTCAAGAGAACGAAGTATCAGCGATTGTAGTTCCAGCCAAGTTGACTTAAATCTTGCTTAACAGTCTTACCGCTTTCAAGCCAGTTCGATAATGTGACTGCTGAATTCACTTAATTTTGTTTGCATCGAAGCTCATAATGGGATCACCGCAAATGAGATGGCCAACGAACTTGATTGGCAAGGCTCTGGCAAGAATTTTTGTAAAGTCTTTCAAGGTCTTTTACTGACAGTGGGATTGCTTGTGAATACAAGTGCAGACGGCATTACTCGCCGGTCACATCAAACGAGCGGTTACCGGCTTTTCTCAGGTCCCTCAGTAGGAAATACCGTATATACACTGTTTAATGGTGCACCACGCTATTGATAGACATCTAAGTGTCCTAGATATAAGTGACATAACATCTTCTGATGCTTCCTGGAGAGTGCTAATGGATTAGTTTTTCGTTCGAACGCATATTTTTGATAAATTCTTAGTTAAAATCGATAGAAGAACAAGAACCTAAGTGCAAGAAGTTCGTAATTTTAATAAAATTGAAACCCCGATGTAGGTTATCTATGGTTGTGAAAATATATATTAAAATCATTCAATAAAAGTATTTTGTTTGTTTATTCATGTGTCAAGGCATGAACACATGCAAATTACCCAAATATTTTGCTACATGCCCTTTGTGTAAATATCAATTTCAATATGTATTTTAATTTCCATAGTTCTGTTAGAAAATAATGTTTCAGCTCACGTGTGTATTCACATATTCAAATGTAAACTATGCACTGAATTTTCTAAAATTTATTTATTTTTTTTAGTGTTTTTTTTCCAAAAGAATCTAGGTCGCCTTTCGTCACTAGTCGAAAATATATTCCAAAAGGACATTCCGTCGTATAATACGTTATGCCCTGCACTAGTCGAATTCAGTTAGGATGCTTTTTGCATAAATGACGATGCCTCTGCCTACTGCACGTTTGGCAAATTGCTACCTTAATCTGATTACCAGTTAGAGTATTCCCAAAAACCACCACGAGCACCAGTAACTTTTAGCCAACATGGGCCTATTGGACTCTGAAGCAACGCCTAGCTGTGATTTATTATGCAGGATGAGCCTAAGATCTAATTTAAACATAAGGGTGTGTAAGTGTGTGTTTGTGCAAAAAGTTCTCCATGCATACTCGTAATATTCTCGACGAATGTGGACACTAAAAAATGGCAATGTAATTTAGTCCAATACCAAAGGAGGAAGGACATGCAAATAGAAATGGCAAAAATCTGTTAGAACTGAAATAAATTAACTTATTTGCGAAATTACAAAAAAGAAAACAAAAACGGGAAGAAAAAGCGACTTCAGCAAGGAAAAGGATAATCGGATGGAATTTTTATTACCCAAAGGAAGATTTGGAAATAATTATTCATCTCAATTACTCGCATTGGCGACAACGGTGACAAGTTTGGCGATGACAGCCATCCTGTGATGTACTGTCAATCTGTTTGAAGGAGGATTATAGAGAAGGACTAATAAAATGTAAAAGAGGACAGCAGGCGGACGAAGAATAAATCAATGGAGATGTTCTTAGTAAATCACAAAAAAGTTTATATTATTATGAGAATACAGATAATTTAAGGTAAGTGCAGCAATGTCTATCCCATAAAGTTTTAAGCAAGATACCAACTTTGGAAAGTGAAGAACTACATGATGACTGTTTTTAATATACATATACACAATTACATAAATCAGGAATCTGTGAATTCAAAGGTAGGGCAGTGATAAAATGCAATATAACGTCACGATAATAATAATATAAGTGCCCTATACGTCTTTGATAACACTCAGCCAATTCAATGCCAATTGTGTTTTGTTTGTAGAAATACGTTATTAATGTTTTCATAAATACTAAGACCGGTATTCGCGTTTCTTTCTTAGATATCTTATATCAATCACTCACAATTCAATTCGTTTCTTGGGCTCCAATCTTAGAGCCATGTTGAATTGAATATCTGAGTCCACCCAAAGATTCCCCGACAATTCCTCACTTCTTCTGCGGTTAGTCTGATAGAGCGTTCTGCTTTTCTGAATGCCTGAATAAATGATTTGCATTGTATGGCTTAAGGTTAAATTAATCTAATTACACTTCCTTTATGGAATAGTGGTGGTTATAACTCACTTCATCAGTCACTCCTATGGATCTGTAAGTTTGAGATGAGGATTGACCATTATAACCTATTCAAAGCTTAATGCGTATGCATTTACTTACTTACTTAGGTGGCGTTACAGTCGCTACAGGGCTAAATGATCCTCAACCAATAGGACTCTTTAGGTCTCTTCCAAACTGCCTTCAGTTGCGCACTCTAAGTTGAGGTCCCATCTGTGTTGTTGGAATCGAAGACCCTTCGGCATGGAGCGTTCATTCGCTTTACCTGTGCCAGCTTTTGACCAGGCCAGAGTCACTTTAAAACTCGTAGAATTTGTAATTATGTTTCCTCCTTCAAACGCTGTCAAAGCAAAGAGGACCAAAAATCAGCTGAAGGTCGAAGTTATATAATAGATGTGTGTTGTAACGTTTTGTCTCATTCTTTACGTTATGTGTCCCTTCTTGATGGTAGCATATAGTTGGTTTTGCCCTCATGACTAAATCTATATTTGTCGCTCCTACTACTACTACTACTACTACTACTACTACTACTACTACTACTACTACCACTACTACTACTACTACTACCACTACTACTACTAATACTACTACTACTACTACTACTAGTACTACCACTACTACTACAATACTACTACTACTACGACTACTACTGCTGCTGCTGCTGCTGCTATTACGACTACTACTACTAACTACTACTACTACAAACTACTACTACTACTACTACTACTACTACTACTACTACTACTACTACTACTACTACTACTACTACTACTACTACTACTACTACTACTACTACTACCACTACTACTAATACTACTACTACTACTACTACTACTACCACTACTACTACCACTACTACTACCACTACTACTACAATACTACCACTACTGCTGCTGCTATTACGACTACTACTACTACTACTACTACTTCTACTACTACTACTACTACTACTACTACTACTACTACTACTACTACTACTACTACTACTACTACTACTACCACTACTACCACTACTACCACTACTACCACTACTACTACTACTACTACTACTACTACTACTACTACTACTACTACTACTACTACTACTACTACTACTACTACTACTACTACTACTACTACTACTACTACTACTACTACTACTACTACTACTACTACTACTACTACTACTACTACTACTACTACTACTACTACTACTACTACTACTACTACTACTACTACTACTACTACTACTACTACTACTACTACTACTACTACTACTACTACTACTACTACTACTACTACTACTACTACTACTACTATTACTACTACTACTACTACTACTACTACTACTACTACTACTACTACTACTACTACTACTACCACTACTACTACTACCGGCAGCTCAACAAGCACGTGTCGTGCCTGAAATACAGTCAAACTCGTCATACGCTCTTCGTTTATTCACTATTAGATAGGTGTCTAGCAAGACCCACGCGGTGGTAATGATGTGGCGAGATCAACCATCTATAAATGCACACCTGGTGTGTAGCGATAGATTTGCTGATTTCTCCGTCAATTTTAATGTTAATGACCCAATCACATTGTTTTAATGTTATTGGGTACTGTCTTCACTCGAAACAACACAGCAAGTTTGATTGTAAGCAGATATGCTTTAGGACTACACTGTTGTGATTGCTATCTGTGAGATATGCACAGGTACATTTTCCAAAGCGTATAATTATATATATGTGCCTCGTATGTATTCATGTATTCGTATAGGACTCAATTGACAAAATTCATTGCAGTGCTCAATTCAAGAACTTGTTTTGACTTTATATCGAAAGTAAATCTATTGAAATCCACATCCGGTCAATAAATTGACACCTAACAGGCTCTTGTGCCCACCTGGGTAACCCGTCTCTTGGGTAACCATCAAGACCAAGAAGGAAATTCTATTCAAAACAAAGTGTTTTACACTAACTCGAGATCCGCTTTCCCAAGTCTCCTTTAACCAAAGGCGATAATTCGATAATCACAAATACATCCATATATGTATACACTTCAATATAAATATACTTTGCATAGTTGAATTTTGAGGAAATGTTTGCAAAATTAATTAACTTGCCACTGAGTTGGCCACACAGTCACACTCTACCAGCTCAGGTAACAGCATCAGCATTAGAGTTTGGCTTTAGCTCTAGCCCAATTTGCATTAGCAATTCAAAGCAAGAATAACGAAGACTTTCAATTAAATTGGCCAAAAAGTTTAGCCCCCATATGTGAACCTTTTAGATACATATACTCATACTCGTTGTATTCGTATAACCACCCAAACAGAAGAGGAATAAAATTTGCTCAAAGTCCACAATTTGTTCGTGTGTTGTATTCTAAACACCAGAACCGAATGGCCAGACGGAAGAGTTTCCATTTTTGTACTCGATAGTCTAGGTTGATTTTGTTGTTGGTGTTACCGTTGCTGTTTCTGTTGCTTTGAAGGTTTTATTGAAGGACAAAAGTAAAGGCATAACTCAGAGAGTGTACAGAAAACTCAAAAAGGCTCAAAGGAAAACAGTGTAACACTTGGTAGAATGCGAAGAATGGGCTTGTTCCTTTCTTTTTCCTCTTCAGGAAGGACAATATGGTTTCTTTTTGTTTTTATTGTTCTGCCTTGGTGGAGACAGCAAAGTTGCGTGTATTCCAGCTGGACATTAACTTGGTTCTCTTTCGGATCGACATGTTTAGATACATGGGTGCATGTGTTTGGGCTTTTGCTTTGCATTTTGCAACTAGCAAAAAACAGATAATGTACGAGCAACCTTTCTCACTCCGACTCGTAGCCATTTGAATCATTGTCGAGAGTGCAGTTGGCTTCATATAGTATAAATTGACTTCTTCGAGGAGTGAGCACTATGTATGCTTTTGTTTTCTTTTTATTTTTGTCGTATACCTTTCGGCCGAAGAAAAAGGAGTCTAATGCAAACTTGGACATACATTCTACGTGAATATAGCCATACGCAGATTGCTTTAAAGAAGCTCATTCATATGCATGCAGTGTAATGGAGTTATGGAGAACCATTTTGTTTGATGTTCATAAGAAAATTTTCCATTTAACCAAACGTGTTTACGCTTTCCCTTTACCTTATTTCTTGTGGTCCTTTTGCTTGACTTTACTCAATACAGCTCATCATTGTCGTAGCCGATAGAAGAAGATTGTCGTCAGTGTATCCAGGATACGTACATATATGGTACACTAGCACATTGGGGATAGCCGGTATAATTGTCAATTGTCATATAAATATAACTGTGTCTGGGGTAGGTAGTTGCTTATACTATATAATTTTGTATAACCAGAGCCAGCTGCTGCTATTTCCAGTGCTTTTGGTGCAGCTATCCACAACACTAGCATCCATGGAGTTGCTGTCGTCAATGGGACTTTCCACAGCTGATAGCTCCCAGAAGTCGAACAGAATTAGTATGCAAGAAGTTTTCCTTTATAGCATTTGTATGTTTGTAGCATCAATGGAGCTGCATTGGCATCAAGAATAGCTTCTCACGAGTGCTAGCAGCTTGTTCCTTACATCTTGACTCCATCGTAGTCCACATCCAGAAAATCGGGTTCACATACATGCATATGGACCAAAAGACAGCGAGTCCTTGTCTAATAACTTTGCAAATTGATATTTTATGTGAATTAAGCAAAGATGGGATTAAGTCCGTTTAGCTTTAGTTGATAAACTTTTGGTAGAGTATGAGTGAATTTATCATCATTGGACAAACAGGCAGCTGCAGATACATCCATAGTGTACACCACTCACTTCATCAGAAACTTTTCATTTATGCAATGCTACAGATGCTTCTCATATGCTCTTTGTATGATAAGGAGAAGATCCTCATGGCAAAGATGCTCACCAAGGGCAGGAATCTTAGAATGCTATTATCTAAGTTACTGTCTTCTCCATTGGAGTTTACCATCCAACTTTGACTGATGGGTGAAAGTGTGTTGACTATCAGTCTTAAAGCTCATTTCAAACTTTTGCATGACTCTAATGTGCTTATAAGCGCCGAGTTTGTCGGTACAAATCTTTCTATTTCATGGGAACGATGGAGACCAACAGGAAAGTTTAAGGTACTCAGAAGTTTAATCGTGATTACAGGTTTAAAAATTCAGCCAAGGACATGAAATAAAAATCATATCCTTCAGGCAAGGATAAGCAGCAAATGTAAAAAAAAATTGTCAACAGAAAAACCTGAAACATGTTTGGATAATTATATTGTCTAGACGAATTATAACCGTATTTGTGGTTTTCCAAATTTAGAATGTTTATGTTTCTGGTTATGGTTTTTTGCGTCTTTTTCCATCAAATAATTTGAACTGCATACCTAGCGGACTCATTCATAGGCCTGAACAACCAAGAAGAAGTGTTCTTGGTATAGTTAGGTTCTCTACAATTTATTGAGTAGCCAAAAATAAACAAAGCAGCTGTATTGTAGATACCTGCTATTTCATTCACCGTAAAATGGATGGCAACTATTGTAATTTAGCTTTTGTGAGCAAACAAAAAAAGTATGAGACTCGGGCGTAATTAACAGATAGCCATAGAATCAATCAACGTATAATAACATTTCAGCAACCGCATTTCAAATTTATCCTCTTCAGTATTATTTACTGTAACACCTGATGTCAGACGAAGCGTCAATTGGATGCGGTTAGCTTCAACGTGCTTCAGTTCTCTCCAATTTATTCTCCATGGTCTTCCTTTCTTCTCAACTGAACTGCCCCAATGTTTCTTAAAACAGCCCACTCCCTTATGACTGGTAGTCTGAGGCAGCCAGGAAAAAATCGTTCGTATAATAACTAGCTTATATGACTACACCATCTTTTCGGCTGATTACTACCAAAAATGGGTAGGATTATGTAGAAATTCGCTGTCTCTTAGTCACATAAGTCTTTTTTCCTTGCTTTCCAACTCTCCTCTAGATTCGATGGCACTAATCTACTGACCATTTCTTCGCTGTGGTACAGAGGAACATGCTATGACGTTATGGGATCCCACAGCCTTTCAGTGTTGCACCTAGAAATACAAGCATTTTGATGATATTCACAAGTGCTGGCATAGATTGGCGATCACGTACTATTCCTATATCCGAGCTATGTTCGTTACAGATGTCTAAAAGACAATATTTCAACAATTAACTAATCAGTAAATATCCAGGACTATCAAGATCACTATCACTATATGATGCTGATTTTAACTCAATACCAAGTGTATTGAGCCCAAAGGAGATTATATTGAGAAATAATTTTTTTTTTTTAAAAAAAAACAATCTTCCATTCAAATAGTAAAAAAGTTATGATTCACCCTGACTGCCGACTGTATCCTTGGGTTTGAAAATTCATATGAAATTGATAAAATGGTAACTTAGCATAGATGGCTCCAAAATTGGAGGACTAGATTTCACAAGGCCTTGGTAAACCTTCTTACCAGCTTCGGGCTATTTAAATAATGCAAGGTTTCCTGAAAGGAATCAGAAAGCTGAATTGATGGTGTCTTATCTGAGTTCCAGGTCACAAGAGAATTGCAGAAAATGAGATCGGAGATGAATTTGATAGGAAGACTTATTAAGACCTGAACTGTATTAAGACTGTCTGTATTCTGGGTGAGAGCTTTCATTGATAACTGGAGTTTTTCTTAATGCAAGCGTAGATGGCAATCAATAGTCAACTGTATTGTCTCTTCTGCTCAGTAGGGTAAATCAATCTTTCTAGTGTCTTAATGAGACATAATTCTGAAGTAGCTAGGGCAACTATTCAACCTTGAGGGACAAAGCGGCTAAGGTAGGCGGCACATAAGGTGGCATTCGTTGTTGTAAGGGAACCTCGGTATGTGAAACTTGCGTATGAAACAGCTCTGTATGTGTTGATTTTTATTTATTTATTTATATCTTTATTAACACGCAAATAAATTACAATGCTAATATAATTTATTGAGCTTTAGCTACAAGGACCACCAGCTCGATAATAAAATACATAATATTATGACATTTACGTATATTAATAGTTACAATAGCTTTCAGATATGCTTTTCCATTTTTGTCTCACAGATTAGTTTGTAGGTTTGGTTGATGTTTTCTTCTGATCGGTTTTCAGTAAGGATAGGTTGGGAAAGAGTATTTTTGCGATATCTTTGATTTTGGTACAATCATAGACAAGGTGTTTGATGGTGATTATTTCATTTTCGTTACAGAGATGGCAGTTTGGAGGATCCTATTTTGATATTAGATTGCCGTGTGTGGTGTAAGTGTGGCCCATTCGAAGCCGCAGATATATTTTGATTTTTTTCCATGAGCATTGTGTGGGATAGATGGTACTTTTAGTATTTGGATTAATAACAGAGTGGTGATGTCTATATTACGCCCAGTCGTCATATAATTTCACGTTCCAAAAATGATGTATTTCTTTTTTTGTGTCCTTGTTGTTTGGAATATAAAACGTAGCTAATGGTTCAGTTGTTGCGGATTTTGCGGCCTTATCTGCTGTTTCATTGCCTTTTATACCAACGTGACCTGGAATCCACATGAGTTTTATTTTTTTCTGACTTCCAATAAGTTTATTGCCGATAATCTCAGGAAAAAGCGTTCTGTTGTCAATATTTAACACTGCTTCTAGTATGGAAAGGCTGTCTGAACAGATAATAGTCTTTTTCGAACCTGAGATTTCGATTGCCTTTAAAACAGCCATAGCTTCGGCTGAGAAAACTGAAGCAGTATATCTCAGAAGTCCTTTTGATATTATGGTACCGTCTTGGGTGGAGACGGCAAAGCTGTGTCAAGCTCATTTCTAGATCCATCGCTGAACACGAAATTAAACTTATGTTGTTTTTCGGTCTGCATTATTTCAAGGAAACTCTGCTTATACTACTCGTTCGAAGTTGTTGTTTTTTGTAAACCCTTGAGTTGGGTATTTTCACAACCTTTGGTAGATTCCAAGGTGGCTTGGCGGCAGGTCGTATAACCTTATTCAAAATTGGGATATCCATTTGTTTTGAAAATTGTATAAGATTATAAAGCGTAGATGGAGTTTTCGGAACTTTATTGCGGCTTAAGCACTGCTTAGCATCGATTGAGACAATACAATTTTCGGTTGTACTAAACTTTTGAATGAGGAGATATGTGAGGTGCTGAACTCTTTGCTCTATGGAAGGAAGACCCGCTTCAGCTAACATGTTTTTAATACTCGTAGGTGTAGTTCTAAAAGCTTTTAGGCTTAATCGTATAGTAGTATGGTACTGGGGTTTTATTATATTTGGCGAAGATTTTGAGCACTTTCCATAAATACTCATTCCATGATCGATTTTGGCAAGAATGGTTGATCTGATGATACTTATAAGGGAAGTAATGTGAACTAAACTATTCTTAGATGATAAGTACTTAATAATGTTAAGTCTGGGAGCTAAGCTTTTTTTTAAGTACAAACAATGTTCCTTAAAATTAAACTTACAATCAAATATTATTCCAAGCAAACAGAGATTATTTATATTAACTATTGCATTATAATTCGAACATAAAGCAACATTTTTCTACAGATGTGTAAAATTTAATTTTTTTTATATGAAATTTTTGAGCCTGAGTAAGAACACCAGGCCGAGATATCTGCCAGAATGTTTGAAGATGTAGAGGCAGTAGCTGTGCAATCTTTGCATTTTATTAAGCAACGTTAAGTCATCTGCATACAAAAAATGCTCCAAGTTTTTATCTTTTCTTATAATTTCGCTAAGATCTTTAAAAGCTATAATGAAAAGCGCAACTGAAAGAGGAGATCATTGAGGAATTCGGTTTTCAAGATTTTTTACTGAGGAATACACATGACTTAATTCATCACATGATGAATTCGGTTGTAAAGTTTTTGTCCTCAGAATATAGTGACCAAGTTTGAATAAACAGCTCTGCGATTTCATGTGGGCATGTTAGGTTTTGAGATGAAGTCTTTATGGTGAAAAATAAGGCTGTTATAGTTGCCTGTTAATGACTTTACATCCGCCCAGAGCTTTCTAGAGCTGGAATTGGGGTTTATGTTTTCTATAATTTTTTGGAAGCATGAAGTTTTTGCAGTTTTTGCAGCTTTCCTAGAAATTGCATTGGCTTTGCTAAAGGCTATGAGATTGGGATCTGCTGGATATTTTTTTAACTTTTTCCAGGTAATTTGTTTGATTTGTCTGAGCTCTGCAATCTCCCTATTCCACCAAGGGGCCTTTTTTTGTTTGTTTGGTTTGTAATGCGTTTGAGGGATAGCTATATTTGCTGCAAAGCGGATGGATTTTTGTAGAGTGGCAGATTCTTTGTTTATGTTTGGCGATGGGTTCTTGTCAGATAGAAATTTTGAAACTTCAGACTGAAATAAAGCCCAGTTAGCCCTATCTGTTTGAAATTTTGGTCGGCATTTTATATTTAGTTGCGGAGTTTCGAATATCAATGTAGTCACTATTGGGAAGTGATCACTCCCATGCAAATCACGCAGCCTTGACCAGAAGGAGTTGGCGCAGGGTTGAGGTGATATAAAAGTTAAATCCAACAGATATGCGTGAGTGTACTATGTGTAGAGAAGTGCGTAGGTTGCCCGTCATTTAAGAGGACAAGGTTTGAGCTATAGAGGAAGTCTTCTACCATCCTACCGCGGCTATTGTGAGAAGGTGAACCCCATAATGGATTCCATGAATTGAAGTCCCCAGTGACAATAACTGGAGTTTGGAAGCCATTAATAATGTCTTCCAAGTCTAAAGCACTAAATGTTTGATCTGGATGAATATACACTGGGATTATTGTTATTTTGAATTTAAGCTCTATTTCTACGGCTATAGTTGGAAAACTGGAATTTATGCTTTTGAATTCATGAGGTATGGACTTGTGTATAAGAAGGCCTACACCTTGGGTCGAGGAGGTAATCGAGGGCAAGTTATGAAAGTAAGGTGAATAATGCTTGGGTGGTTGTGGTTGAAAATTAAATATAATGTGGGTTTCTTGAAGGGAAATAATAGGAGGATTCAGTTCATCAATGATAAGTTGGAGTTCATGATAGTTATTGAAATAACTATTAAGATTCCATTGGAGGATCAAGAGGACAATGATTTTGTTTTTTGCCTGTACAATATAATCAGTGTTATATTGTGAAAAATCTGCGTTGGCAATATTGGGGGTGTTAGATATTGATTCTGCAGTCCAGATGTTGAAGCGCCCAGGTTTACTCTTGAGCGATTCAAATCCGTGACTGCAGAGTCAGTTCGGGGAGAATCATTGTTGCTTTTATGTGTTCTCATCGTCTATTTCTATAGCGGACGTATGCTTAATTGTGTTAGGTGGTTGAGTATAAGTAGATGTGGAATGTACGTTTGTTTGAGGCAGTTTAGTTCAGAGACTAGCATTTTTTGTTTGAGTTATTGTAGAACAATATGAAGTGAAAGGGAGCTGAGAAAAATTTTGGTGTATTTTAGTGAGTGTAGTGTTTGAGTGGTTTGAAGATGATTCGGAGTTATTTGAGAGGTTTGATGGTTTGATGTTAGTGAGTGAATTGAGAATAACGTTCTTATTGCTTTGTGTGATTGGTGGTGAGTGTTTTTCGTTTTGTGTGTTTTCCATTGGTAAGGCTTGAGTAAGAGTAGATGGGGTTTATTAAAGGCTGCTAACTGTTCTGTGGTCACGGTGTGGGGGAGACTTGAAGAAGTTGAGTTGGACTTGAGAGATGAATTTATTTTTACTGTTGGTGAAGATTTATCTAGTGTCTTTTGAGTAGGTTTTACTTGCGATGGATTGTTCAATACCGAGGCGTAAGAAGGAGAGAGAGTTGTCGAAGGATTTTGTTCATTCTAAATTTGTTTTGCAATAACCATACTGCATTTTTTAATAGTTTTAATTTTTAGTATTTTTTTAGCCTGCAAGTAACGTTTAGCCTGCGGTTCAGCACAATTAGCACATAAAAGTCGTGTACAATTTCCAGTGAGGCGGTAAATTGCAGGTGACACAAGAAGTCTTACCTTTACACCATTTAGAAGTGTGCCCTAGCAATTGGCAATTACGGCAGCGCATCGGGTTTTGGAAGTATTCTTCGACTTTTACGTTGTACCAACCAATATTGAGTGAGGTGGGAGGTCGGAAAAGGTCAAAAGTAAACAAAACCAGGCCTGTACAAATCGCAGTCGGATTGCCTTCTTCATTTAATGATTGCTTTGTGAATTTATATACACTTGTAACACCTTGTGCTCATAGGTTTAGGTTAGCATCTAAGTAATATATACATGTGTTAGTGTATATAAAGGTATATACTAACATATGTGTATTATTGTGTATAACGTCTAAGTGTGTTTATGTGTATTTTGTGTATGTAGGTTAAGTAGACTAAGGTTGATTTTAAGTTAGATACTAAGTTTTTATAAAAAATAAAAAATTGTCCATATGCTAAGTTTTTGTAATCAAATTTTTTTCTTAGCCCTAAGTATATAAAAGAAACATTCCAAATAAAATATAAATGAAGTCGAAAGACATAGATATAAGAATTTAGAGTAGCTTAGAGTGCCTGTGTGGGGCCAGTAAGTTAGTATAAGATTGTTAAGTAATTTTAAGCTAGCATTTATGCATTTTTTGTTAGTATGTAAGAGTTAGTGATTAAGAAAATAAAATGCATTGAAAACTGAAAACTGTAACACCTAGTGCTTCCATTTCCTGAACAATTTAATCTTCTGGTACATTAGTGAGACAGGGGGGATTGACTGTACCTTTGGATTGATTGAGGTTTGCATGAAGTGTAACAGTTATTGGGCAGAGATTGGAAAGCATTTTTTTTGATAGGAACAAATAGAGATTAACAAATTGCCATCGCGCAGTTGAGTTATGGACTCATATCCAGTGCTTATTCTATCAATTGCTTTTTTTAACATGTTAATTTAGTATCTTTGTCTAAAGGAGAGATAACAATGAATTTGGGGTTCGAACTAATTGGTAGGGATGTATTTAAATCCAAAGGTGAGAAATTGGTAGACTTTCTTTTTTTAGTAGCTCTCGGCTCGGTAAGTGACTCTAAATCGAGAATCTCAAACCGACCACTCGATTGAGCGCGTGGCCCAGGGCCATAATTTTAAAGAAATAGAACTTACTTATTAACTAGGTTTCCACTCACTAACAAAATCAGAGAAAGAAAAAATAAATTTTTAGCGAAAGAAATCCACTACAAAGTTACGAGGTAAATCGTATACCACTGAAGAAATATGTCAAATCACACAGGAGATATCTGACCGGCCTGAAGGTTAGTCGGTGACTGTGTATGTACTGAACTGAGTAAAAATGTTGAGTAATGTCTAACTGTAGGGCCATCCAAGATCCAAGTAGAAGAAAACAACAATTACTTATCTACGTTAAAGTAAGCGCGTTACAAACTTTTCTTCTTAGCTGCGATCTTTCCAAAAACTCTAAGACTACCAAAAAAAGGGAAGACTCCAGAAAAATTTTTTCACAATCAAGAACTAACTTTATGACGGATGATGGCGCTTTTCCACAAGATTCAAGTCTAACTGATCAGCTTCTTACTTTTCTCTGTTACGAGAAAATCATTATTTTAAAGAGGATTCAGTCCTCTTAACTGTAGTCCTTGCTGGTCAGCATGAAGAAAGTCGTGCTTAATATATACATACATAAGTCATAGAGGATTGAACTGTTAGCAAGCAAGTACATGCAAGTAGATGGTATTATTCACTAAAACCGGGGTTTAAAACTATCTTCATCGTTTGACAGATCCTCCTTAGATTTGACAGCAGCGTTACCGTTACCAGGAGACTTAAAGCCAACATCCATGCAATATCACTTTTAATGGCTACAAGCGATAGCAGGTACCAGCTACATAGAGAAATATTTCTCTATTAATTTATTTAAAGTTCCAATGATGGTAACCGGAGTAAAAGAAGTTTTGAACAAAGTGGTTAAGGTTTACAAATTCGACTGTATTTATTTTCAGTCCTGGTGAATTCATGCTTTCGAGTAACATATTCTTTTTTTCCTGCCTTAATAGAGCAGCCTAACAAAATAATAGTCCGTTACGGGCAGTACCTGAATATGAGCCTAAGTTGGATACTCACAGACGTAGTGCTCTATAGTGTTGTTCACTCTACAGCAAAAGCCGTAGGGTGTTGTTCTATTTATAACTATCACACTAAGGAACTTAGCAAAAACGTAATAATCCAACATGACGGCAATAACTAGAGTGCAGCCCTTCTTATTAAGGTATAGGATAGTCTTGATATCAGAGAGAGTTTCGATATCAGAGAGAGTCTTGAAATAAAACTATTAATGGATGCTCTAACCGAGGATGCAAGCAGTCCTAATGCCGGTTCGGGTACTGGAAAATTGTAATTTGACAATTCATCATTAATTCGGCCATCTCACTGGATTGATGGATTAAGGGAAGCCCTGCACTCTAAAATCAGCTTAAAAGCCGTGAGAAGGTTTAAAAGGCTGTAGGCACACATTGACCGCCGCTTCAGACGCAGACACTTCGCCTTCTCCACCGATTCTTCACAATATAGGTCCTTGCCATTAGAGTTGAACTTTTATCCGAATAGAAAGCAGACATTGTCGTTGTACAAAAATAAATAAACGCCGAATCCTGGAACAATTTTTTAGCCATTCGTGAAAATTCGACTGCATTCCTTCATCATTGCAACCAAGGTTGCAAACCCGTGTTTTGCCGAAAACTCCTTTACACTGCCAGAAATCCGACAGGTTTTCGACATGACGTTTTCAGTCCAAAGAACTTTGTTATCCAAAATGACTTAGTCTCGTTGGTGTAACTGATGTTGGTGCCTGTATTCACTAGATAAGTCAGACTAGTCAGTTTCATCCTTCTCGTAAGGAGAACAACCTTAGTTTTGAGAGGATTGATTGAAAGCCCATTTCTAGTGCACCAATCATCGAACGTTTTAAAGCTGCCTGCGCAGCTGCAATGTACCTGTGGTCTCCCATGGAAGCCTCCGATATCACTTCCGAGCCGGTAATATCATATGTGATAGATATTAGGATAGCCTTAAATCATATTAAACGTTTATATTAAATGTTGGCAGTGAGATAATCAGGTCAGACGACATGATAAAGTGCAGGCGGCAATCGCCTCTCATGTTGCATTTGCTGATGTTCCCAAATGTATGCTGAAAATAAGGATCGTGGCATATACTAAATTCCATCTTCCTGTATTCGCAGTATTCAACAAGTTCGAAATTTGCTGGCGGCGACAGCCATGAGTTACTGTTCGTTTCGTGGTTTTCTCTGCAGCAGAAACAAAAACACAAGGTGTGGGTTTTTCCATTTGTTATTCATATATTTGTCTGAAATGTCTTAACCATCCAAAACCATTGATGAGTTTATTCCACAACCATGATTCCTGTATTCAAAATGGAACCTTTCCAAAATAAGGATCCAGTGACAGAGCTGAGATGTGGAAGGTCAATCTGAGTAAATATAATAGATTTGTACTGGGGAGTCGTCTCTTGCCTGCACTAATTGTGAAACAAAGTGCAAATTAACCCTTCCCAGATAGATAGGGATTTCATGGTCTTGAACTAAGCTTAGTCTAGTCTATAAAGAGAAAAGAGCCGTCTTTGTTTTCCTGATTGGGCCAGATTCTCTAAGACAGCCTTCTGTATTAGCTGCTCCAGTTCGCCTTACCATTTCAGAATTTTCTTAGAGGTGGTTTCCCCGCGGCATTCAAATTCCATCCACCGGAGCTGCAATCATTAGTGTGCCAAAAACTTACTAACATGGGCCATGATCCATTTCAGTGAATGTTATTTCCTCCGATCTGTTTCTCTTCTCTGTCGATCACCACTGGAGGTGTCAGACATTTGCCATTAGACTCTACATCATTTGAAGCATGCAATGTGCTTTGCAGAACTACGCAATTATCTTTCCTGCCAACGTATGATACGAGTGTTGTATTCTCGGTGAATGCAAATGTTGATTGGAACAACGGAACTTTTTCTGCATTCTAAAAGTTTTGGTTTAATGTTTTTTTGTTTTTGCGCATTGTAGCGACCATCGTTAGCTCTTGGGACAACAACTTTTGACCAAGTTGGTAAGAGGAGAAAGGTTACGTTATGACCCTTTAATCCGCTAACCAAATCCATAACTACACGTTCACCTTGATTTTTTTCTGGTAAACCGCCAACTGGCTTACCCAAATATGGTTGGATTTTCCAAACGTAGCATGTTTCAGAACAAACTAATAGTCAACATTTTATTCCATATCGTTCAGGCTTAGATGGCATATGTTGTCGAAACTTGCATCTTCCATGAAATCCAAGCAATTGCTCATCAATAGTAATAGACCATTTGTCGAAGATTTCACGAATCGGAGCAAATTTGTCCGTAGAGTTTTTTTGGCGTCTGCTCATAATATTATCAAACCGAATAATACGATTTATGTATTGAAATTTCGATTTCGTCGATTTCGAGATCTTGCGTATCTTGTTGTGCCTGGACGCAATTTGATAACATTTTCGCTCCTCAATCGTCCAATTCGATCCAGGATATGTTGAGGATTCCATACTATACCATCTTTTGATATAAACAACGGATCCACCGCTCTATCTAGTGATGAGACTCCTATTGCGCCAACATCTTCTTCTTGTTCTGCTTCCTAAAGTTCAGAATCAGCTTCACTTTCGTCTAATTCATCTTTTTCCTCAGGCGAATAACTTTCACAACTCTCAGAAAAATCTTCATTTTCAGAAACATTTAAAATTACTTCCAATTCTTGGTTCGTAAGATAGTTTGGTCTAGCCTTATTGTCCTTATCAACGACTAATCACAAAAACGAATCACTGCACTTTCTTGAAGAACTAGTACATATGTATATTTACTTGGGCCTTTTACACACAAAGCAAACAATCTGACTTGCTTCTTTACTTCTTTGCAGTAATGATCTATAATTTTGACCAGCTGTCAATCGTCATGCAAATGCGAAATGGTTTGATTGCAGCCATGCACATTTATCAGTACGTAGACCTGCAAGAACATGTTTATATTTTTTTTATACGCTCATTGTTTTTCGGGATATACGAGTATGTATTGTCGTAAGTTATTTAGTACAGTATGGTTGGATGTTAATTTAATGAAACTTTATAACACGGGAATACAAATGAACAGTATGCTAAATAAACAATAGGGGATATTTCAGTCCTCCTCTGATGGTCGCACAAACCGAACTGCCGTTCCCCTATCTGCTGAGCCCTCATCATTGGTCAGTTCTCCCCTCCTATGAGTGTGCAACCCTTAGAACATCTGGTTCGCACGTGTGGTGAGATCGCTGTCCTGCCAGATTCGATAAGACGCCCAGCTCGTTCGTTGTATTTGGAATATGCTTATCACAGTATATACAGTTTGTCAAGAATTTGTTTTTACAACCAAAAATTTGGTTCAAATGTATTTACTTACACAGACTAAACTACATATTTTTTTTAATTTTTCATTTATATTTCTTAAAACTAATAAAGGGTCCGCCATCTAACGTTTTTTTTTCAACTAGTGCTTATTTCGTGAATGGTAACACTTAGCTCATTTCCGATTTGACAGATAATTAGCTTTATCCTTCCGCTGAACGAATATTGTTGTATATATGCTTGAACTACGCTTCGCTAAGTGGGCCTGCGATCGACTTAGAGAAGATGCCGATTTTGCCAAAAAAAATCATCTTTTCAGATGAAGCTCATTTTGATCTTGGCGGGTATGTAAACAAGCAAAATTATCGCATTTGGGGCACAGAAAACCCGCTCGCATTGAAAAGCCGATACACCCAAAACGAGTCACCTTTTGGTGCGGATTTTGGTCCAGAGGCATAATTGGGCCATTTTTCTTCGAAAATGAGCAAGGAATGGCCGTTACAGTCAATGGCGATCGTTATCGGGCCATGTTGAACGAATTTTTGTTCACAAAAATTGAAGAGGAGGAAGCAGCCGAAGCTACACTCGATGTTTTGCGCCCTGTTTTTGAAGATCGCATTATCAGCCGCAGAGCTGATGTCGTTTGGCCACCTCGGAGCTGCAATTTGACACCGTTGGACTATTATTTGTGGGGTGCCGTAAAAGATAAGTGTTACGCCGACAAGCCAGAGACAATTGACGCTTTGAAGGACAATATTCGTGAAGCCATTGGTGAAATACAGCTGCACACAATCGATAGTGTGCTTAAAAATTGGACCGTTCGTGTAGGCTACTGCATGGCCAGCCGAGGCAGCCATTTGAATGAAATTATTTTCCGTTGTTAACCGGAAGGATAAAACTAATTATCTGTCAAATCAGACATGAGCTAAGTGTTACCATTCACGGGGCCCCCGCCCAATTATCAAGGCTTCGCCCTTTAATGACGTTGTCTAATAATGAACGGGGGCAGAGCAAAGTACTGGTAGGCCCCCTTGTGGGAGCGTCATGGTGGCTGTGGTTTAAACCCAAAATCGCGGGAAAGAGTCTTCCTATGGTTTTCCTTGGTTTTCCTTTTGGTTTTCCTTGGTTTTCCTTTGGTTGACTCAATGTGGAGTTGCAATAAGTGCTGGGTGCTGTGACCCTAAGAACAGTAAGAGGTTTTAGGTCGGCCTCGACTCATACCAAGGGTGGAACTTGTGCCGGCAACACAGTTCCATTTTGGTATCAAAAATAGTGAAAGTTATTGGAGAGCGATGGCAAGGCGTATCCTTGCTCCCATGGATGTATGGGCATCCCGTAAGTTTAAGCCCACACGGCAGGTACTTACGTTAAAAACATGAGACATCTGTTACCATTCACGAAATAAGTACTAGTTGGAAAAAAAAAACGTTAGATGGCGGACCCTTTATTTAAATAAACAGATAACAAAGAATTGTGATAAATTTTATGGAAGAAAACATAACAACAAACAACAATAACGAAAGGATTCACAAAATTACAGTGTCAGGAAAGTGTTTTTACATATTTTTCCTTGGCATTTAAAAGTAAATTTTATCAACTTATTTTTATTTAATATTTTGTGTGGCCGCCTTCAGCTTCGATAACAGCTTGTAATCTGGTTTTCGTAGATCTAATTAATATTTTTTAAGTCGTATTAGTGAGGTATTTTTCACCATTTTTCTTGAATATATTGCGTTAACTAATTTCGGGTCTTAAGACTTCTTTTACTCACCTTTTTTTTTCAAATGTACCCACAAATTCTCTATAGGATTTAGGTCTGGGCTCACCGCCGTCGAATCCAAATTTACGGGCACTACTATGCATGTGAGATCGCAAAATGCTTAAGTACTGCTTCGCATCCATGTGGCCATCAATAAAATCTATGCCCCCTATACCTGTGATCGATATACACGCCCACATCATTACGGACAATTTACCAAATTTGACTGTTGGTATTATATTTCTTTTATCCAAGGCTTTAAAAGGTTCCCGCCAAACTTTATTGGCTCCCACGTTGTAATACAACATTATCTTAATTTCATCACAGAAAATAGCGTCATCCCAATGTTCATCAGACTGTTGAATTTGCTCTGATGAATATTTATACTTTAAATGCACCTGACGAATAATCTCGTGAGACACATCGATTCCACATTCGACCTTTAGTTCATTTGCCAGCGCCTTAGTCGACATTTGGGGATTTTCATATATTTTCCTAATTATTTTCCGTTAATTTTCCACTCCTTTGGAATTGAGTAAACAGCAAAAATAAAAACAGGAATAACTGTTATTACAATAAATTTCATTAATAAACATAAAACCACAATGTGTAAATAGACTTTCTTAACACAGAATTTCTTGGAATAAACTCCTTTTTGTTGTTTTTTTTCTTATGTTTTTAAAATAAAATCGAGTAACTTTTTGCGTTATCTTGTCATTTAAATGCTAGTTTTAAGAAGTGTAAACCAAAATTTAAAAAAAAAATGTGTAGATGAATCTTTATTAGCAAGAGAAAAATAAATTGGAGCAATGTTTTTGCTTGTAAAAACACTTTCTTGTATGGGCACTAGACGGCAAAAAAAAATGCTGTTCCAGTGCAAAGTACGCATATGTGTGGAAAATCATGCACCAGGGTAAGCAATGTGACTTTTTAAATATCCCGTTATTAAACAATTTTTATGAGTCAATAAATACGTCTTCTGTGCTGAATTGGTGAGGCAGAAAATTTCAACAAATATTATGAAAATCGGTTACATTTTTTCTGTGTTACCATATAAAAAAGGTTCACTTTGTGTGGTTTTCCACACAAGGGTGAGATGAAGGATGTATGGTATATTGGTTGGAACCTCCATAATCCACTCTCTGGCAACAGTCGAGAAGACCATGTGCGGATTGTCGCTCTTACGAGTACCATCTGGTATAGTGTCACCACTGTACTGTTTAATCACTTAATGTCTAGTTAGGACGTCCTTGGCGCTTAGTTCGACACTTCTTCTTTTCAGAGCCGTAGGATTATTAACTCTTAAGCCTTTCTTCCATAACTAGGAAGGACCCTTACTTGCTTACAAAGACATTTCTTTTAGTTAAAATGCTTTAACTTGAGGGGATTAATATCCACCGAGCCCTTTTGGTTTTGGTAAAACGAAAATGAAGTGCCAAAAACAGATGGCAAAGGCCCAGATAGGATTTGAATTAATAGGTGAACTTGCGACGTGGTTTCCGAGATAGGGACTTTGCTGAAAACCTCATAATTAACCAGAGACATATGCATCATCACTGCGTCTGCATTTCATACCACAATTTGAACATTTTGACAGTACAAGTTGTAGGCTTATACATGCATCGTATGAGTCTGTCTCTGGTACATTTTCAATGTGAGTTTCTTTATATGTTATGTATGTGAATACATATGTACGAGTACAGCTATGTATGGTCTTGTTTTAATTGCCTGTTTTAACTCTACCCATTCAAACTCTTCCGAGCCTTCGACACAAAAAATTCAAAAGCTGGCAAAATTCACAAAACTTCGCATATAGAATGTATGTTACCAAAACAGTTGTCATCAGATAGACATTTTAAATTCTTCATATATTTGTTTTTTGGAAGAGTTCAACATGAGTCCTCACCCATTTCAATATTCGAAAAGGCAATTCATTAGTCAGAATTTGTTTCAGTATCCCTATATACCTTGTCATGTCTACAAAGGCGTCCAGATGGCTTACCTCTATTCCCATCCGGATGTCTGTAAACTGCATATCAGATTAGAACATGAAAATTTGCACAGTCATGTCCATGTAGAGCATCCATTCAGGTAAAATCCTTGTAAGCCTCGGATAATTGCCACAGAATACACAAGAATTGCTGAGCATACCTCCAATTTCAAAAGCCAGTGAAACAATAACATTACGAAGTATCGACATCGATGTCGACAACGATACTGGTATTGATATCTATAACCCTGCCTTTCATGCAATGTCGATTGTCTTAATATTTCACTACTTATGAGTAACTATGTGTAGTGTTGCACACTCAAGCTCTTGTTTCACAGGGAAGTTTTCTGCTAGAAGGATGCTTGAGAGAATGTGTGAATGTGTATGTGTTCTTCTAATGTAATTAGAAACCGAATTTGCATCTAGGGAAGGAGGGATATTTCGAAAAGCAAACAGACCGTTAAAACTTCACAACGAAAACTCTTCCAACTACAATACAGCTCTCCCTTTTTCGAAATATCTCGGGTGACATAAATATATACATGCAAACACATACTTATGCGTATGTAAAAGAAATGATGTAGATGCCAGGAAGTAGCAACCAGAAACGAAAATCAGCAGACCAGTAGAACTCTATTTAGATTTTGAAATTGCTTTGTGGCCTTGGCAAATCCCTTTAGTACTTAAATACGTTTAATTTGATTGTATTCTGAGGCGAAAAGGACATTCCAATGCCAATCCAATCCAACACTTTCAACTTTTGCACAATTACGAGTATACGAGTGTGCTCAGTTTCTGTCATGTCGTCTCGCGGTATTGTCGGACATTTGAAAAGGATTCACCTGTGTCCAAGTGACGAGCTGGGTTAACATTTCACATTCTTTGAAGGATATTGGAGTACTCGCACAATGTATTAAAGAACATAAATTTTATCAAATTTTTTTAATTACTCTCGTTTGCAGAATATTTGAAAGGAGTCTTCCATTGTGAGTCGGTTGTTCTTGTTACATGAATTGTAATTCTGGGCAACACCAATGCCGCAGCTTGGTGGCCATATATGAAGAAGCCAACAAAGTGAAGTATTGTTTTTCTGCTTGTAAGATCCTTTCGGTCATTGTGGTCAAATGAATGGCACCAAAAGTACAGGACAGAAAGCTACTCGTTTTTTTACTTTTTTTTCTTGTTTTTTTTTTTTTGGTTTGTTTTTGGATTCCTGTTTTGAGAGTATTCCTTATACATAGTCTATAGTCTACACATGTGTGTGAAAACATTTGGAGTATATTTTTCGACCACTAATAGGCGCGAGTAAACGGCACCCATTCATCTTGGAAATTTATGTTGCAATTTGCGAAACCATAAAAACGAATGTGGCGATGGCGACACTATTCACCTTGCTCCTGCTCAACAAAACAAATTGTGGTTTCCTATGCCCCTTGCTGATATCGTACATAGTAGCAGAGAGAACACTAAAGTTTGGGTTACCTACTCCTTTCTTCGTTGTACATTTATTGTTGTCCAAAGGACAACCATTAATTGCAATTTTTTTCTACTTTTTTTTGGTTCTTCTTAGTTCGTTCAGCTAGATGTACGATTTTGGTTATTTGGCCAAATGAAATTTAAATAGTGAGTTTAAGGTGTGGAAACGTTATTAAATTTTAAATTAAATTTTAACGGACAATTTACATGACATTAATTCGTCACCTAAGAAGAGATGCGCAAATCCATTTGACATACATCAGAGACACGCTGGACCATTGACTGCTGTTTTGTACATGGAAATTGGCCCTTTAGTATACCGGGCTTCTACACTGACGAGTTAAACTACTCGGATTTTCTACCTTCTCAAGTGTCAGTAAGTCCTAAAACCTCTTCTCAACCACCCGCTGTCCAGTCGCTTTTACTTCAAAAAGTCCAATTGGGAGAACCTTTTGTATCCAAACACAAAATCCAGCTAAACTAAACTCATTGCGGCAACTTATTAGAACCTGCAAAAAGATCATAGAAGAGGCCAATATGATATGATATGACTGGGAATGTGAGGCAGCAAGAATGAAAGCTCTTACCTGTTTAACATATGCTAATGAGAGAACAATTTTAAACAGCAGTTCTGGAAAAATTAAGTATGCATGAAGACCAAAAAAGGTATGCTTAGCGGCTGAGGACAGCAATTGGGAGCATTTGAGGTAACCTTGCCTTTTGTGAATTATAAATAACAGTCATTGTCAAGGCCTTCGAAAAGAGCTTACAAGTAGACGCATAAACCCTCGTTGAACGCTTTTTAAAGCTGCTTTACCTGCTTAAATAGAAAGTCAATTACTGTACGGGTTGACTTAACATAGGTTGGAGGCACTGGATCGCAAAATTATGGTACAAGAAGTTCTCAAATGTACACATCGATCGATGGGATTCGAATAAAGCTTCGGAAGAAGATCGCATATCCTACCAGTTTATAAAGGACCCTAAAAAGTTTATCGAAAAAACTTACAGTTGTCTACAACTACATTTTCAATATGAGGAAAACGACGTCCAGTTTCAGGATAAAGGCTGGACTACATTCGGCAAAAAGTAAAGTGTGTGCACAAAAATGTTTTGTCTCTTTTTTCACCATTACAAATCTGTAGTTTTCTCTCAACTTTTCAAAAAGTAATTTTTTGAAAGTTGGAGTACCCCTTAACTTTCAAGTATTTTACTTTTCCTGATTTCATACTGAGGTGGCTGTGATTCACGCAGATTTTAAACAAACGACCCTAATTTTTGTCAGATTGTCAAAGTTTTGTTGTCATTGCACGTCACATCAAAGCAAATAAAAGTCTTGTTTTTATGCTTTCTTAAAGCTTTCAAATGTAAAAAAATAGCTTTTTGGGTCAGTTTTTGACTACCAGGAAGCAGATGCGTATGTGTGTGAGCTTTCACTTTTTCACTTTTTGACTTTTTTTCCGAATGTAGTTCATACATAATAATCAAAAAACGTAGTATAGTCTTTCTGTTTTTACGAAAAGAAATGAGGTCGCTGTGACTCTGCCAACTTCAGAGGCCTTTGCAAAATCATAGTGAAAATCTTCACAGGGATCATTTAAGTACAAACCTGGGCACAGACAAATGAAGTACTCAGCGAGTATCAAGATGGGTTCAGAAGGAATTATTTCACACTTGTTCTTCATACAGACTAGTGGCGGAAAGACATATGTCAGTAAGAGCACGAAATAGTATACCTTCCTCAGAGATTTCAATGTGTTGTTCCACTCGGTTGCGGAATTGCGTGGACATTGATCGGGAAACTTCCGACTGTCCTATTACAATACTTTGTTTTTATTGAGCCAGCAGCGCAACAGTCAAGTTCGTAGCGAAGTGCTTGCCACAACCCCCAGTGTTGGCCTCCGGTAACAGCATGAGTAGAGCCTTACTCATGTAGGCTAAAATGGCAAGGATACGCTCGACCAATAGCTCACAATCCTATACGGAAGAGATTAAAAAGATGGATAAGAATAGATTCACTGTTGATGGCCCTTGTAAATGTTTAAAGGATTGACCTTCGAATCTGCACATGGATTGTCAGACCCTTAACAGGCCACGTGCAGTCGAGCAATTAGCAGAGACCCTTGACTCCAGGAAGTGCGATGGGAAGGGTCGGACATAAGGCGGATGAAAAGCTGTAATATACGAGTATGTATACTATGGTGATTACTATAGCAAAAAGAAACAGCTTTTATTCGGATGCGGATTTGCCAAATATCTCAGAAGTCTTGAGGTTGAAATTCGGTAACGTAAGCCTAATATGCGCCCATGCCCCTATGGAGGACAACGCCACCAAAGAATTTTTCTACGAGACATATGAACACTGTTCGAAGTAAGACGTTAAAATCATACTAGGGGATTTTAACACCGTGATAGCAAAAGGAGACATCTTTGTTGGGACAGTTGGTAAGCACAGCCTACACAACACCACAACTGGTAACGGACTTAGGCTTATTGACTTTGCGGCGGGACGAAATATTACTATACCAACCACACGGTTTCCTTATCTCAATATATACAAGGGGACAGAGCACGAGAAGAGCGCGATTGAAGGTATTGAGAAGTTGTACTCCAGGAGTAATATATGGTTTTACCAATAGGCAAAAAGAACGTGTCAAGGCAAGAAGATTCTTACAGAAGCCTGTAAAAATGATGAAGGAAACCTTGTAGTGGAGTCACAGTCGGTGCTGAGAATATGGAGAAACTTTTTTCGCAGACTGTATAATGGTGAAGAAGCGCAACATTCTGCTGTTAGATGGAAATGACCATTCACCTTAGATGATGATAGCCAAACCTTTCACCTGACCAGAATGAAGTAAGGATTGTCTCGTTTTTCAGATCTCGGCAAAAGAGTGTATGCCTGATGAATGGCATCTCAGCATTGCTTGCCCTATCCAGAAAAAAGGAGACCACCTCAACTGAGTCACTCTTCAAGATCTGCAACTCTTCGTTAACAACCTGCTTGGCCCCTATCTGTGCTATTTTAGACCAGCAATAATATAATAGATCAAATCTTTACACTTCAGCAGATCCTGGAAAAAACTCAAGAATTACAAATCGATAGCCAACATCTTTTCATCGATTTTAATACCACATACTATATGACAGTTTTTATAGAGATAAGCTATATAGAGTCAAGTCTAGTTTTATCCTCCCTGACAAGCTCGCCCGTCTGTATAGATTGATGATTAAAAACGCTCGCTGCTCCGTCAAGGTGGGTAACGACTTAAACGAGGCCTTGGATATCAAAAATGGTTTTCGACAAGGTGACGCTCTGTCATGTTACTTCTTTTACATCATACTTGAAATAATTATGTTGAACTCACAATCAAACACTGGAGGCACAATCTTTCGAAAGTCTGTCCAACTACTGACATAAACCGATGATATCGATATAATTGGGTAAACTCAGCGGGCTGTTACCAGAGCGTTCGCTGATATTGAAACGGAAGCTGCCAAAATAGGTTATACAGAAAATGTGGGCAAAAACAAATACATACATATATATGCTGTCAGCAATAAGGGACACACAACGGCGATGGAAAGTCAACAGCATTAATTACAAGGTAGTAATGGACTTTGGCTATTTGCTATATATTCTGCCTAAGACACCTCAGCAGAAATAAAACGAAGAATCACTCTTGCCAATCGCGGTTACTTTGGGCTAAAATGTGGTTAGGTCCTATCCCGAAAAACTAAAGGACAGTCATTGCAAGAGGAGAATTCTTTGAAAAAATATTCTGTTCCGTTTTCATTGGCGGCGAAGATTCAACGACGAACCATACGAGCTATACTGCGACGGCGACCTAGCCAGAAAACTGCGCATCATTAGGCTGATACCGCATTAGGTTGGACATATAAAACGAATGGAAACTAATGCTCCGGGGCTCAGAGTCTTGGAATCTAACCCGGAGGGACAATGCAGTATAGTGGGACCCCAACTTAGGTGGGGCGCAGAAGTTCAAGTGAACCTGAACCGACTTGGAGTGTGCAACTGGAGGCAGTTAGTTAAAGATCGGGTTAAATGTAGTGCCTTGTCAATTGAGTCCCAGGTTCACCCCGAACTGTAACGCCACCTAAGTAAATAAGAATCGACATATTCCTCGACATTATATTCGTTTAAGAAACGAGGTGACAAAATGACCGAAACAGAACAGGGCCCGCTACTTGAACTTGCAAAGGAAAACGTGTTGAATGTATGACAATATTTACGAACGAAAAAAAAATAAGGAAGTAACCGTTATTTTGGCAGCTGAACCCCTATATAATGTCGGAAGCGTATCAAAAATATGCAACCGATTAAGGGCTATAAGAATGATAATTGAACCTGAAATTTAGAAGGTTTTTAGCGGCTGCGATTCGTAGGCAGGCAGTTAGCAGTCAGAAAAAGAAATGTACTGACGCGACTTTAATGAGATTTTCAATGTACAGTAATAACAAATGAAAATAGACACGTCGGGAAATTGAACTACGAATACAAAGACTGCCTGGCACAGAACAGTTTTGGAAAGCCAAATTCAGCTTGGGCCGATATAGTAAGCTCATGCAAACCATACGATCTTCCTATACTAATACGCTATTTACTAAACAAAAGCGGTATGCGATTATATATTGCAGCGGTGGACAAAGAAGGCTATATTGATATAACACAAAACGGAGAGTAAAATATTGCCAAGTGATTTTGGGTGAACCATTGCCTTGAAAGCAGATTAATTAGTCCTTACATCTGTTCTATATCCTAGAATCTATATCCTAGATCTATATCCTAGATCATCATCATTAGTTTTGCATAGTCATCTGTTTGGAAGATAGACGTAAGTTTTCTTAACATAAAGTGAAGACGTAGGTTGTAGTCACGCGTCCGTTATAGGTGTAGATTCCATTACATTTTTTTCATGATACATATTCCGACTGAAGTAAGTCAGAGTTCATGCAAAGTCGTATTTATATTTTTGCAGCAAACATAGTTGTAATGTTATTTTTTTCAGAAAACATATCGAAAGCCCGCAATGCGTGGGCGAAACACGGATTCAAGTAACATATTTCTCCAGCCAGCTAGGGCCCAAGCTAGCTGCCCCAATTTATTCACACTGAATTTGTTCAACTAACTGAACAGTTAATGTTCTCTGCAAACGTGTGCAACTTGCGCAAACTTTTGGAATACTATGCCCTGTTATGGGCTTGTTAGATGCGTCAAGAATGACGTATGAGGAGTCGCATTAAAGTACGTCGCCTTGTCTAATATATTTTTTCAGATCAAATGAATCAGTGGTGTCATTTTCAACTTTGGTAAATCAGCTCTTTCACACTCTCAGAGGGTTTGGCGAAGATGGTAATGACTCCTAAAAGCTAGTCTTTCTTCACGCCATCAAAAGCAACTTTTAAAATGATAAAGAGGTGGCGAGCATCGGTTTGAAATTGATCTTGGACCTAATCTCACTTCTACTTCAGAGTGAATATTTAGTCGATGGTAGGTTACCAGCTCTAATTCCGTACTGATATGGATCTATCACATTCTTAATAATCCGTTTTCATCATTCAAATATTACAGCGTTAGGGATCTTGAGTGTTTTGTAGGTTAAAGCTCCTTTAGCACAGTTCAGTGGATGCTCTCCTCCGATTTTACCGATGAGCTGAAGGAGGCTGCGAAATCGTGTTGTTTGAGGTTATAAATTCCTGCATTATTTGGATGGACGGTAGTTTTCGCAGTCTAGACAAAGGCTAGGCGGTCTCTTAGAATTGGACAGTATGTTACCCATTACCTATGCCTACGAGTTAATAGTGTCTCAGAGTACGTGGGCTTCTAGAATTCTGAATTCATTTCTTCACTATAGCGCTATATGATTGAGATGGTGTTTTGCACTAAGAAACCAACTACGTGAGTCTACTTGTAAAATCAGTCATCTTATGCCCTGATATAGGTTCTGTCGCCTTTTTTTTTTATTGCTGTATGGTAACCAAATTCAATTTAACGTCATACCTATTCTACACTGCTCCTGAAGTCATTTGGCTATGCTCGGGATTAGTGTAGTTCTTGTCAAACATAGTATATAGACCATATATCTCAATCATATTTGCCTCAAAGTAAGCATATTATATATGTATATCCCATAAATATTCTTCAGCCCATACATCATACCGAGTTATAAGCTTTCATTTGCAAAGAAAGCCCCAACTGGGTTGACTCTCCAATAAAGAACTCTTCAATGGGATACCACTTCGGGAAAATAAAATTTACTGACCTTTCCGAATGATTTAGCAAATTCGAGTCAAAAAGGTTTATCGTCTCTCTACTTTTACGTAAAAATAAACTTCTCGATTTAATTAAGCACTCCGTACGAACAATCGTCACTTTGGCATCCTACTCACAGCTTCTTCAGCTCTCAGAAAAATAGTTTGCAGGATTTATGAACGTCAATGAAATTGAAAATCCGATTCAAACAGTGTTCGCCTTTTAATTTTTCCCCTAGTAAGCAGAATCGTTTGCAATGCTCAGTTCATCGACATAAGCCAGTACGAATATATCCGTTGTATAATACAAGCTTTTCTGGTCCAACCACTCTTAGCTAACGTCAACTGAAACGATCCATTGGACGACCATAGCTGTAGATGGTGGATACTCTATACTATGAATGCACCTTAAGGCACTTTCCTCCTCCTGCCATGCATTTGAAATGAAATAAATTTAAAAAAAGGAACCCGAGTTATTGCTTTCGTAAATATTTTTCCATCCTTTCAGTCCTGACTGGCTGGGTGGTTCTGTTGCTTCGTATGGTTATATCGTATTTCGTATTTTGTGCTTTTCACCGCTCCTCTGTGTTGTGCTATTCTACGTGCGACCATTTGGTGTGATCGTAAAAGACCAAACTACTTTGCCATATAATACCCAAGCCAGAGTGGAAGCAATCAACGTGCTGCAACCTCTCCCCACCCGAAAACAAAGGCAAAGATTTCGTATCCGTATCCGTATCCGTTTCCGTTTCCCTAAGAAAGTGCACAACGTATGCGATTTTGTCGGAGATTAACTTGTACTTGCTTTAGCTATCCACTCTTGGTGTTCTAGTCTTAGTCATGTATCCGGTGAGTTTCATCCTGTCCAAGGATGCTGTGTTTGAAAAAGTTCACCTCATCCTTTGAAGCTTTTTGTTGTTGCTCGTTTTTTTTTTTCATTGTTTTCTGTTGTTGTGTGTAAGAGTAGTCATAACTTCGTTTGCTTCAGGTGGCTAGAAGTAGTTAAACAGGTCCCTAGGCGGTAAATTTTATGATGGTGTTATAAAAACGGTCCGAATGAAATTTCCAGACTCTTAATAAATGAAGACCTTTTTTATGCATAAAAAGCGAACGTGATGTATTATATTCAGTAAATGGTGTATTGGACGTCCTTGGTATGTATGCATGTAGGTACCTTGTGCCCAGAGGATGCATTTCTCACCAGGCGAATATTTGCGTTTTAATTGCACGGGAAAAGGATAACAACCTTGATACAAATACGTACAGCTAAGGATGCCTCGAAATGAGCCAATATTTTCGGGTGGATATTTTAAATCGTTTCTTCCAAAAGCTAATAAAATTTTCGTAAACATCAATACTTGAGTTTTATTGTAAAAAGGTGTTTGTACGGTTTTGGAAGTATATGGGTTTAAAGGAGGGAAACGGTAGGTACGTATAGGATTTAATTTATATCTTAAGAAAAAATTCCAAATGTTTCAAACAGTGGCCATAAATTTTTGACGTTTGCATTCTGAAAACGGGCAAGTACTTTGAGTTCTGCTGGAGCTGAACTAGCACCGACATTAAAATACTATACGCTAAAGTAGTTTCAGTTATACTTATCTTATTCTCCTGGATCAGGTTATACCCATCTAAGCTATCGATCTTACAGAAAATTAAAAAAAAATAACTTTTAGTTGTTAGTGAACAAGCCGAGAGCTATGCAATTCACGCCTCCGATTTGCACTGGGTTTAGGTATAAGTGACAGTCATATTGAAGGAGGTAGACGATACTATGAATTAGAATTGAGAAGAAATCTTGTACAACTAAATTCTACAAGGGCAACAATAATGAATGAATAAATAAAGAGTACTTTGAATTATATCGCAATAACTGTGAATAGAACACGAAGGTGAAAAGCTGAACTAGAGCGAACTCTATCACTGGTGGTATACGAGTAAGTCGTTGAAGAGAACTTCTCTTCGCAGGATTCGGGATAGTAGAGGTAAAATGCGAATTTCAATCTAGGTTATAGTCAAAAACAGCCAAAATAACAACGACATCGAAGCTGACTTGATTAAATAGGAATTCAAATGCATCTACAGCCAACTGGCCACTGTAGACTGGTTTAGAAGCACGAACATAACAACAGCAATTGTAAAAATATGAGTTATGTGATAAAAGGATCTGTCGGCAATCATGGAGCTTGTCACAGAGAAGTGTCATTTGGATATACACGAGTATGATAAGGCCAATTGTATACTATTCGTCGATTGTTTGGTGGAATAAACTCTTACCACAATATGTTATTGCTGCTTTAACTAGACTTCAAAAAACGGTCTGTATCAACTGCATGCCTCCGCTATAGGCGCATTGATGTACGAGTATCTCCCCCATCTTGATATTCATATCATGGGCTAAACTCTCAAAGCCATCTTCCGTTTAAAAAGAAGCGCTATTTGGTACAACTCACATTTTAGCTTTGATAACCTTGCGCGCCAACTGTCTTATGACTCTGGTCTTATTGACATGCCGTCTGATTCGAAAACAGTAGAATTCCTGCTGCGAAAAAAATACAAATTTCCCTTTTAGAAAGGGAAATCTGAGCTAGGATGTTTACGTCTATATTTTTTAGACCGTTTAGGTCATTGCAGAAGAAAGCTCCTAGGTGAAGTTTTTTCTCTGGGAGAGAGCTAGACATGTACAGAGTAGTTGGAGAATTGTCTTCTCTTCCTCCTCGTTCATGCAGCTTCTACATAAATCGTTTGTAAAAGCGCCAAGCCTTATTGCGTGCGTCCAGTGATGATCCTATTCAGAAGGATCAGATTCTTAGAGCGATTCGGATCTAGTTTTGTTAATCCAACAGTCAACTGTAAATTATGGTCAAAACGCACCCAAATATATGGCCTTTGAAATCATTCAATAAAAAATCAATCTAGGGCACATAACGCTATTTGTCATTCATATAGACAAAAGGGTCATGTTGCGAGGTTTTGTAGAAAAAAAGAGTTAGGTTGATGACACCCTAGAAGAAAGCGAAACCGACAGCAGACTTCTAATCCAAATGATCTTATGATATCGACAGATGAAACGAACAAAGACGACGCTGAGAACTGGTTCGAGAAAATGTTCGTTGAGGGTATGGGACCGTAGTGCAACGTACTACCAACAAAATTCGGGTAACATCTGGAATCCGGTCAGCAAAATTTAAAATTTACTGTTGTTGGTGGTAAGGTATTTCCGATTCTAGGCAGAAAGGCATGTGTACAATTGAGGCTGGTAGTACGAGTGGAAGAAATATTATCAGATCAGTCCTCGGATGTGTTAAAGACTTTAGTTATGATATCCCATTCTTCAATTTCATCCCACGTGAAAGAAAGATACGAGTACAAGCCATTGTCAAAGCAGAAATAGATAAAATGGTGAAGTTAGGCCTTTTACTAAAGACGAATGGTATGACTTGACCCTTGAGATTTAAATAGCAAATTTTTAAGAAGACCTCAACCTACTCGTATCACGACCCTCGTACAAATTTAAACTCAAATGAAGAATTCGAAAATACTTTAAGTTGCTCTCGATTGTAAAAAAGGGTGTTTGGCAAATAAAATTGTGGAAGCGCACACAAAAATAGCTTACAATGTTAACCCGTTTGGTCTTGCTTCGGCTTCTGATATGTTTCAAGAAATTATGTCAAGTCTTTTTAAGCAACATGAAAATCTTGGGGTGTACATGGATGACATTCTTCTTCACGCGAAGACCAAGGAGGATTTGAAGTCGTTAATAAAGAAAGTGCTTACCGTACTTCTTAAGGCAGGTTTAAAGCCAAACAAAGACCTCAACAAAGGTAAAATTTCTAAGTCATGTGCTTACGTCAAAAGGAATTCAGATAGATAAAATTAAAGTCAAAGCTATTAACAGATTAAAATCACCTGCCAATGTTACAGAATTTCAAAGACTTTTGGGCATATTAACTACCTAGGAAAGTTTATTGGAAATTTGTCCGAGCTCACGCAACCATTTGGGGAATTAACTAAAAAAGGGGTTTGCTGGTCATGGAACCAGAATCACGAAGAAGCATTCGGTAAACTAAGGAGAGTGTTATGTTGTACACTGGTTTTGCGCTATTTTAATTCAAATGCCAATGTAACGTTTCAGGTCGATGATAGTAAACATAGTTCAGGGGCAGAGTTGCTACAAGGTGACCATCCAGTTACATTGTCCTCGAAGGCCTTACCCTCTGCACTATAGAATTATCCTCATATGGAAAAAGAAGCATTGGCAATACGAGTTGCGTGTAAGCGGTTTCACAAATACGTCTACGGAGGTCGCCTTACTATTGAAACAGACCCTTAGAGCCAATCTTTAAGAAATCATGCGCGGTCCTCCCAGTAGGCTGCAAAAATTCTTGTATGAAGTGATGCCATATGTCCCTAAGGTTATTTAGAGAATAGGCAAATAAATCGCATTAGCCGATACTTGAGCAGAAACTTTAAGCACACTGCCTATAAGGCAGTGTCCAGTGCTGACACCTATGATGGCGCTGAGATGTTTCCTATTTAGAAGGATCAGATTCTTAGAGCGATTCAGACCCAGCTTTGGCCATATCTGTTTGGTCGCTAGACATGGGGGTCCAACAGTCCACCTAAGGTTTGTTCTTTTATTAGCATCCAGCTTTAATACCTATCCGGTAGAATAGGTAGAGTAGTTTCAATTAGTTCAATTCATCGGCCCTACAGTTCCCTGGAATGTCTCTGCGGCCGGCACCAAGCAAAGGTGAAGGTTGAACTGCTCTGCCATCTCCATAAGGATGGTTTTAGAATTTAATGAGACCGAGTGCAGAGACTTGATAGCGGCCTGACTATCCGAAAAGATGCGGATATCCTTTGCAGATATCACGTTTTTCCTGGACAGAGCTTCTTTAATAGCCTAAATTTCCACCTGGAACACGCTACAATGATTTGGGAAATGGAAAGAGGGGCTTAGATACAGCTTATCTGAGTAAACACTACCTCCAACCCCGTTATCGGTTTTAGATCCATCTGTGTAGAAATCATCCTCCATGAAAGCATCTTCCTCCCAGAAGGATCTAGAGGAGAAGCTTACTTGCAAGTGTTTGTCAAACCGAAGTTCAGGTATACACCATACCATCGATGTTCTCTGTGAAGATTCCTAATGTATTAAGAATGTTGGCGTGGCCAAATGTATTATTTGTCCACTATGTAGTCGTGTTTTAAGGCGAATAGCTGCAGGCGCAGCTACTTGCCTGCTGAAAATATCGAGGGGTGTCAAATAAAACAGAATGTCAAATGCCGCAGAGGGAGTAGACCGTAAGGCTCTGCTTATACCGTAAGACTTTGCTTAGTTTACTGCACTTTACTGCATCAGCTACTGGCAACTCTGAGGAGAATCTTTACTGACACGCTGACATTGCCATACTTATACCAAATATCAAGATCACTACATGCTTGCCAAGAACTTTAAAGCCATCAGTATGAATTCTTTCACACTGAGGAACAGAATGGTTATGCTTCATGTTCGTAAAACTACTTAGCTAAAGCATTTTCTTTTCCAATATGTAATATGCCTACCAACGCACAATATGTAGTCGGGAGAATTGTAGGCTCATTTGGCAATGAAGAGTATGCGTCGGACATTTTCATCGACACGTAGGTTGCTTCCCATAAATGATATTTTGACGACATGTGTAAATAGACGAATCAATAGTTTGGCGGATAAAAGCAATGCTGAGGCTGATTGCGGATTCTGACTGCGGCTAATACCTAATGTCGGAGGTAGACAAGAGTTCTCCTCCTTGGTTGACTCAGTGCTGAACGCTCTTTATATAATAGATTCTATTGGTGCAGGATAAATGTCTTCTCAAAACTGAGACACCGACTGGTCTGATCAATTTAGTTTCTATTCGCATCACCACCCATCCAATAAAGCTAAGTAATTTGATGTTATTCTTGAAAATTAGAATACTTTGACCTAAACATGCCATAATGAAAGCCTCTAAAGCGCTGTCGACCTCCTGGCGAGGTGACCTTTGTCACCAAAGAGGGTGTTCACTGAATCCATACAGCCAACAGAAGACAAATTCTGTCTTATTCGTAAGTTCTTAAGTGAAATGTGCTTTTAAGCAAAAATATCACTGCCGCTTTCTCCACACTCAAAATGACGGTCTTGCTCGGCTGTTTGGGAGCTTTTCCTAACATGAACAGTTCTGTTCTCGATGTACAGATGAGTCCGTCTCCCACTGATATCAATACTGCACACTCAAAGCCACTTAATCTTGTGTTGCATCGTTGACTAGGAAAACGCGGTAATAAGAAGTCAGTTATGTAAATTCAAACAAGGAATTAGGTTGAAAATATCAATACAAACAGGGAGTTTTTGTTTTAACTAAGCTAAACAGATCAAAGACGAATTGAAAAACTTGTCCCATTGCTCCAACACTGAGAGTAGAAACTGAAGGATGCTGTGCACCAACTTGAAAAGAATTTTAATTATTCTGTGTGTTAGCTTATTAACAAAGCGATTGACAAAGAAGTGACCCTCATCACTGAACAAAATTTGACGGTAAAAAAGTGGATCGACTTCCAACTGTTCAATCACCCAATCAGCGAAGTCACGAAGCAAACCAAGATCGCCTAGCTTCAATTTCTGCACTATGTGGATTCTTGTAAGCATATAAGCCAAGCTTCTTTCGCAAGATCTTAAACAAAATTGATGGACACAGGGCCAAGTTCTTGCGAAAGGTGGCGCTTCGATAAATTGGGATCTTCCACTACGAGGCGAATATTTTCATCTGTATGCACTGTGCGTACTCTTGTCTGTAGCTTCAAATCTAAAGGAGGAAATCTATTTTTTAAATCGCATTGCCGACTCACCTGCCAACACACTTGGTCAATTATGAGGTTAGGCAGCTCTAGGATTTTCAAAACCTCAAATATCCCAAAAGATTATGGCCGAGAAATATCTCGAAGTACTTGTTTTTCAAAGTATAGTACAAGGCCATCAGAGAGGCAGCGATTCTCTTCAAAATTTTAAACGCTTTTATCTCAAAACTGCATTTTTCAAGTTGGCCGCAGCCATAACTTGAACAATTTTTAACCAATTCACTTTAAATTTTAACTAGATCTTTAAAAATATACTGTCTAAATAAGTACGTAGGATTTTTTTATTATATGAATTTATTCATTTGGTTTTAACAATTTCCTGGCAATTTTGCAAATTTGACTTTGGAAGTGCGCCATTCGGATAAAAATCAATATATAAAAAGAAAATCATACGTACTTCTTTAGCTGTTGTTATGTACAAAAAAAAATTTTTAGTGACTCATCATAACTCAAAATTTACAGGAGCTATTGCCCGTAGCCCCTTCCAAAAAAGAGAGGTCATCTGAGAATAGATTTACATCTCTCTGAGTGTTACCATATTGGAAAAAGACTCCAAACAGACACCTATACACCCTTTACAAAATCAAATTACAAATAGGATTAGTTGCGGCAGAATCTTGAACTTTTTATCGCCTAGATGACTTTTTGCCGAGGCTTACATCCCGGTTATACCTGTTAACCGCTCTAGCTTTGTACATAAAAACTTATATGGACTACGAGTACATACAGCTGATCGCTTTTCAACTTGGAAACTGTGACCCTAAGACGCGGTCAACTTCCTATTCGGCCTATGTATGTATATCCTGGTTAATAATAACCTAAACTATGACCTGCGAAAGTGCGCTGTGAAATTTTCAAATAGCTCATAAGGGGCATTGCTTATCAATGGGTACAAATAATGCTAGCCTCATTTCAAAGTCTTTCAAATTCCTAATACAACTAAAATTTTCCTAAAATTAGGAAAACAGAAACACTGCGTGCCCAATTCACACTTGCCTGAGTGTTTGACAAATCCTTTCCCTCTTATCCGACAATGAAATGGAGTACAAGTTATGCGAACGAGAATTTGCCAGCATTCCTATAAAATACGACATACCTTCATGGCATGGATTTACTATGTTGCAAAATAAAGGCCAGTTGTAATAGAGGTAGTCGGATTCATAAAAAAGAAAGAAAACCGAAAGGGACACGCAACTCATGAGCCCCCAATGAGTCTTGATTCCATGACAAGAACCCAAGCAGCAAACCCTTACCGCAACATTGCAGATGTTTGGTATTTATGGCAATGATACGCAGAGTAATCCCCAAACATAGAACCAGCGAGAGTCGAGGTATATGGCGAAACCCTAAGGTCTAAAGAAATTGAAATTTCTCCTGGCCCAGCTGTTTTCTGGAACAAACCCGCTGCGCCGCCATCCAAGCAGCAAAGCAACAGAGTAAAGCAGATGCGGTAGTTGTACATGGCTATATCTGTGAATCTGGGAGCGTTGTCCTTTTCCCCTACTTCCATCCGAATTGAGATAGGTACGTAAAAGTAGCGTATACATATGTAACATATGTATGTGCCTACTAGTTGCAATAGTACAAGTGGTGTACATTTGGCCCATATGTCACTCAATGTGTGTACGAGTATATGAGGAGCACTCAGAATCTTTATTACTTTCTTCATATTGATGTGCTCGTAGTCGTCGTCCAGAAGAGGAGTTTGGAGTTGGAGTCGAATCCTGAATTTGTCTCAGCTGAAACATAGATCTTTTACTTGTTATGGTAAATGGTGGGGAAGCACTCCCAAGGGAACATCTCAAAATTTATTGTTGATATTCATTTTCATTGTTGTGGGAGGTAGATAGAAGGAGGAGTAAGTATAGCTTCATACCTTTCCGACCCACCTAATTCAACCTTGTTATGCCTGGATGCTGTGCATCTGTGAAACAGATTTGTTTTTGTATTTTTTTCTTTTTCTGTACCTTGTTTCGTTGAATATTGTGAGTTGGGACAGTATTTTAGTATCACCTTTCGATTGGGGTTCGATTTTTTTCTTTTACACCTTCACCTTCAGTTTTTAAGCCCTCCGCATAGAGATTAGGTTGTCGGGTAACTCACTTGAGTTGGTTTCATCTGTGTCGGTTTATTGGTTTAATATTTGCGGAATTTTATATTTACGACTCTTTCGAGTCTTAGTATGTGAATGAAGTTAGTTGGGGTGTTTCTTGGCATTTCCTTTTAAAAAGTAGCTTATCCTTTGAAAGGATAGGGAAGCATCCTTGGATGCCTGCTACAGACGAAGACATCTCTTTTAACTTTGCTTTTAAATGATCTTACTTTGGGAACTCGGCAGTGCATGTTTTGTGTCTCTTTTGAAGCGTTTGGAGGAGTATTTTTTAAGAATACAGAGTGCCCTATACTGGTATGTATATTGAAAATAACTACGAAGAAGATATGTGTGTCCTCAGTCCTAACAGATTGATCACACAAGTTATAAGAGAGAGCCCAATAATACAATTTAAAGGAGGGTTGTGAATTGATTATGGGAGGGTAATAAATCATTTTAAGGACCCTTGGTAATGGTATTTATTGAAATCCTTTTGAGTGAGACATTCAAATGAGATTAACTAAGATGTGCCTATTATCTTCTTTGTTTTTTGTTTTTACATTGTAATGAAGAGAACTTGTTTTTAAGGATGACTTGAAGTCAACAATGTGTTTTATTTATCAAGGAATTTCTTCCTACAATTGGCATGTTCTTTAACTATCTTCCTGTTACATTTACAATTGCCTTAATAACTGGCATTCAGCAAATGGTTTATATATCGTCACCTTTGTCATTAATTTGCAGCAGCTGGGTTCAATCCAACCTAAGCCCTGCTTGGAGCTTCATGGACGATTTAGGGAGGAGGTTTATCTTTGCCTACCTCAGCTCGCCAGTTAACTCAGACAATCACATCTTATCAGAACAAAGACAAAAGTCAATTTCTGTTTGAGTTATAAAGTCTTGTCAAGGAAAACTAAGAACAACCAAGCACCAACTGATCTTTTCACAAGCGGGTGAAGTTATCTTTGGTTATCCTGAACGCTTTATTCTTCAAGTGATTACTAGTGCAGTTGGCGTTGATAGGCTTTGGAAAGAAGATATGAAAGCAAGGTCCATGAGCTGCATAGCGACGTCTACCTTGTCAAAAAAGTGCAGACATGTACAATAGAATATTACCACTCCGTCCCGAAAATACTTCATTTCTAAACGAAGTAGAAGAAACATTTGTCTTTCGTGGTGCAAATGTGAAAACGGCCCCGCAGTGAGATTGATGGGTTGAGACCCATGTCCAACCTGGATTGTAGCCACATTTAGATAAGTCTGTGCAATAAATCTATAAATGCAATACTTGTTTGCTGCTCTATCAGAAAGGCACCACATATGGAAACACCAAAAGAGGGTTACATTTTTCGTCTACAATGAAACCTGATCCTCAATGGATTGCTTCCCAAGTACGATAGCCAAAAAAAAAAAAACAAAAACAACAACTGTGCGAGTTATAAAATTAGTTCTGAATTTATTGAAGCTACATTCATGCCATTATGTGCGGAATCACACATAATTCAAATGGCCGCCTCGGCTTCGTTGGCAGTACTTCAAACTGTCGGTTCAATTTTTGATGACTCGGTTCAATATGTGCAGCGTTATTCCGGCAATAGCGTGTCGAATGTTGGCCATGTTGAGCTCGCCCAAAGTGGTTAACTTGTTCGCGTAGACGAAAGACTTGACGTAACCCCCGAGAAAATAATCGAGTGATTTCAAACCGCATGATCGCGGCGGCCAATTTATGAACGCTCGCCATGCAATGACGCAGTCGTTAAATTTCTCCTTTACAACTTCGAGCCTTGCTTGCATGGCATGTAGCTCCATCTTGTTGGAACCACAGCTCGTATATATCGATGTTATCGAGCTTTGACTACAGAAAGTCGGTTAACATCGCTCCATACCTGGGGCCAATTCACGGTAACGGTGTCCGATGATGCCGCCATGCAATAAACCGCACCAAACAGTCAATCCTTGTAGATTGTGTTCACTCCAATAATGGTAATTTTGATTGCTGACATAGCTGCTGAGCCAAAAATTGGGCCTCGTCGGAGAAGATGATTTTTTGGCCAAAATTCGAAACCCAGGTCAACATTTCCAGTGCCCAATTAGCAATCTCACGGCGTTGTCTATGGTCGTGCGGCTTCAATTATTGCGTCAGCATAATTCTATATGGATGTAGGCCAAAATCCAAACGGAAAATAAGACGGGTTGACTCTCTTACGATGCCCAATTCAGCTGATAGGCGCCGAATCGACATTTCTGGGTCTTCTTCTATGTATACTTGGCGCTACAGCTATGTTTTGTTCATTTCATACCAATCTCCGTCTAGTTGTTGGCTTAAGATCCAAAGAAGTGTACTCACACTCAAACCTTCACGCGGTGCTTTTTTACAACTGAACCGGAATTTCGACAATATTTTTAATAATTTACGCACGCTCGGCAAGGGTAAAACGGTGAGAAGTTTTCTTCAATTAGTCAAATTAGTCTAGCTTCATCTTCTAAACTGAGATCTCAGCTTTTCATCTGATTGCGGCTTGGCTCAATCCAATATCAATAAATTTAGTAATAGTTTATGGCCACTTCTTAAGACGCATTTAGAGACTTTAACGAACATAAGCAGATTTTTCTTTTCGTTTAAAGTGCTGTACAGCAACGGTATAAGCATGGATTTTTTATTCTGTCGAAACTGTTCTCCCTTTATATTCTTTTTAAACGAATTTCATTCTGACGAAGGTGGCTTATTTCTTTTAAAATGTCTACAGTACCAGAACGCACCCCATCAGCATCAATTACTTACCAAAGGAAGTGCTCCTTTTTTAATTTATTAACAATTTATTTTATTTAACTTAAAAATAGTTTGCACAATTCAAAAGCTGGTGAGAAACTGCCTGATTTAATACATACTAAAAAGAATTCAAGAAAATGGGTAGCAAGACAGAGAGAGTTATATAATCACTCCAATATATATAATCCCTACATTACAATGGTGAACGGTTGGAATAAGAATTCTACTACATTATTACAGCTCCCCATTACCCTCACCACTCTTACAACTAGCATTATAGGAGGTAGTATTACTAACTACACTCGGACATCACTAATGTCTATTGAAATAACACCAGCCCAGGTATTGATCTTTAAGTTTACGATATCCTAGCGGGTTTTTCCACGACTCATTGCTAAGTTATCCTGCTTTCGCAAAATCTTTGAGAGCATCATTTACGATGCAATGTTGTTTCATTGCAGATCTATCCTTGCACCGATCCAACATAGATTTCTCAGAAGCAAATCAACTATCTTTTTGAAGGGAAAGAAGAGGATGTAATTACCATTTACTTTAGCAAGGCTTTTAATAAAATCGCATATATGTAAGTTAATTCTTTTCAAACTCACACGTATCTGTCTATATCGATGATATGAACACCTATGAACAAATTTTCCAATTTTCAGATTCTGAACCTCTACAAGATGAACTCAATAGGTTTTCAATATGGTTCCACAAAAACTTCCTTAAGCTCAACGTAAAGAAATGCCAAGCCATTCAACACTTCCTGATTGAACTTACTATATATCAACCCAAACTATAGCTTTGGTCACTTCAATGCAGGACTTGGGCGTGATCTGTGATGCTGAACTGAATTTCCACACCAATATTGATTTAACAGAACTAACTACGCGTTAAGCTTTGTTAAATGATAGTCCTAAGAGTTCTCTGACCTTTATGTCACAAAATCCCTGTATATCACATTTGCTAGGCCTCTTCTTGAATATGCTAGCCAGGTATGGTCCTCTTACTATGAAAACATATTCTACATATCAAAGCTGTCCCATTCAGATGCCTACATTTCGCTCTGCCCAGGCTCCTATTGGCTGATCACTACATCCTTATACCATATAATGATCGACTCAATTTGCAGGGATTACTATCACTGGGAAAACGTTATAAATCACCCGACATTGTCTTTACACAGCACCTCTTAAACGGCTCCATCGACTGTCCCTCAATGCTGGATCAGATATTTTCATGGTCTAATAGTGAAATTAAGTGAAGCTAAAAATTTCCCATCTGTTCCATTACCATTGCAGCAGAAGTATCGTCAAAAACACCCTCAATTATCACGTCTCCCGACCGTGATCTTTCCCGTCGTTTAGTTTTACTTTTAGTTATAAGAGCTAGTAGAGTTTGTCAAGGCAAACATCACAATGTTTGTGCTAAACTCAATAAAGTCGCCGATGTTGACCCGGACCTGTTAAATTATACAAACTGGTAAAATCATCACCTAGTGAGAAGTCAATAATATCTTCTAAGGGAATGAGAGACATCTGGAACCATTCGTTCGGTCTACTTGAATTGCTACTGTCAATGGAACTGTCAACGGAAGCTTTAATAGAACACACGGGCTGGAAACTGCCCAGTAGATTCATATTCCCGACAATTTCTCTACTGAGACTTGCCTAAGAAGTTCCCCAACGACACATATCCCGCACTGCAATTGTAATCTGTCACCCAGACAAGGTTTTGGGAATTCATATTTTTAACTAGGAGTATGTATTAAGTTCCTTAACAACGCGAGCATTACAAGATTTTCTTAAGCAAAGGGCTGCGTCCCATTATTAAAGACCGAACATGTCGAACGGATTATAAGACTAATGCTTTTATAGTAGAAGAATCGAACCAAGAGGTCACTGACAATAAAACCATCGATAAGGGGGAATTTCATGAGGAGGTGGACATACCAAACGAAAATAATTTTGTGCTTAGGCATGGAAACTTTTACGGGTGAAACTGGTAAGAACGTCAAAAAATGGTAAAGGTTAAAGGCACAGTTTGTGGATGGAATGATGTCCAGAATTATTTATACGCCAGACGTCTTTTACGAGGTGCAGTTAATATCGAAGCCAAAGCCGGAGTGTGTAGTTATGACACTTTGAAAACCACATTATTATCGGAATTTCACGACCCCCATCCCAGCATTGATATCCATCGCGCTCTAGAATCTCGCAAGAAACGTTCTACGAAGAGTTTTTTTTTGAATATTTTTATACTGTGAAACAAGTAGCCAAAGAACGAAGCGTCGACGATCAGTCTTTCATATCTTATGTTGTGGAGGGATACCAGGTGATGATATGAGCAAGGCTATCTTCTATGACGCGACGACGCTGGACGATTTAAAAAATAAGTTCATCGTTTATCAAAACATGCGATGTTCGAGTGGAAGTACTTTTAAATCGAAGACCAAGGCAGAAATCCAGCTGGTTCATATTCCAGGGAATATCGAGGCGGAAGGAGATGTGACAACTGTGGTTCATTTTCGCATGCATCTCAGCAATTTCCTGATAGGAGCAAGGGAGCGCGTTGTTTTTCATGCAACGAATATCCACATTCCTCAAAGGTGGTTCAGGTGGTAGGCACAATGTTAACCGTATTAGTGTAAGTAGCTCCAAAATTTCCGTGAACGTCGGTGGAAGAACTCATGCCCTAATTGATTCCAGAAGCGAAGTTACAATCATGAAATAGTCGGTTAAGCGTGAAGCAGTATTGGGAGACTACGATCCTGAAGTGGTGTTATTAACTGGATTCGGTGCTAAGGAGCCTCACAAGCCATTGGTGTCTATTGTGGTGGATATCAAGGTTCGATGGGAAGAGTATACGGTTCGTTTCCAAGTTGATCTAGATGATTGCTTATCTGATGATATTATTCATCATATATATTTTTTAGAAAAATTATGCCTGTTGATTGAGAAAATCAAAGTTAAAGTTTGCAAATCAACTTCAACGAGCGAAAGAAAATATCCCGAAAACATTTTAAAGAACATAAAAGTGGTAAAACAGTAAATAAAACTACAGTGTTTAGTACGAAAAGTTGAAGAAGAAACTATTAAGGGGCAGTTAATTACCATGATTGAAAGTTACAAGCCGAAAAAGGTTGAAAAATCCTGTATCGAAATAAGCATTTTGCTGGAAGATGAACGACCCCATTACTAGAAAGCGATGAGGTTAGCACCTACAGAAAAGAAAGCAGTAGACGAACAGATTCGAGATGGATGGATCTGCGACAGAATTATATGGTATAGTTGTTCAGATTCTACGAGCCCTATACTAGTAGCCAAAAAGAAGGATGGCAGTAATAGGCTCTGTATTGATTACGGTTAGCTTAATGCAAAAATCATCAACGACAGATATCCTTTGCCTGTTACGGAAGATGTGTTAGAAAAGCTATATGGTGCGAACGTTTATACGACTGTAGATCTTCATAATGGATTTTTCCATGTTGACATCACCTCCTTTACAGTACCAGATGGACGATATGAATTTTCAAAAGTACTCTTTGGGTTGTGCAACTTTCCCTCAGTTTTTCAGAGATTAGTAAACACTCTATTCCATGACCTGATTCGAGAAGATTACATACTTTTTTACCTAGACGAAATTTAGAAAAATTGGCGGTTGTCTTGAAAGTGGCCCAGGAAAATGGTTTAATCAACAAATGGGAAAAGTGCGATTTTCTGAATTTTTAGGGCACATCGTTGAGAATGGAAGTATAAAGCCATCTGGTGAAAAAATAAAGGCGGTAAAAGGATTTTCAAAGAGGTACAAGGCTTTTTAGGATTAAAGGGATTCTTTCGGAAGTTTGTATCTAATTATGGAACTTTCGCTAAACCTCTGTCGGACTTAATACGGAAAGCTGCAAAGTTTGAATTTGGGACGGTTTGCTGATTGTTGCTTTATAGTCGGTTAAGGAAATACTTTGTAAAGAGACAGTTCAAACATCCGCATCTGCAAACCGAGTTGCATGCAGTTGCGAGTATGGTGGGGTACGAAGGAGTTTGCTGCAAACGCACGATTCGAATTTTCACACAGTTTTCTACCTCAGTTTCAAGGCGTCTTCAGCAACCAAAGTCAAGGCTCTAGTGAAACTTCGAGTATACTTGATGGGATCGATATATACTGACTGCAAAGCATTTCAAGCCACAATGAGCAAGGAGTTGTGTCTGAGAGTGGGCTTTGATGCTGCAAGAGTTAGATTGCGTCGTAATACATCGCCCGTGGACATAAATGCGTCATGTTGATGCACTGAGCCGATTTCCAGCTGTTCTGAGGACTGAAGATGGAATGTTACAACGCGTGAGAGGTCATAGGAAAAAGACGAGTATTGTAAGTTTGTAATCCGATTACTCCAGGATACGTAGTATGATGATTTCGAAATACGTCGTGGTATATATATTGATGGTTATACCAAGGACACTGAAAACTGGAGTCCAATGCAGCATACATGAGCAGGGGTATTTTAATGCACGCTAAGTTGAAGGAATTGCGAAGCAAGAGTATTTTATACCCAGAATGTTGGAAAAAGCCCTAGGAGTCGTATTGAATTTTATTGCTTGTATCCTCGCTACAAAAAAGTAAGGAAAGCATGAAGGATTTCTGAATCCCATTGACAAAAATGATGTTCCTCTACACACACCTTAGTCAGATGCCATCTACAGCCAAGGATTATAAGCATTTTTATGTTGTCGTGAACGCTTTTTCAAAGTTTGTGTGGGTGTATCCGGTAAGGCCAACTACTGCCAAGGAGGTCGTCAAGAAGATGGAGTTTCAAACTGAAACATTTGGAGATCCTTACGACAACGGGAGTGCCACGCGGAAATGGACAGGTTGAGCGAATCAATAGGGTTATAATCCAAGTCCTTACAAAGTTGTCTATTCAGGACCCGTTGAAATGGTCAAAAATGTCAATATTACTATACAACAGATGTTAAATTGATCTATTAGTCGTAGTACTAACAAGACACCTTTTGAAATTATGTTTGTAGTATTAATGAGTTAGAAACGAATCTTTCCAAATTGATGGAAGAGGCTTTGACCGACTGGTTTCTCGGTGAATGCTGACACGCAAGACTAGAAATCAAATTACTTTAATTCAAGCGGAAAATCACAAGGGCTATAACCAGAAGCGGAAAGCAGCAAAGAAGTACAAGGTGCATGAGTTAGTGGCAATTCAACGAAAGCTGTTTGGAGATGAATTAAAGCTATATCAGAAGTTCACAAGGGCCCAAATCTTACATCAACATTTTCCCACTACATGAAGCCTTGGGTAAATGTGGAGAATGGGGACAGTTTTTCAACCGATGAACAATAGCCTGGGGCACGCGAATCGCAGAATCGCAGGATGGCCGAATGTAGGGTCACACTATACTTCTACTTCCACGATCCACACATTGCCCGTTCAAGAGAAACGAGCTATCAAGCAAGAAGAGTAGTACAGCCGCCAGGGAGAAACGAAGCGGTCAAGTTTTACTCGTTTTTTCTACTGTTTTTATTCTTTTTTTTATAATTATAAAGTTAATTTGTTTCAAACCAACGTGTTCTATTGCTAAAAGAATCCCCCTCTTCCCAATTCGACATATATGATCAAACGGGTTGTGGATGATCCGAAACATAAAGTCACCCTCTACGAAACCAATATTCCCAGTGAACTAAGTATAGTATAATGTTTATAGCCTAAGAATTTTTGACGAATACGAGCGAAAAGCAGATGAAATTGGAAAACTTGCGGGAGTTAATACGTTAGCGTAAGTGGTGCTCCAAATGAGGTGACAAATCGCATCAAACTGAGAATTGCCGAAACAGAGACAAGACAAAGACCTTGGTATCTTACGATGCAACTAGTGGAACATGTTGCATGTCCTATCCAAGTGCGCTCATATTCTACCAGTTCATTTATGCTAGCCAAGAGAAAGTACAAATCATTACAACTATGCACCGATTTTAATCATTTAAATGTAAAGAAGTAAAAGGAAAGATTTCCAATGGCCGTCATTGAATAATTATTAAAATATCTCTACGACGCATGGTTTAATATCACTGGAAGGGATAGATTTTTGCCTGTGGGCATAACTGAGGAGAGTAAAAAGTTCACCGTGTTAATCACAGCCAACAGTCAGTTCGAGTCAATAAATTCCCTTTCGATTGTGCAAAATTTGTTCAACAACTCGAAGAAGATTGTTGCTTATATCGACGGCATTTCTTTATGTTTTACATAAGTCATGTTACTACAAAAAATGCGTTTAACTTGTTGGGACTCAGATTTCAAATCTTCATCGATGAGCCAATATTTCAGTACACCATTTCGATTTTTATCATTATTTATCAACGACATACAAACCAATGTGATGAAGCATGTGGACGCTCTTAATAGGTATCTTACAGCGCTGAATGTCGAATCTGAGATTGTCTTTGAGGAGTCTGTTCTAAGTCAGAGAGATGTCAGATATAATGTTTAAGGGTGGGATATGCTCTTGATCGAAACTGCACGCTGATGGCACCTGAAAATCAGTCCAAGTTTCCAAATGCACGAAGGATGAAGAAGCTGTTTAATTAAGGCTAACTTATTTCAAAGCTATCGAAGGGAGAGAATCTTAAGGTCAATCCAGTGCACCATAGAAATCGCCAGTGCCATTCTGCCACTTTTAACCGTAACACCTGTCTTCAAATTTTCATTTTATTTTCATTTCACTTCAAACATTTAAAACCAACGTTCATCTGTACCTCTCTTTCTTTCCTCCCTGATTTTCCATCACCCGCGCAGTGCAAGCATTTTCAAGGTACTCAAATCCCTAGAACTCGCGTAAATTATAAAAAAGAGAAGCTTAATGTCTATCTGCAGGCTTACCACCTCGAACACTTGGGACCATTGCCAGCAAGGCAGCAGTATATCAAGTATCTCATACGGTAAAGAAAATGACATCCGAGCAGACAGGTATCAAATTGATTTTAAAGAGTAAAGTGATTGAGATTCCAGGCTGCATCATATCCGGTCAAGGTAAGCGTTCATTGCAGAATTTTGCAACAGCTATTTTGAGTAACCATTAACAGTGCTCAAGTAGAGCGGCTAAACCACTTCATCATCACATCCTCTCGAATGCCGCTTCAAATGTTAATCAAGTTAAGAGGAAAACACCGTTCGATCAGCTGGTGGAGGAGGTAAAGATATCAACCGAAAAAGGAGAAAGAGAAGAACTAGCAAAGCTAATTGGAGAGGAATTAGTAATCAATTTTGAAACAAATCCACATGTGATGACAGAGGAAGCAAAGTCGAAAAAGGAAAAAATATAGAAAAAGAACTAGAGACATGTGTTGCGTTGGTGGAAATCAGAAAATAAGTTTAAATTGAAGGAATTGGTAGCGATTCCAAAAACACATTAAGAAATTCTACATAAAAGACTTTCTGAGCATCCTTAAAAACCATTCTAATTTTGGCATCCTGTGCTTAAAAGTTTACATATTCCGCTCTTGTAAAAATGATACTTACCTTGAAACCTATTTCTGTATTTCTAAGTCCCTGTAAGGTGATTATAAAATAAATGGAATTTCTTTTTACACTTTACTAATGCTGTTAACGCATTTGGTATGCCTGGAACCTTCTTATTTTTTGTCTTTTCTCCTTAAACAGAATAACGATTTTAGAAATAGAATCGTAAAGGTTGAAAAAGATAGAAAGATACAAATATAGAGAGCCTACTTGCTTGCTCAGTCCCATGTATCACAACATTCTTCTTTTTCATTGAAATAAAATTCATTATCCTTTAAATTAAAAATTCTCTTTTCGTCATTAGGCGTCTCTCTGTGTCACATATCGCACAAAGCTACCGCCAAAAAAAAGAAAAAAAAAAATGGAATGAATGAACATTTGGACAAAGATGAGTTGACATAAACCCCGTACCTATGTGCTCTAAACTGCACCACCTCATTCTGATCTGTATGTTATGGTTACAGACGGAATAGCAAATCGGGTCAAAAGCACACCCAGAGCATAGTGACGCAAAATTAAGAGACAGCGACAGTGACAAGCTTCGTTTTTTTTTCTGTGATTTCGAAATTCATTTAGGAAGCAGTAGATTTTATAAAAAAAAAAATATTTCTGGGAAAAACAGAGACCTTTAGATCATCGTGGTTGGTTCCCAGGGAGTACGGGGATAGTCCTGATACTAGGCCATCACCACTAACTCATATTTGAAAGCGAAACAAGAACACAATAAATTTGAATGCATCCGTGTCCGCTATCCACTTCCGTCTCCGAATTCTTTTGCCTCTCCACTTGTATCTCCTAAAGCTAAATCGCTTACGCAGATGATTTATGCAGGTCATCTTTAGGACAGGACTTGTTAGTCCATTTGTTTGGCCAAACGAAAGCAATTTAATGAGAACTTCATTATATCATGGTTAACATTTCAAAGAACCTGTCACACATATCCATACCACATCACCCATGTGTACACACAAGAGGTGAAAAGTAGAACTCCCATGACAGAGATTCTGATGACAAGGGGGGTTCACATATGTATAGTATATAATTCCTTTTCGCTCATATATTCATACGAATAGGGGTACGAGTACTCGAATGTTAACTAGAGATGGTAGGCCTGAGCGGTTTGGCTTTTATCGCAAATAGGAATCAAATTTAACGTCGTTACATCGCAGTCCCATCGCAAATGGCTGCAGACATATCAAACATTAAGAAGCTTCCTAGGATGACGGCAACGATGATGATGACGATGACGATGATACTCATAGCAATGCTACGAATACTCGTTGCTAGCTCGCGTTTGTGTTAAGCAAGACTCAGGGGAATGGCTCAACTTGACTACCCCATTCCACTGGCCTCATCACTGATTCCCTGGCTCACGAGCGGTGTGTCCTTGTACCAGAACCAGAACCAGAACCAGAGTTCATGTCATCTGATTTTATTTTATTGAATGTCCTATACGCGGTGTATCCGTATATCCTTTTTATTTCTGCAACTTGTTTGTTTTTCTTTTCTCTTTTTTGTATTTTTCTTCTTTCTTGTTGTTTTTGCTTTTTGCCTTTAACTTTTAGTCGTCTTCTTTGGCTTTTTAGAAGGAGACATGTTGAAATTGTAATTTAGCTGAAATGATGGGGACATTCGCTTTTATTGAAAGGAGATCCATAAGTAATGAGCAAGGAGGTGATTTTCTTCGTTTTTTTTTTTTTTGGTTTCTTGGTTCTTTTTTTTTATATATTCTCTGTCTAAAGATTTTTATTGGTCACATGTGACATGACCGACATAAAGTTACTTCCAGCTGTAGAGATGCCTTGGCATTTTTGATTTTCTTTTTCTTCTATCCAACTTCCAGAGTCCTGTTGGATGTGTTTCGCTGTAGGGCTACCATTTTCCTCATTCGTGTTCTTATTCGGATTGTGATGGTGTTAGCGAAGATTAAAGCCATTAAAAGTACCGTATTTATAGCTTGAAAGGTTTTGACCCCCTTTGGGAGCATATTTTACGCGAAAAAGTTAAAGGTCGCCTCTAAGGAAGAAGAAGAGAAAGATTTCTTGGGAGGAAACGGAGGAAACTCATTAAATGAAACAGTAAAGCCTGCAATTAGATTGACACTGAGCACTTTGATCTGCGTAAAAATGAGAAAGATTCGCATGGTAATGGTGCAGTAAAAGTTAAGTCATTTTCCAAGAAGGTCTCTACTTCGGAACGCGGTATTACCTACTTTAATTTTTAACTGTTTGCCGTTTACATGGAAATAAAATGAGTAGAAGATATGTCGATGGCTTCATTTGGAGTCCAAAAAGGTTCAGTCTGAGGGATTGTGGCTCTTTTTTCAATTTATTTCGGAATAACTCTGCCATTAGGTAGTATGTTGGTAAAATAAATAAATAAATAAATAAATAAATAAATTTTGCACTCTCAATTTATGCAAACTGAGAGTATTTTCTTTCGAAAATGATTTCTCTCCTACATATTAGAATTGTATTGAGTTCCCGAACATTCAGTATAGGTAATCCTTCACTTATGCTTTTGGATAATGATTTTAAAGATGTATGGGCGATTTTTTTGAATAGCCCAACAGGCAATTGTTTCATTCTCAGGAAATTGTAGTTGCGAGATGCACCCTCTTATCTGACATTTAGGTAATACTACTCGTATTTGGAATCTAACTTCTGAATTGAAATAAAAATAATGCCAGTAGTCACAAAACATGAAATCATTCGAATATCCTACGTGGAAGATCTTGCCTAGGCGAATGTCTCCAACCAATTTTAAACATAATTCATTTCCGCATAATTCCGCTCACATTCCATCATTTTAGTTTCGTATGTTCGCCTTCAGGTCGCCTAAAGTTGGCATCTAGTTTCTATTGAATCAACAAACTTCCATGGTACCTCCAGCATACAAACGACACCAAACAATAATTCTTTTATTATTGTATAAAGGGTGTTTTTTTTAGAAGTTTAGACATTTTTCTTTAAATAAAACACTAAGAACTTAACTCGATCACGAAAGACTAATTCATGTCATGTAATATTTTAAAATAATTGCGGGTATAAATGCATCACAGTTACTTCGTACAAAGCGCATTTCAGAGGTCCAATTTTCGGCCACTTTTTCGAGCAACTGTGGGCATATATCGCGTATTACTGGAACAATGTTCTGTTCCAAAGCGTCGTTTGTTTATCGGCATAAAGTGAATTGACGCAGCCCAACATAAAATAATCCAATGCCCTAATTTTTTGAAATGACTCTACAGGGTGTGCCGGATAATGTGTAGAAGACCCTAAGGGGAGAATCCTTGACATATTTTAAGTTGAAATCGTACTGTCGCAACATTTACTTTGAGATAATTAAAGTACTCATAATTACGAGTTCAACGATAACCCATTTGTTACCATACACGTAAAAATTTGAAGGATGTTGTTTTCAATAGGAGTGAAAAATTTGCAGGATAGAGCTTGCCTTAAAACATCTGGGTTTCAGTGGGGTTGCATTTCCGACCCCCTCACTGGCAGGATTTTTTGCTCAAAATATGCCAGGAAATCTATCCTTAAAGTTTTCGACACATTTTAATTCTCACACTTGTATGCGTTGTTACAGCGAAGTTTGTGTCTTGGTTAAACTTAGGAGCTTTAGGATCATACTCCTGCTGAATCTAAAAATGATCACGTGATGGACACTACTGTAAATACTGCTGAGAGCTTTGCTGTTGTCATCATTGATGCGGAAAATAAAACATTTAACTGATCTGCCAATGTGTATTACTGTTATGTTTCTAATACTTTTTTTATTTTCCTTATTATCACATTTTTCGGCGTTACTTTCTGAGTGTTCAAATATTTTTTTGCTGTACAAGTTTTACATGATTTATGTACATATGTATATTTTTTCCTTTCTTTTTAATTGCTTATTTTGTAGACTATGAAAATAGTTTTTTTTTATTTATTTATTTCTTCATTTGTTCAGATATTTTTGTATTTTATTACTTTGCATTTTTGAAATTCCATTTAATGTTATATCTGGTTGCGGTCCTGTTTCTGCTTTCAGAAAATAGCATATATTACTACAAATATTTATCGGACAAATTCCATTCATCCTGATGAAATAAGGGCAGTTCTCAATGTAATCTCTGATTCAAATCAAGGTCTTAAAATTTGCCTCATTAATCTTGCACCAAATATTCGACACTTTAATTGTACTATAAGATTGATGTTTTAATGGCTTTTGATTCTTGACACAATTCTCAAATTACGAAGCAAATGGTTTTGAAATTCCTGGCTTTGAATTGTTTAGAAATGACCGTAAAAACAGGATCTGAAGGTGATGTATGTATTTATGCTTGAAAGTATTTGAAGCCCAAATTCGTCTATGAGTCCTCTAAGTCGACTGCGATTCCTACTACACAATCAACTGAAGCTGCGTGCGGAAGAATACATTCACTTGTGAGACGCTTTCATGAGCAACGCCGACACAGCCGAAATTGGTAACTCCATCATACTACCATCATCGTACGTAGGCAGTCCACGTCATATGCAAGAATACATACAGTATGCTATGACTTTTGTGAGCGAGTGCGGACGATCGTGTTTATTTATCACGTTTACATGTAATACAAAGTGGCAGGAGATTACATCGACGGATATTCAATATATCGTTCAATACTGATAATGGCTGACAATCATTCACGCTAAATATCAACACCGCTCATATTAATTTTGAGTTCTGCAGTTCGTTAAAATCCATAAAAAACATTTGCAAGTATGTGAATAAATTCAGTGATATGGCTATCAAATGCAGAATAACGATGTGAATGCTCCTCGATTGAATGACAACGACGAAATAATGAGCTACCAAATTGGCTGGTACATCAGCTCCAATGAAGCTGTCTGGCGTATCTTTGGTTTCCCTATTCATGAACGGGATTGTAATCAGTTTAAATAAGTAAATAAATATGAAATAATTACTTCCACAACTATGTATTATACTTTCTATTGCACGACATAAATTGTGTACTTTGCTCGGCCACTTTCTCGCCTATTTCTGTCCTATTTCCTTGTTTAAATTGTGCCACCTTATTTTAACGACTATAAGGTGGCAGTCGATACAGACTGGGAAGTGGTTCACTCATATTTTATTCGCAGTTTTGTGCTGTTTTTTATTATTGACGTCTGCCGCTATAGTCTGCAACTAAGTCCCGCTCTTGCTAAGTGAGAAATGTACGAATACATTTTTGATCTGGTTTCACTGATCGATTTACATGATTATAGTATGTATATATTTTCCCGATGAAATTCTTATTCCGAATCTTTATTTTCTCTAGTAGTACACATTTTCGCCGTATTTATTTCCTTTCTTCTTGCAGTGCAATCTTCTAAAGTTTGTTTCAGTTACTACAATAGTTTTAGGGCGATTTTTCGATTTCGCTAATTTTTGATAAACGAGTACTTACAATTATATTTCAAAGTTCCGCTGCATACCCGTAATTGCTTATGTTACGTTCTTTATCTACTGTAACATAATGCCGTACTTTCGTCCTATGACTATCGTCATGCCTCTTAGGGATTTAAGGAGCGGGACTGGAAAGCTTACTATTAGGCATCCGTGTCGAATTGCAAGATATTCCATACCAAATCTTTTAACTTTTAATTGTAGCCTTAATTGCCTCGAGCCCCATGTGCCGTTTGTGCCTTAATTCGTTCACTTACTCGTCTTCCGTTGTATTGGATTTCTAGCTCCCTAGAGAGAATACATTAGTAAGCATTTGAATGCTGTTTTAAATCACTCATAAGACTTAGGAAGACTTATAAATAGTACTTAAATGATGCTTTAAAATAACTTGTGGAGCTCTTACGAACATAAGCATATAAGTCAGCTATGGCGGTTTATGATAACCTTAGCCGTTTTGAGTAAAGGATTCTTCGAGTCACTTCTGGTTCCATTCCCGCTCTGAAGGTGATTTAAACAACGGTAAACAACAATAGTCAACAGCGGCGTGACCAAGAAGTATGACACATTTGCCAACTTAGAGTGTATGATTAAAATCAGTTGCCCAAAAAGGCTTGGTTGAGGTGCAATATGTTTTGTAGAGCCAACTACAATAGACACGTAATACACTTGTTCCACCCAACAAATATTCAATAACTCCTTCTAAATTGTATCACTTCTTATAACCTTGGATAATTGACTTGTTCGAAACATAGGAATCGCATGGCATCTAGATATTCAGGTTCGTATTTATGCCAGAGTTAACAATAGTTTACCCTGCCCTCAAGCAAATCGGAATTTTTGAATGAATTACTCCTTGTAACCAGTGAATCTGGAGTAAAGTAACATCGCTAGTTACCCCTTTCAGCATGACCACCGCTGTAATTTAGAGTACATGCTAAATTGATTCGCCATTATATTTGGGTTGATGTTTTTTTTTTCGTTATATTGTATTTTCAAGCGATCTGAGTTGGGAGAATATATGAACATACGTATGGATAGTACCCGTATGTGGTCATGCAGCAGAAATCCACAAAAACCGACTGTGAAGCCTCGAGTGAGCTAGCCATGCTTCTGAAATTTCTGGAATGACTGCGCGAATGCACACATTGACTACACACATGTGTGTCTATGTTTGTTTGTGTTGACTCAAGCTTAGCAGACATTAATTTTATAATTTATGCCAACAATATTTCGCCATGTGCGCCAAAAAAGAGATTATGCACCCAAATACTTACACACGCTAATACCATATTTGTGCAGTGCGGCGGACCATCACCGTATTCTGGGCCAGTGCAGCCACTTTTTTTGTGCCCCCAATTGAGTCCCTTATTGCGTTGTGTTGGTGAATGGGTGTGCGAGTTGAGTGTTTTTTTTTTGTTTTTGGCATTTTTATCCTTTTGTTCTCAGCATGTCCATTTGGAACCACTGTACCAAAACATCAACCCTGCAGTTTGCAGCTCCTGCTCTCCATCCTCGGGCATTCCTGACATTTATTTACTTTGGATGGCGGACAACAAATTTCAAAAGCACCGCCAAAAGTTCCTGGTCGGATGCATGGCATGGCAACAGAAAAGACCCGAAGGGAGAAGAGCAGATGAGTTAGGGGTGGAGATCAAGCATTTTGCATAACTTGATTCATCCCAAACCCTCCCCTTTGAAACTCTTAGTTTAGCCGAGTTTTTGGAATTAGTAGCGGTGCTGGCTTGATATGGTCTTTGTTGCAGAATCGCTGGCCAGAGCATATAACCGGCGACCGCACGCCATTTATCATTTTCGGGTAAAGGTTCCTGGAATGCCAGTGAGTCGACTAGTCACTATGCTGCGTATGTGTATTCGTACGATATGCGTTCTCTACAATGGATCATAGAGGAAGAGAAAGTGGGATTATGCCTCCGCCCACAGACGGTTTAATAGAATCTCCGGTTCTAATGCTGTTTTGTTACAAAGTTAACTGCTAGTTTAATTAAGTAGCCTTTAGGACATCGTCCGAGGTAGGAAATTCAAAGTCGTTGTGGTGTGGTGGTAGTGGTAGTGGATTAACTGGCATCGTAGGTAACCTCTGGAATTGATGCAGTGCTGGGTGATTAATGTGGTTGACATAAATAGGACTGCCTCGCTTTTGGTACTACCACGATAAAGTGCGTTGCAATTTATTAGAGACTGGTGGTGTTGGGCAAACTATGCAGATAGATTAATACACATCGAGATGAACTTATTTGTCTTGCAGCTTATGGATAAGTCTTCACGCATAAACTACAATTTGATGCTTGTTTTAGCTTTCTACTCCTAAACGTTACTTTAGAGGTAATGTGTTTTGATTTATTACGCTATTGCCATGTAGTATGCAGCTACTATTATTGGACTTTCGACTGTGTTATAGATGCGTATGAATTAAATAGAAATTTAAATTTTCCTATACGCCCTCGGGTAAATGGATATGCCTAGACATTGATGTGGAACAACAGCGTTGTTGTATCTTAAAACCTTTTGTGTTTTTCGTCATTATGGGAAAGAATCTAAACTTAGCAGGCACAAAGTTGTTCTACGAAAAGATAAATTATCTAAGTTGAACCATACCTTTCTTACTGGGAATATACTTTGCGATTGTTCTTTTTAAGAAAATTCAATACACGTTTCACATTTTCATCGATCAATAATCAATTCAGAGTGCGGGTCCAGTTATCATATTTGGCTCAATACAAGCTAAAATTAAGACTTAACTATGACTTTAAAAACTAAATCTTAAGATTAAAGAAACTGGTAAAAGTGGGGGGGGGGGGGGGTACTACAATTGAAATCAAGATTGGTTGGGTTTGAGTTGAACTTTCGCAGTATACTGAAAATTGGTTCATTGGAAACAAGTGCGGAGGGTCGGGAAATTGAAAAAAAATTGGCATTGTAATTTACGAGGATTAATGCTAAGGAAAATAGAGTTATAAGGAGAAGAATTGATATGAGAATTGAAATAGAATGTCTGCTGCCTCACGTTCTTCAAATTTATTCAAATTAATAATGTTGAGACTGTTTTAATAGTGAGGTAGGGAAATGAATCATTCCAGATGATACAGCTTTCTGTATCAAACTGAGTGGCTGAAACATTCCCTTTGAGCCCAACGGATGTCTATTCAACTTTATAAAAATTATGTTTCATCCTTCCATCGGACAATTTTCTACTATTTTCTCCTTAAAATCAGATATGATAGTCATTTACTGCACTAAGATTTATACTTGGCATTCCGGGATTTCTTGCCTTGATATTGTGAGCAACTGCTGTAGATAAACGGTATCATCATAAATATACAGTCCTGGATTGAAGCAATATGGAGCGAGTTCAGGACAACGAATGTTCTAGATTCTAGTGGTCAAGGATTTCTTGCGTCTAGTATGAGGTTTCAGAAAATGATTTTGATAGGTGAGTTTTGCTTTGGCAATGAGAACTGCCATATCCCACAAGTCGTCAGTCGTTCACTGATTTTTATCGCGACAAGAAGTGATTCAGATGACAAGCAAATTAAACTGTGAAATAAAGTATACATAAATACCTAGACATTTGAGAGGCTTTTAGTAGGTTCCAATTAGCACAGTGGCAGTGTGTTCGCCCGACTGATCATAGGTCGTGGGTTCGAATCCGAGTGGAGGAATAGCAAACTTTTTCTCCTTTTTCATTTAATTTAAAAATAAATAATAAAAAGTGTGAAACAACATCACGTGAAGAATTGTGGAGAGCGGTCCGCTATTACAATAGCAGAACCGGCCGAAAAATCAAGCGAGGCTTCGAGTGGTTCAAGCCAAACAGCCATGTTAGCAGAACCAAAGATGAAGGGAAGGAGGAGGCTAAGGCCCAATCGTAACTTGATACAACGTCCCTCTCTTTCAAAATCCATCGCAAAGTTGCCTGGTGGATTAAGGGAGGAGACGACATCAACTACTACAAGGGCAGCAATAAACAATAAGCGTCATGGGTCGGAAAATGACGAAGAAACATATTTATCAGATGGGGGCAAAGGTCGTTTCATGAGAAGCGACAACAGCTTCCCAGTTCTAGCTGTCTCAGAGTCGGACGACGAAGAAGATGAAGTTGAAGCTCTGAATAGCAGCATCCGGCAACTTGAGGAAAAGGTGCTTGCCATTAAGGCAAAGAAAATAGCCAGGAGAGAAAAGAAGAACTAATTGAACTCCCAACAACAATATCAACAGCAACAGCAAAAGGTTGCAAGCAAGCAACAGCTACAACTCCAAACGGACACCATAAAACAGAAACAGCAGTCAAAACAGAAAAAACAAACACAACTACAACAAAAGCATTCTCAACCAACAGAAGCTGAAACAACAACAGCAACAGAGACAATAACAACAAGAAGATCAGAAATCCACCAAGCCACCAATTAACACCTTTAAATTGAGTCAAAGGATACTATTGAACTGTGCAAGTCGGCCATAGGCAATAATTTTTTTATAAAAATTGTCATTAGATAGGCATACGATCCACTGTAACACACTGATCCACTCCGACGACGGAGTTCTTCTCCTACACCCTGCAAACAAGGATTAGGGGGATTAGAACCGTCGACTGATCCGAATGAGCTCCCGGCACTGCTGAAAGAGAAGAAGTGCAAAGGGCTACAATTCGTGGGGTTAAGACTTTCACCACAGCCGGAGCCAAAAGGGAGAAGCGGCAACCGCCGATTGAAGATTGAAGACACAGAAGATTCAAAATAGTACGGAGAAACCGACCCAACTCCATTCAGGGAAGAGACGTTGCGATTTTCGTAAGAAAAGGTATATGTTTTAAAAGAGTATACAGTCGTGTAGTATGCAGGTTCCAGCGCTGGAAGAATGCATAGTGTATATACCCCTCTGTAGCGGAAAGTGGTTTTACATGGTGTCTGTCTATGCACCTAAGGCTACTCAGTCCACCTTACTCATCACACAGCTCGAGACACTTTTTCGATTTCTGAGGCTGGAATTGGAAGACAACTATTTTATTATCGGCGAAGATTTGAACGCCAAACATAGTGATTGGGAAAATAATACACCAAATACTAGAGGGAACCTACTATTCAATTGGTGGGGTCAGCACAGTGTAATGTATCGACTCGGGCTTAAGGCGACGGATAGTCCGTCATTTCCAAGACAAGGGTCCTATTTGGATCTTTTGCTTGTCGACTCACGAATACAACTGATATGCACAAACCAACAAACTACAAACTGTCTACGTACCTTCGTGTATGACAGTGACCACTGCGGTCTCAGCACCGAAATAACTGTTCCAAACGAAATTGCGGAATTGGATGAGTTTGTTCAGAGGCATTCCTACAATTATAGTACGGTGCGTTGGACACGCTTTACTAGAACACTGACGAGAGCGCTCTACTCGAATTCGATCTACCCACCGTCGAACAGAATTCTGTCAAACGAGGAGATTAACAGGTATCTAAGACTAATGGACGAGACAATCAAACGAACAATGGACAAAACGATACCTCGGTGCCAACACACTGACGATGAAGACTTATTCCGCAACGAAACATAAAAGTAGGCTGCTATCAAGACTAACTTTACTGACAGACATAACCCGGAGATCATGACACTGGAACTTTTAACATTAAAAACGGTCTACAACAAGGTGTGGTAAATTCGCCGATCCTATTCAAGATTTACACAAGTGATCCGATAGGTTCACTTCACCATGCCATAGCGTACGCAGACGACTTAATCGCGTACAGATCAGGTCCAAAGATTGAAGTGACTTCGACAAAATTAAGCTATATTGTGAAAATCAACTTTCAGAAGTCGGAAACCATTCTGTTTAGGACACCTTTGTCTGGGGCCTCTAGGGATACCAATAAGAATTGACGAAAGTTTTCTATCGTCGGACAACATGGACAGCCACTTGTTTGTCGAAATGTAGTCAGATACCTTGGGATCTGGCTAGATCAATATCTGTATTTTAACAAACATATAGATGTTGCTCTGGCCAGAGCCAAAGACGCTTTTGCCCTTACAAAGAGAATGATTTATAGTATAACAGCCAACTCGATGCGAGGGTGAAGGCAATCTTCTACATGGCCCTTATCAAGCCCATGCTTGTATTTGGATGTCCCGTGTGGTTCAACGTGAGAGCAAGTTTATTGGAAAAGATTCGGGTGTTTAAGAGGGCCTGTCTTAGGACTTGTCTTCGCTTATACAGAACACTTGTCTGATCGAACAACCTGATTTCCGAGGCTTTCTACCTCAATTATATGTATCACGAGAGAGTTCGCTTTGACGGCTTTATTCCTCCAGAAGCGTTCCTCTATCTAGATAGCAAAGGTCTGATCCGCTAATCTTCCACGTCGCTCGAACAGATGCGGACAGGCGACTCAACTACGACAGAGACGTCGCACATGGCAATGCGGAGCGTCTCCACTTCAGTAGTGCGGTAGGGAGTCGCGACATGAGGGATGTTGTTCAGCAGCACCAGCAATTTTGGTGCCTTGTTGAAGGGGAGGGTGCTTCGTCGTCGAACTCCTCCAGTGATAGTTAGCTTCATGTGAAGGAAAGTGGGCCACCCTATTTTTTTTTGTTTTTAGCCATATCCGGCTTACATCGTTATAGGTAGGATTAAGTTAGTTTTAAGAAATAAATATATATAAACAAAATGAAAAAAAAAAAATATATATATGTTATTTATATATTAGGTATATATATATATTATGTATATATATATGTATGTGTGTCTAGTTGTGTATTCGATGTAAGTAGATTAAGATTTATTTTTGGGTAGTCTATAAGTTTTTAGTTTTAAGTTTTATAATAAAATTAAAATTAAAGTCCATATACAAAGTTTTTGCTATTTAGTTTAAGCTGTATTAACATAACTATAAGAATAAGAATAAAACCTGTCATAAATATCGAAAGACATAATTTTTAAGTATTATATTTAACTTAGTGTGCCCGCATGGGCTCTTTATGTTAGTATAAGATAATTTTAAGTTATTTAACCTGACAGTTCAGGGTTATTAAAAATAGATCGCTACACTAAAGAATAACCCGTTTTCATTATCGAGCAATAATTTAAAAACCATGATGTTTTGGCACCAACAATGATGTGACTTCATCAACTGTAAAGAGATTAATTCAAAAACTCAGTGAAACTGGAAGTAATTTTTAATTTATAATTTTAGGCACTACGGCCGTCCTGCAACAAGTCGTTCAACACAAAAAATCGAAGCAATTCGTGAGAGGCTATAGTAAGAGTACAAGAATATGAATTCGGCACCGTGGCCAAAAATTGGACATATCGAGAAGTTCTCTGCAGCGTATTCATAAAAGATTTGCATCTTCATGCATACAAAGTCCAATTGACTCAAGAACTGAAGCCTACTGACCACGCTCAGCGAATAGAGTCCCTTAAATAGATTATGGAAAAACAAGTGTATACTGATTATCCAAACAAAATCATCTTCAGTGATGAAGCTCATTTTTCTTTTGATGGCTTTATGTCACTTTGGTGCGGATTTTGGGCTTGGCGGCATTAACGTTGAAAATGGTTCTCGCTTTCTCGACATTTACACCAGTTTTTTTGTGAATAAATTGCAAAATATGGATGTAGACGGCATGTTATTTCAACAAGACGGCGCTACATGCCATGCATGAGAAATAATTCAATTACTGCATGAGTCATTTTATCGTCGTGGATAATCCTGGTGGATAATGCCCGCATAATGCGATTTAATTCCGTTGGACTTTTTTTGTGGACCTTTTGAAGTCAAGGTTTATACCAAGAAGCTCATGACCAACCACGAGGTGAACGTGGGAACTTTCGGTATCAGTTGTAAAAGAGCTTCCAATTATATTTCATTGGATGAATCTTTAGTCTCAGCTAAGTTATCCGTTCTTCTTCGATAGATGGCGCTATTCACAATAAGAGGTCATAAGACTGCTCCATCCCTAAATTTGTTCATCTCGAGCAACTTCGATATTCATAACCGTTGAAGTGACACATTCTATAGCTAAATTCGGTAGACAATGTTATTGGTGCGTGTTATCATCTTTTACGGATCTTCCTAATCCTGAAGATTATACACCAAATCTCCTTCGTTGTTCCCTGAAGAGAATCTTCCGTCTAATTCCGTTGAGGGCTGGACATTCAGATAAAATGTGTTCAACTCTTTCGTTTTCTTCAAGACAAAGTCGGCACTCTGGAGAGTCGACTAGAATCATCTTGTTGAGGTGATAACTTAAACCGTGATGTGGAGTGAGGTAACTTACTAAGGTTTTGATATTTTGCCGGGGTTTATGGAGAGATTCTTTCTCGTGCACCAATCTAGGAAGTCTTAAGGGCGTTTCACATACGTGCTGTGAATTCGCTAGTCTCTCTGCCCCTAATGATGATGACTAGATTATCGGCATAACCAATTGTACAAACTTAAGCCTAATTTGCTTAATTTGTTAAGCAGATCATATATGACCAATGACCACAGTAGAGACTATAATACGCCTCCTTGCGGGCAGCTCCGTGATGATTAGCTGCATACGAGGTGTTGTTCCGTCAGCACTCTAATTTTTTCTGTTTAGGAAATCAACTTGGGCGTTTGGCTCGATATCTCCTCCCAGCATGATCTTTCCTAATGCTACTTCCAGGCCAATATTGTTTCGACGTCGTGTCTGCCTGTTCGGAGGAACGTATTTCATTTATACTTCAATCGCTTACTGGCTGATTAGGATTCGCTTATTTACGATTAAAGCGTTCACATTTAAAGAAAGAGAGCATCAGCGCTTGAGTGGAGTTTTCCCTTGTGGTATTGCACTTCAAAGTCGAACCCCTCCAACTGTTCAATCTATCTAACAACTTGGTATTGAGGGATCTTGTATTGTAGTATTCAATTTAGAACGGCGTGATCAGTGCGAAGAATGGCCATAGAGGTACTTATCAAAATGCTTCCGTGCCAGAATTCAAGGCACAAGCTCACAAGTAGAACACTGGTTATATAGTAGTACCGTTCAGGCCTGGACAGTAACTTGCAGTAACATGCAACCACTTTCTCTTAATAATCGTGAACTTACAAGATAACAGTTCATACCTCAACATTGTCCTCTGCGTCCACGATGTGGGGTAACGCAAGGCGGGAGTATTGCACGGCTGCCGCTTTAGTTTTTAAAACGCTTATTCACACTCTGCAGACCACTTGAACTGGCGGCTTTTTTCCGTAAGTTGATGCAGGCTCTATCGAGTAAAATTTTTTACGAACCTTCTTTATCACATGGAGCGTCCCAAGAAGCTTCTCAGTTGGTGTTTATCTTTGGGGAAAGGCCAAATTTTCACTGCTTCGATTCACCTGGATCCATTCTTACTCCTTCCATTGATATAATGTGAATCAGATTTTTTTTTTCAAGGCGTATTTTTCTAGATTAGCGTCTGACGATAGCCTATGACGATAACGTCGTCCAGGCACACTAGGCAGGTTCTCCACGTCAGAAGGTTTCCCAGGCATTGCACAGTCCAAACGGCATTACTATAGACTGCCAAAGTCCGCTTCCTGTAGTGAAAGTCATTTTCTAACGACCTTTTCCATTAATCTCTACCTGCCAGTAACCACTCTTTATGTCAAGTGTTGAAAACCATTGTGCTCTAGAAAACGTATCCAAAGTGTCACCAATTCTTGGTAGTGATAGCTGTCCTTTTTCGTTACATCGTTGAGATACCATTAGCTTACACAAAACATCGTGCTGCCATCATTCTTCTCCACGAGGTCCACTGGAGATGCCCACGAACTGCGTGATTCTTCGTTCCGCCCTAGGCTGATGGATTGGCGGGGAATCTCCGGTGTCAATGTAGTGTTGAACGAGTTGCGTGCTTCTATATGGTCCGTCTCGCATAGCGAATATATTAGTGCACTCACCGATTAGTCTTTATTCTAGGATACGCTATTCTTGATGTAGAGGCTGAGTATTTTCTTCTTGATTTTCACTCCCTGGAGTGTTACAACAGGCGTTGCTCTACCATTTTCGTTGTGTTCGATAAACTATAGACTAAATAGGTGCATACTTTCTAACTAGCTTCACTTTTCCACTGAATATCTCTGGATTTACAACCCTAACAGGAACCCTATTGTTCTTTGGTTTCACTTAAGTTTTTCCCACTGTGAAGTCTATCTTATTTTCTGGCTCCATCAAATGAAATCGGTGCCTACCAGAACCACCTTCCACTTTTGCCTATATGTATCGTTTTGCCAACAAGACTTGGGTGATGGTCTTGCGGCCGCCTTATACTTCCTGTCTTCTTTCGAGAGCTATATGTACTGGTCTGGTATCCATACCATCTTTCTATAGTATATTTCGGAAAATGTTGATATCAGTTGTCAAAGAGCTTCCAATTATCTTCCATTGGATGAGTCCTAGCTAAGTCGTCTGTTCTTTATTGATAGATGGTGCTGTTCACAATAAGAGATTATAATAACATGTTGCAGCGGTGATCATTATTTGAGAGGTCCACAATGGTGACCTGAGCTGGCCTTTATTGGAGTAATCAGAGTTTGGCAGCTATCTGTCTTAATCACCCTCCTCATGAATGTCTTTACCAGAATTCGAACTCGTTATGAGCATTTTCATTTTTCATAGAAAGGATACAACTTATTCTGTATATTGTGATAACCACTTAAATGTGAGCAGCGACATCTAGCAGAAAATGTCGATACTGGAATAACAAAGTCTCGACTGGAGAGTGGAATCGAATTTTCTAGCAAATTGGAAATTGTATGGGACGCTGGATGGCGAGGATTGTTCTCGAAGTATGTCATTCGAGTATAAATACCAGCATCCCCAAGGTATGCAAAATCAGTTCTAAAGTGTAATCTGAAGTGCTAATTAGGAGAAGTGGTTTAAGTAAAAGATAAGAAAAGTATAAGCGGTTGAGAAATTGGATTGTACTGAGAGAAACAATTAAATAGTGAATTGTAACTGTACTGAATAAAGGGATTTGTATTGAAAAGAATAAGTTCTATTATTTGTACCCACACATACATGCTACATTGGTGTCAGAAGTGGAATAGGACTTATTGTGTGTAAAAAAAAAAAAGTGTTTTCTGACTATTTGAAAAAGCTAGAATGGGTCGAAAACTATTGCAGTTGACCCTCGTCCAACTCAAATCCGAGTTGAACAAGAGAAGCCTCAGCGCCAGTGGAGGAAAAAGTGACCTGGTGCTCAGACTTCAGGAGGCTTTGAACAACGAGGGACATGATCCTGATGCATATTCCTTTGATGTTGACGAGGATGAACAGACAAGTACCGGCAGTGACATGTCTGCGATGATGCAACTCCTCTTGTTAAAAATGGACGAACAGAAGAACAGTCTCGAACAAAAAATGGACGAACAGAAGAAAAATTTGGACGGTCTTCAACAGAAAATGGATGAACAAAAGAATAATCTGGAAGAACAAAAGAATAGTCTCGAGCAAAAGCTGGATGAACAAAAGAATAGTCTCGAACAAAAGTTGGATGAACAAAAGAATAGTCTAGAACAAAAACTGGAAGAACAAAATAACACTCTCCAGCAAAAATTCGTAGAAATCGATGACAAATTTGAAAGAATAGAGAAGAACGTTGATGACAAATTTGATAGAATAGAGAAGAACGTTGATGACAAATTTGATACAATAGAGAAGAATGTTGGCGAAAAATTCGAAGAAATGGACAGCAAAGTTCAGCAACTGGCAAAAGAGCTCGACACAGTGCGAAAACAGAAACTGCGAGATTATTCTTTAAGCGGTCCAAGGAGAAAAGAGTTGAAACCTCCCTCATTCGATGGCCAGACCTCATGGTCTACTTATAAGATGCAGTTTGAAATGGCTGCCTGTGCAAACGATTGGGACAATGAGGAAAAGTGCTTTGCCCTAGCAATGGCCTTACGCGGTCCTGCGGCAGAATTGTTACAAACAATCGATATCGAAAAGAATAGAGACTATATGGCTTTAGTGCAGGCTATCGAGAAACGATTTGGGGATAGCCACATGAGGGAAGTTTACAAGGTTCAATTGCAAGGCCGTATGCAGCAACGAGGAGAAACACTTCAGCAGCTCCAAGCAGACGTGAGTAGACTGGCACATTTGTCATATCCCACCGCAGGCCAAGAAATAATCGACGAAATGGCAAAGGACGCATTCATCGGGGGAATTGCAGATTTGAAGCTACAATCAGCAGTAAGGATGGCCGGGAAAAGAAGCCTTGCTGAAGCACTTGCCTTCGCTCTGGCGATGGAAGCATCCAATCAGGCTTCCAAAGGAATGCATTTCGTCAGGGAAATAGTATCTGGTGAATGCTCCTGCTCAAGACCAACTACTATGCAACGAAATATCCCGCGGGAGAGACGAAGGATGCGCTGCTGGAACTGCGATAAAGTAGGACATCTGCAAGGGCATTGTGAAGAACCAGTACGACGAGAAGGTTGCCTGCACTGGGGTTACAGGCAAATAGAAAGAAAAACCAGCAGAAACGGTTACCAAGAAACCGGTCAAATTTCCAGAAGCCATCAGTTAGGAAATGCTTACTTCGCGGGGCAGAAGTCTGTAGCAGGAGTCGACTCCAGGGTAATTATCCCAGTCTCACAGGTAAAACAATGCAATGAAAGCCTCCCAGCAGAAGTAGTCAGTGGTAAAGAAGCGAAAGAAGAGGCAACTATCCAAACGATCAGGACTGAGCCAATAGAGGGTTGGAGTATAGACGAAATCCGTTCCTCCCAACAGGCAGACAATGACATCGAACCAATATTGGTCTGGAAAGAACACGAGGAAAGACCAAGCTGGCAGCAGATATCAGATCGGAGCCAAACTCTGAAGGCATACTGGGCACAGTGGGACTCGCTTTTTGTGCAAGATGGATTGCTGAAGAGAAAATGGGAGAGTGCAGATGGGACAACATCTCGTATGCAGCTAATTGTGCCACGGTCCAGAATCAACTAAGTGCTCCATGAAATACATGACGGAATCTCAGGAGGCCATTTGGGAATAAACAAGACGTTGGAAAAGGTAAGGGAACGTTTCTATTGGTTAAGCGCTAAACAAGATGTCGAGAATTGGTGCAAAAAGTGCATAAGATGTGCGGCTACCAAGGGTTCAAATGTAAAGCTGCATGGACAAATGCAACAATACAATGTCGGAGCACCTTTCGAACGAATAGCCATCGACATCGCTGGGCCGTTTCCCGAAACCTTTAATGGAAACCGATATACTCTCGTAGTCATGGATTACTTCAGTAAGTGGCCGGAAGTGTTTGCCATCCCAAATCAAGAGGCTAAGACCGTAGCCGAACAGATAGTCAACAACTGGGTAAGCAAATTTGGGGTCCCAATGGAGCTGCACTCTGATCAAGGGCGAAACTTTGAATCAAAAGTCTTCCAAGAAATATGTCAATATTTGGGGATAAGAAAGACAAGGACAACGCCACTACACCCTCAATCTGATGGAATGGTCGAGCGATTCAATCGGACCTTGAATGAGCATCTATCTAAGGTTGTCAGCAACTGCCAGCGGGATTGGGATCGACACATACCCCTCTTCTTAATGGCCTACCGAAACGCGGTCCATAGCTCAACAGGGCACACACCATCCGAGATCTTATTTGGTCAAACGATTCGGTTGCCAAGTGAAGCAAAATTCGGATCCCCACCGACGGAGCCCAAAGAGGTGATCGAGTACGTGAATGACTTACGCAGCAGGATTCGTAAATTGCATGAAGACACCAGAGAAAAGATGAAGCTAGCAAGCAGCCGAATGAAAACTAGGTACGATATCAAGGCGAAATCTTCCGGTTTCAACGAAGGAGATCTGGTTTGGCTGTATAATCCTCAGCGTAAGAAAGGCAAATCACCAAAACTGCAACAGGACTGGGAAGGTCCATACAAGGTGATAACCCGCATTAATGACGTTGTCTACCGGATCCAGCGTGGGGATCGAGGAAAATTGAAAGTGGTCCATTTGGATAGAATGTGTCATTTCAACGGGATGCTGAATGACGAAGTTGTTCGGGACGAACAACTGTAGGGAGGGAGCAATGTGATAACCACTTAAATGTGAGCAGCAACATCTAGCAGAAAATGTCGATACTGGAATAACAAAGTCTCGACTGGAGAGTGGAATCGAATTTTCTAGCAAATTGGAAATTGTATGGGACGCTGGATGACGAGGATTGTTCTCGAAGTATGTCATTCGAGTATAAATACCAGCATCCCCAAGGTATGCAAAATCAGTTCTAAAGTGTAATCTGAAGTGTTAATTAGGAGAAGTGGTGTAAGTAAAAGATAAGAAAAGTATAAGCGGTTGAGAAATTGGATTGTACTGAGAGAAACAATTAAATAGTGAATTGTAACTGTACTGAATAAAGGGATTTGTATTGAAAAGAATAAGTTCTATTATTTGTACCCACACAAACATTTTACAATATTGATACAAGTCTAATTTGAATAAAACGGCTCTTAAAAGGACGACTTCGTTTCCATAATGATCAATCCGATTTTCTTTTTGTCGATCAAGCAGTAGCTATCATATTTGATGGCAAGCTTGTGCTCAAGTATGGTACACTTAGATAACAACAAATCGTCGCCGTCTCAAACCTTGTAAGCCTTGTTGAAGACTATACCATTTCATGTCTAATTGGTAGACACTCTGGAATACAAACATGACATCTATCAAAAGATGGTATGCATGAGTTCAGAGAAACGCAGCTTTAGTCTACGAAATCTATAATATGTTTCAATTCAGTTTCGATGCTCTACCAATGAGGTTGACCGTATGATCCATTTGGATATGATGAGGGATATAATTCTATAACAAAGATCAGCACTTTACCACTTCTGTTAAAATTCTACCCTATTACAGTGACTTTCGCAAATATTCAGTGGCTCTCTTGAAAATCTGACTTCGATTTACCATATTCCGCCAATCAAATCTTTTGGAGAACATATATATACTGCCCACGTTGCCGTATCATGTACATCAATACAAAACTACAAATGTGACAGATCCTTGTAACAGGTTTCCAATAGATAACACAATTATCGACCTTTTATCGATTTATCTGTCTTTTCCTCCATGTGTACGAGTATATCTTCGTCCTATCATTTCTTTTTTTTTTATAAAATTCAGACGAAGAATCATTGATAAATTAGTGAAATGACAATGCGCCTTTAATGATAGTGCACTTTAAGTGACAGGCACCTTTGATTAACGACTTCGATTGATGCATTTTACTTCACTTCCTCTGCAGAGAGCTATTTCAATTCATCGCTAACAACAATGTAATTTCTCTTCATCCTTCTCATCCTGTTCTTAGTGCTCTTGCATGCATGAATTGCTGCATCACATGAGAAATGGGGCACACTACAGATGTGAGAATTATAATTTATCCTGATGTAACATCCTGTGGAGTGTATTAAACTTTCAACTTATCGATGTTTCACAAACGAGTTTCTTTTTTATCGTATTTTTAAGATTTTCTATCTTACGAGTATGTATACTCTGTATATGGATACTCTCTGTCATAAGGATACTACTCGTACAGTGATCGATGCTTTAACAAAGAACGTGTAAATACGTGTATGTATGGAATAAAGATTCTTAAGTTATAAGCAACTTGTAGCGCAACAAGCATCTCATTATTGGAAAGCAATTGCGTTTGTAATCGAAAAGGCTAAAAGTTGCAGTAGATATAGGTAAGAAGTTGATATATTGTTCAAGTTTTACTACTGACTATTAAGCTCTAAAAACACTCAAACACCTATTATGTGCTATATTTTATTTCAGGGTGGAAAAAATTATATGAAAAGAGAATGTTTTCTTAGTATACCATATTACTGTGTTTTCTTGCAGTTATAAGGATATCTTCAGATAACATGAGTGATGCCGGACAGTACAAATCAACAAAAGAAGAAAGTTTTTTTAATAAGAAAACTATAAAATTTTATTTAACCCTTAACCGCCTACCAGCGGTCTCATAGACTGCAACGGTTTTTCAAATTCAAATATTTCAATGTGTGCGCGTCGTGCGACAAAGTGTATGCTCCATGTACCTTTTCTACTCATCAAATAGTGTCGTGCATGAGCGTGGAAAGTGAACAAGTCCAAGCGTTTGGCTTGGGTTAGTAAAAAATTTTAGGTAGGTGGTTATTTTTTTTGTGTTTATTTAGTTTTGTGTTTTTAGTGCCAAAATGAATATAAGCTACGAAAGTATTGAGATATTGCTGCAGCAAGATATATCTGATGAGGAAGATGTGCCAGACGGGGATTGCAGTGACGTGGAACCTGATGTTACCGAAGATTTCGCGCTATATGAAGACTGTTAATCCGACAGTGAAGGTTGATGACGAAGTATTTTCCACACAATACAGTTCGTTTAAAGATGATTCTTCAGATGATAATATTCCCCTTTCACGTTTGCTGCCACGAGTTAGGTCACGAGGGAAGAATTTTTTCGCTGGGCATCTACACCGAATATCGCTCATGAAAGAACACCGCAACATAATATCATACAACAAACACCGCGTGTAAAACCGGCTTTTCATTACATACTTACTAGATCCTCGACGCGATTGGATATTTGGAGCCTTTTATTTACAGATCAGAAGCTACGTTACTATACACTAATGAAAAATTAAGAAAAATCAGACCAAAATATAAAAATATAGAGCTAAAAGCTTTTACTGGACTTTTGTTTTATTCAGCAATATTCAAATTGCATTACATAACATGGTATAGTACTGACGGCACCGGGCGAGAAATTTACCGCTGCATTATTAGTAAAAATAGGCTGAAGTGAATACTATACGATTTGACGGTGCCGAGACTAGAGAACAGCGACGTGAATTTGACTTGTCTGCTCCTATTTCTGGACTTTTCAATTGTTATGTAAAAAACTGTCAAGAAGTTTACACGATTGGAACTTGTGCCTGTACAGATGAAATGCTGGTGCCTTTTTACAGTAGCTGTAAATTCAAAATGTATATGCCAAAAAAAACCAGATAAATATGGTCTAAAAATCATGTGCATCACAGATGCAAGGAATGGTTATCATCTCAATGGCTACATTTATCTCGGCAAATATTCTGATGGGAAATATTTGACTCAAGAAGAAAAGAGACTTTCAAAACCAACTCTGGCAGTTCTAAGCCTTGTCTCCCCAACCAAAAAACCAATAGGAACGTAACAGCTGATAATTAGTTTTCATCAATAGAATTGATCAATATCTTGAAAAAAAAACGCCTCACTTTTGTGGGTACTTTGAAAAAGAACAAACGTGAGATACCTCCCGAGTTCAAACCATCCAGGCAGAGGTCAATTGGGTCATCGCGAGTGCAGACGAAAGAACTAAGAAACCTGAAATAAAATTATACTATAACCAAACAACTACTTGATCAAAGATGCTCAAACTAATCCATTTCCTGTTGTTCACATAGGTGGCCTTTGACTATATTTTACAGATTTTCGGATATATCTGCATCGAATGCTTACGTCATAAGTTTGAGTAATCAAACTCAAAAGACTGAAAGCAGACTCAAGTATATGAAAAAATTGGCAGAACAGCTTACAAAGCCGCACTTAGAATGTCGTGTGAAAAATGATCACCTTCAGATTGATATCAAGAACTCTATTCACCGTGTTCTACAAATAAGTGAAGATTCACCAAGCTTACCTAGTGTAGAAAAGCTTGAAATACGTAAACAAGCTCCTCCCTTCAGAGATTGCGAAGTGGTGAGGACAGCTGGCGGATCTCCTGCGCCACAAAACAGGTTAAGTGCCCATTGATCTGTAACCCAACGCGGCACAATTATAAAAACAAACGTCAAACGTCGCAGATACAAACGGAAACTTTGTTGTCGACCTTCCGCTATCGATTACGAGTAACGATCGATTAGGACAACTTCGATAACATGCAGTGTGTGTCGTGTTCTTACATAAAGCACACGAAAGTTGGATTTTGTCAGAGGCCCCATGTCTACCTAAAATACATTTTTCAGATTTGTGGTCATTTCCATTCTTAACGCATCGAGGTTGCATGTTGTAACTCGACTTGGTGTGCCCAAATATTTGGCTGCATACACATTGTAAAACGTCAACATCATTTTTCGCTGTGTCTTTTTCTAGCGTAGAAGAGGAACTTTGTCGTAGTATCATATAATATGCTTTTGATATTTTCGGACTCTAGTCCTTTAGTAAATATAAACACTTTTGCCTATTGCCTATTTGCCTGCAAAGCTCTTCTGCATCATTTAACTACATTTTATATAATATGGAGAAACCCTTTATTAAACTGATTTCTGTTGCTGCTGTAGTCTTTGCTGTTGTTGTCATTCCAGTTGCTGGTTTTAGTGCTTTTGCTGCTGTTGATTTTGCAACTTCAGATTCTTTTCCTTTTGTGGTGCAGCAATATATTTTTCTTACAGCAGCTGTAGCTTAGGCTGTAGCTAAGAAATATTCTGTTCATTCAGTGTTTGCTCTTTCGTTGCTGTTGATGCTATTTTTTTGGTTTTAACTGCCAGCACTCGTACTTGCATCTTATGAATACTATTTTTTAGGATTTTTAATATTATTCTTCTTCTTTATCCTCTGATTCCAAGGGTACCAGAGAGGTGAAGCTATTCTTTGATCCCATGTAGTGCGCTAGTCAATTTGACTGTAGTAAGCCGTTTTTTCTAATGAGAAAAGCCGAAATATGTTTTATTCGACGGAGATATGTGAATAACTGGCTAATCTATCAATTTGAAGAGATTTCTGCTGAAGTTCAAATTCGAGTGTGTTGCTTCGCGAAAAGAAGTTTAATGCAGTGATCCATGGATAACTAGTGTTGTTAAACCTGGCAGCACTTCTTAGTCAAGCTAGCTCAAGGCTAAGAGCTCCTAAAAGTCAAATGGCTTGCGCGGGAATTAAGGACCGGAACCAAAGTTGCCGCCAAAAAAAAAGAGCAGATAAAAACCGAACATTTTAGTTTCACTGTAAAGTATATACATTTTTTTTTAAATAAATTTTGTAAATAAAGTTTGAAAGTAGTCTTTTTATTTGACGGGAACATTACTAAAATTTTCTTTTTTTTTGTACTAAATTTTTCAGTGCGAACTAAACTTATTTGGAAGTTTGGATTGTCGATAAAAGGCTGCTCTACTTGCAGCAAAAAGACCACCAACAAAGCATAAAAATTGCTCCTAAACTACCATATCTACAGTTCGTGAGAAGAAAAACCAATACATATTTTAAGTTATTAACCGCATCGCCACCATTGGCCACATGAGACGGTTCACCATCATCACCTAAGAAATTCACCCAACACCACTTTACGCCGTCATTGTCAGGTAAGCATGGAGCATGTATAAAAATATTTTTGGTAAAACATCCAAGGTCGCGCATTCCACCTTGAAATCAGCAACAATCGAATCCATCGATTCAAGTCCAAAAGCAAAACTCTTCTTCGGCAAACGCAAAAAAAAAACCTACAGCCAGGAAACAATTTCAACTGCAAGTCATGTCGTAGACCTGATACCGATGGAATGGTTCAATGTGACCTTTGCGATCAATGGCACCATTTCGACTGTGTAAGCGTGACATCCGACATAAAGGACATGGATTGGTGCTACGCAAAATGTGCACACCGAACCCAACTGCCTTAGGTCAACAACCGACGCGTAAATTATCCCAAGGTTCGCAGATGGCATCAAAAACCCACACCGTAATGTTACCAACATTGAATCAAACAGAGTATTCTAAATCCAAATATGAGTCAAACTACCACAGCAGAGAGCGCTTGTTATCAAAAGTCAAGAAGATCTACAAGATCAATTAAACTAAGACTTAGAAATGACGAAGAAAAGGGCCTTAAAGAAGAAAGGTGCAGAGAATATTTTTTTGGAAAAAGAGAAGAGAAACAGAGAGTACGAGGGGAGTTCAATATATTCTCGGTATCGATATGAAGGAAAATGCGAGTTCAATTTAAATTGTTTTTATTTTTCAATATAATCTCCCCTAACATCAATGCATTTGTTACATCTTGAGATAAGCTTTTTTAAACCCTCAAAAATATAAATTTCCTCTTTCTCTGCAAAATACCCATTTATTGCCGACTTGAGTTCTTCATCATCCGAAAATCTTTTTCCACGAAGACAGTTTTTCAAATCCGGAAACAGGAAATAATCACTAGGGGCAAGGTCTGGACTATAGGGTGGGTGTTGGATTTCTTCGAAACCACAATCTCGCACAGTTGATAATGAAGGTGCGGAACCCTGGTAAACAGCCACCATCTCTTCATGAATAGTTTTTTGACTTTTTCCTTGCTTAGTGAGAAATTTAATTACAGCGCGATGCTCAATTTTCACCATCATCGTCTCAGTTGCCATTATGATTCTGTTTAACTAGAGATAAAACGCGAATTAATAATCACATTTATATGAAATTTTACATGAATGCACTAAAATAATAGTATTACTTGATAAATAAGTCAATTTATATATACAACCACAGCTTCACCCCGATACCGAGAATATGTTGAATGCCCCTCGTATCTTAATGCAAAGTATGAACTCCTGGAACAACAAACATCAGAAGAAGAAAGTGATACACATTCAACATGTATAAGCTATAGATTGAAAAACTGGGTCTCAGAGCAGCATAAAACCACAATAGGCTTCTTATTCTATTCGTGAACACCCAAACGAGGTGATTAAAATACCCCAATATACCTTGGAGCAGCCCCCGAATTTAAATGATCATCAAGTTGGTACAAGAACTGACTCAGTGCCGAAACCTACGGAATACAATGCTTCGCACATGCAGATCAACTCTCACCTGGTGAGTTAAATAATACACCAAAATCGAGTAGCATGCAAATAGAGACAATGCGTATAACTCCGAAAGAATTACCGTTTTTTTCTGGTTACGCTGAGGAGCGGCCTCTCTTCATATCTTGTTACGAGAATTCTACTCGCTCATGTGGATTTTCTTACGATGAAAATCTTATGCACTTGCAGAAATGTTTAAAAGGAAGAGCATTGGATGCTATTAGGTCCAAACTTATGTATCCACAGCAGGTGCCAAATCTTTGTGCATAATTTTTGTTGTCCAGTAAGCATAATTCAAAGCTTAGTTGATCAATTAAAATCTGAGCGTCTGACCGATTAGATTCTCTCGTTACATTTGCAAGTTCGTTGGAAAATATATTTGATATCATGGGAGCTACAGGCTTGCATTCCTACCTTAATAATCCATCCCTGATGAAAGAGCTCACTGAACGCCTGCCTTGTCAAATTCGATTAAACTGCAGAGTCTTTGAATTGGAGAAAAACGATGTTAATATGTCAACATTCAGTTCGTGGCTTCACCAAATAGCTCAAGCTGCATGTGAAGTCACTAATACGTCATGCACTCGACTCGCCGATTCGAAACAATAAAAGAGAATCATCAATAAGACCCTCTTGAGCGCCAACCATGAACAGGTAGAAAACAATAATCAAGTGCGACGTACATGTGTTACTTGCAACAGTAACTGCAAGTCGGTAGAATAGTGTAATATGTTTAACAATCTGACTTTAAAAGAAAAGTGGGAGGAGGTAAAGAAGAATTTTCTTTGTCGAACTTGTTTGGTTCGACACTATAATCGGAAATGCACCTCTAAAAAAAAGGTGGAATAAACAACAAACGACTACAAACACCACAAGTCTTTACACAAAAATAAGGAACCATTAAGAGAAATAGCCGATACTAGCAATGTGAGCGAAGATCATTGCAACATTTATAAAGACCAAAATAGCATTCTCTTTAAAATATTGCCGGTAACACTTTACAACAACAACATCAGAGTCAAAACCTGTGACTTATTTGATGCTTGCTCCTCAGTTTCACTGATAGATAAAGAGCTGGCTGACATGCTGCTGTTGAGAGTGAAAAGCGAGCCGTTGTGCCTTAGGTGGACCGCAAATGCTCAGAGAACCGAAAAGAACTAAAAAAAAGTAAGCTTTCAAATTTCTGCTGTCGGATGCTCAAAGAACCTCCCACTGTTGTTCGCACTGTCGATTCATTAAACTTACCATCGCAGTCGAATGACCTTTGAAGAACTCGCGTTAAACTTTCCGTATTTAAAAGGTATTCCAATGGAGTCTTACCAGCAAGTTAGACCCCAAATTAAAATAGGCATTGATCAAGTTCATTTAACAAGTTCAAGAAAGCATCGCGAAGAAAATACTGATTATTGACCAACCATCCGCTATCAAAACTCGTTTGGGGTGGACGGTATTTGGTCCATGTTCTGGAAGAAAAACGAGTACGGATATGATAGAAAGCTTCATGAACCTGTACTAGAGTTCTTTGCAATCGATAGTATTGGCTCAAAAAACGTTAAACGTAAAGTTTTAGAAAACTGCACTAAGCGAGTTGGCAATAGATTTAGTGTCCCACTATTATGGAAAAGCGAATTATTAGAACTTACTGACAACAGACCCGCTGCGGAACGCAGAATGTTGTGTCTAGAAAAGAGACTAAAAATAGACCTAATACTTGCGACGAACCTCAATACACAAATTCAAGACTATGTAACAAAAACTGAGCTCCAGGATAATAAGGGGAAAACAATTTGGCACCTGGCCATCTTTCCTGTTATCAACTCTAATAAACCATCTAAAGTGCGCATAGAATGGGATGCAGCTGCAAGAGTAAACGGAGTTTCACTCAATTCAATTCTTTTATCTGGAACAGATAATCTGCCATTACTTCTGGCTCTCGCCAGAGAAAAATTGCAATAAGTGGGGACATAAGATAAATGTTCCACCAAATTCAAGTACAAATGTCCGACCAGAATGCTCAAAGGTTTTGTGGCGAAATGCAGAAACAGGTGAACTTGAAGACTATGTCATGCAAGTATTGAAATTCCCTTCAACCTGCTCCCCTTGCTACACAGCCTATATTAAAAATAAAAATGTACTTGAATTTTCGTCGAGGTCATAGATATTCACGAACAAGGTGGATTTGAAATTAGGCATTTCATCAGTAACTCCTTTACTGTGCTTAAGGCGTTAGGAAAAAAGGCCGCTTACTGCGCCAAAATATTCAGTCAACGTTTTGGTGAATTTGAGGATGAGAAGATTTTGGAAATATGGTGGAACGCATTCCAACCAAAAGGGACATTCTTAAAATACTGATGAGTGTCTTTGATCCAATTGGTCTTATTGGTCTTACTGCGCACTTTCTAATTTTACTCAAGATACTTTTGCAAGAAGTTTGGAAGTAACGCACGCGGTGGGATGAAAAAATACATCCGGATCAGTTACGGCTATGGTGCGAATGGGTAAAGTTATTGAACCTAGTGAGGCAAGTCAAAATAAGAAGGACATATTTTAGCGAGTTGAAATAGATGCAAGTATGTCGGCATATGCAGCAGTTCCCTACATGAGAGTAAAAAAGCGATCGCACTCTGAATGTTCTCTTGTTTGTTCTAGATCGAAATTGGGTCCCATCAAGCATATATCTGTACCACGTATGGAACTTGAGGCGGCTGTGTTACACGTACGTCTGGCTAAGACCGTTATAAAAGGTCATTCGATTAAAATTGACAAGCGCTTTTTATGGTCAGATTCTCAGTCTGTTCTCTTCTGGATAAAAAACAACAATCGACAAGTAAAGCAGTTTGTCATGTATAGAGTAGGTGAAGCATTGGAAAACTCGAATGAAGATGAATAGGGATGGGTGCCTAGCGAGAACAATCCAGCAGACGATGCCACTAATGGAATTTGCAGATTGATTTCCCATCTGTAAGCTGATGGTATCATGGGCCAAACTTCTTATACCAATCTGAAAATACATGGCCAACGAGAACACCAAAAATTAATGAAAACGAGTTTTAAGTTTGCTTCAAAATGCATATATATATAGTATATAGGCGGTTCTCATCTTGGAAAAAATTAAAGTGTACTATGACTTACGTTTATCGTTTTCGGGAAATAAAGTTAAGACCAGGGCAAATAAAAAGAATTCATTTTAAATCGACTAAAGCAATTATTATGGCTGAATTATATCTATATAGATTGTGCAAATTTGAGAATTTTGGGAACGAAATAAACATGATGAAACAAGGCGTTGATAATTCATCTGAACAATTGCCCTTTGAAAAACCAAATTCATTTTTGAAGCTAAGCCCATATTTAGATGAGAATGGTATATTGCGGATAAGAGCTCGTATCGATGCTTCTAAAGATGTGTTATTTGACAGTAAGAGACCAATCATTTAAACGAGAATGAACTATATAACAATATTGATAGTTCAGAGTGTACATGAACCCTACCATCACTCGAAGAATAGAAGAGCAGCTCCAGTACCAACACTTATGGCAGACTTACCTCCAGCACGGCTTAAAGCCTGCTTAAAGCCTTTACTTGACTATTCTCGTTCGTAGGAGTGGACTATATTGGGCCCATGTTGGTAACAGTAGAAAGACATAACGAAAAGCGATGGGTAGTACTATTCACCTGCCTAGTCTCTCCAGTGACTCGTGTATTCTAGCAATTTAACGCTTTCTTGCAAGAAGAGGAAAATCAATCGAGAATGGAGCTTCAAAATGCATTTAAATTGTTACGTGGAGATGTTGTTGTTAACAATTTTGCTCAGCAGAACATCAGATGGAATTTTATTCCTCCAGCATCACCACACATGGGTGGTAGCTGGGAAAGAGTGGTTCGTTCGATAAAACATTAGCACACATGTCTAGCAGTAGGAATGCAAAGGATGAATTGCTGTTAACAATTATGGCGGAGGTTTAGTGCATCGTTAATTCGCGACCTTTGACTTACATACCCTTAGATAATGACAGTGATGAACAGCTAACGCCCAATCATTTTTTTATGTGTTTTTCGAGTGGAATAAGGCTAACTGGAGGACTTAACTATGATCGGTTCCTTTTTCGAAAAAATTGGATGACTTCCGAAAAGTACGCTGAAATTTTCTGGAAGCGCTGAATCCGGGAATATCTTCCTTCTCTCAATAGAAGAACAAAATGGTTTCAACCGGCAAAACCCTTATCGGATGGCGATATCGTTGTCGTTGTGGATGCAAACTAGAAACACATGGCCCAAAGGAAGGGTGATACAAGCTCACCGTAGCAAGGATGGGCAGATGTCTCATGTTTTTAACGTAAGTACCTGCCATGTGGGCTTAAACTTACGGGATGCCCATACATCCATGGGAGCAAGGATACGCCTTGCCATCGCTCTCCAATAACTTTCACTATTTTTGATACCAAATTGGAACTGTGTTGCCGGCACAAGTTCCACCCTTGGTATGAGTCGAGGCCGACCTAAAACCTCTTACTGTTCTTAGGGTCACAGCACCCAGCACTTATTGCAACTCCACATTGAGTCAACCAAAGGAAAACCAAGGAAAACCAAAAGGAAAACCAAGGCAAACCATAGGAAGACTCTTTCCCGTGATTTTGGGTTTAAACCACAGCCACCATGACGCTCCCACAAGGGGGCCTACCTCTAACAAGTCAGGCCCGGACCGAGATCCGGGGGGCTCCTGACTCCCATGGTACCGTGATTTAAGTCCTGGTAGGGACTACCGGTGGTCCAGCCGCCAACAAGACCTATGACCGGCAGCTTGTGACTGATCAAATCGTAGCAACCTTCGGTAGCGTCATCTGAAGATGTTTACGATAAGACCAGTACTTTGCTCTGCCCCCGTTCATTATTAGACAACGTCATTAAAGGGCGAAGCCTTGATAATTGGGCGGGGGCCCAGCAAGGATGGGCAAATGAGATCACCGGTAGTACAAACGATGACCGGCATTTATACTCGCCCAACAGCGAAACTGGCAGTTTTAGATGTTTATAGGTTTCGCGCTAATGGTAATCCGGCGATACCCAGCTTACCAGGGGGGAGTGTTACCAAACCTGGCAGCACTTCTTAGTCAAGCTATCTCAAGGCTAAGATAATTAAGGACCAGAACCAAAATTGCCTTTTTATTTGATGGCAACAACTGGAGTGTTTTCAAAGAGTACCAACGTATAGACATCCGATAGAATTATTATGTTGGTCTAGCTTAACGTTATTCTACAGGTATATTAAAAATCAAGTATAAATGAAGTAAGAGGGCAAACGTTTTCTTATTCACAATTCACCTCAAATTAAATAAAACTGTTGTAATCTGAAAGCATATATATGATACTTCCTCTGGAAAAAAATCACAAAAATATGAAAAAAGGGAAAAATCCCAAATCGAAGAGGAAAATGTACAACGACTTGTATCCCATTCACAGAATTCCAATTGCCGGAGCAATCCCTATGACCTCATTCAAAAGAAGGTATCATTCATTCACAACAGCGAAAGTTGAATATAAAAATTTCAATTCAACTGTCCGCTGTACCCAGTCCCGCTCTGTCAGTGACACCCTTTCAATATCCTTCCATTTAGTGTGCAATTCATGATGAACGAGCTTAAGCCAAATGCTAACGAACATAATTTTACCCCCTGAATGGGGTCAAAAAGTTGAAAAGTTGAATGACAATCATTGGTTTCGAGATTCTATACTTCGTTCTCTCTACTTTCGTTCAGTTCTCCATCCTGCTTCCTGTAACGCGAACTCGAACTCGAACACCAGCCAGCCGTTTTTCTACATCTTCTTCAGAATAAGGCAACACTGAAATTCCTGCATATTGAATTTAAATATTTCTCTTCTCCCATGATCATGGTACTGCTACGGTTGTTGCCTTTACACCAAACCCTTTTTCCTCCTCCTTTCACCCTGGTCACCCCATGATTCTTATGGGTTACATTGGCGAATAGTAAGAATGTAAAAAAGTTCAAACTCGAGAATGAACGATGCTTTTATTTGAAGAAGGATTATGGCTCTGGCCACTTTATAGAATCCTATGGATTTGTCCTTCGTAAACATTCCATTCGCATACTGAAGATAGCCTTTTTGAAAATCCTCTCACCGCTTCTCTTTGGCTTTGAACGAGTAAGATTTAAAGAATGCGAAATTTCTGAAAACTCCCTCTTTTTTTTCTCTGCCATGTACGAGTATTCAAGTAACAGCTTAATTGGAAGGTTCCCAGATTGGGGATTGCTGGTACTCGTAGTTTTGCATCTCTGTTCAAAAGAGGTTGATATTTTTATTTAACCCTTTGCAGTAAAATCGAATTCTATTTGTTTTCAGATTCCGCAGATAAAATTCAAGAAATCCCAGTTATAACCGAAAAAGTGCAATTTCGAACATGGGAGTCTTGAAAACTTCAATAATGGAGCTGTGCATGCTTCTAAAGGGTTGAAAGTAACTCTTGTTTGTGGCAATGGTATTTTCATTGAACTTTGTAACTTTTTTACGTCTCTTGACTTATCCAAATGGAATTTTCTAAATTGAAAAAGAAGCTCGTTGTGGTAGCGCAAATATGGGAGAGATTGAGTTTGCCAGCCAGTATGCATTAAGTTCTATTCAAACATATTTGGAAGCTGAGTTGATCTGCAAAGCTTTATATTACCATACACTGGCTGGTAATAACGAGTACTCAAAGAACTCAAATAGGTCTGAAGGATATGAATTACCTTAGCAAAATAAGCATTTTACTTGCGACGTCAAAACTGCAAACAAAGAAGTAGAACATAGTGTAAGTGGCGCAGTTAAATAGTCGGTTGCCTAATAGAAGTGATAAGTTAAAGTGGTTCAAAGGCAAAAAGTATATTTCGACTTCATGCTCTATGCATAGGTAGGTTTTTCCTATAGTAAAAAGTCCGTGATCATTTGAGATGTCAGAAAGCGTTCATTTATTGTATGCTCACACTAAACCCAACTGTCGATGGAAGCCCTAATCGAGTACGTAGGCAATGGCAATGCATTGTGACTTGCGACCTAAAAAAAAATACCCAGTGAAGCGTTCATAGAAGCCTTGCGTTTTAGAACTACCTTCAAAATGGTGAAAGGGCTCAACTATGATTAAAGCCCGGCTAAGCTCCAAATAAGGTCCAAATACTTTGCTTCTACACCGAATCATTACAATATATTTAATTGCTATCAGGATTGCTTGTCGCATGTTTTCCCAAACTGTTATAAAATGTTGTAATTTGTCAGAAAGACAGCAACGTGAAGAGAAATTTTACAGATAGCCTAGAGCAGAGTAAGGCGTGGTAAAGATAGATGGGGATAGAGGCAGACGTATTTTATAATACATGATATTTTATTCCACCACACACCTGGTATATAGGACATAATTCATTAGGTTCAATATATCCTCCTCGGTAGCAAGCTCCATATCTTGATGAAAGCTCTTTAACATTGCCAGCAAAACGAAAGCAATCTTCATTAACCAACACGTACCACAGCAAAGAGGACAGCACTTCGCTCAACGGGAAGCCTCTGTTTATTCCCCCTAACCACCATTACATATTTGGCGCAATTGGGATCCACAATGAAGGTCCTATCGAGCACCATAGTCCTTTACTACAAAACTCGTGATTCTTGAACGCCATGTGGTCTTGTGGCCAAGTTGTACTTGTCGCCTAAATTTGTGTTGTTGAAAGCACCGTCAATGTCGATGAAAATTGTGCGTGCATAATCCTTATTGTCGAGTGCTACTTCCCACAATATTTTGAAACGCAGCCTAGCAGCATAACCCGCAATAGTAGGCATGGTGTGTCTTGGAGAGAGGATGCATTCGCAAGGCAGATTTACTCACATGAATCTAGACCATTCAGTCCCTTCTATATAAAGCAAGACAGCCGAGTATGAAGTCATCTTTTCTGTCTTACGGTATAAAAGTTATGCCAGGGGTATGGCTTGTGTGTCAACGATATTCTAGAAGTGAAGATTCTCTTCAGACTTACCAGCAGCTAGTCTATACTATTTTCCAGCTTTGCCGGATATATGACATTTGTGCCAGACCAGAGGAAACAACAGCGTATTTGATGGCCTCATCCGTCAGATCCAGCTACAGGGTACTTTGTTACTGAGCTCACTTGTAGCTTCTGAGATAGGACCTGATTGAGAACTGGTTCTGATTAGCCAGCTTAACTTGAAAGAGAGTCCTTTTCTCTTCTTTCAAGTCATTGAAAGATATTTTGAGTGACTCCGGTCTCCGATAAGCTTTTTGCTTCAATCTGTTGAGAATCCAGTATTCCTGCAAATTAGTTCTATGTGATCTGCTTATAAGTTGTCGGGTTTTCTTAAAAAGTCATAGCAAATCTATATTCCGCCATGGGACGGGAGAGAGCGAACATGACTTGGAATGTTAAAGGTTAATCTGAGTAAGTATAACAGACAAAAAAATATTTCGCATTCACTTAGTAGTTCAATTGAAAGTAACATCTTCAAATTGCGGATAGGTACGTGAATTATACCTAGACTTATTAGTCCCGAACCTTGATCCAAGCCCACAATTAAAGGAGAACCGCGCTTGTTTCCTAGATCCTTGCTCTTCATGTGAGAAAAGATTTTTTTCTTTTCAGAGTTGATTCGGTGGACATGTCAGCACTCAATTCTCCTGAGTTGCCCCGAGATACATCAGACGGCGGTCCTCAGGCGTCAACTTTAGTGGCCTATGACCTCAAAATTCTTAGTCTCTAAGGGAATATTCTGAGCGTGTTTAGGCAAGAAAATGTTGCTAGAAGTCCTGCACCCTAAGATTTCCGTTTTCAATGTCGCAGCCGTGCGCTTAAACAAAAACATTCTTCAATATTTTAGCGTCATTCAGACTGTCGTATTTCCAAGTCTGCTTATGAGTTTCATTTTCATGAGTTTCATTCAGACATCGTGCACTGGTAGGGCAATGAACAGAGAGAGTATCAGAAGCTTCTTAGCTGTTTGGAAAAGGGATAGGATTGGAAAGAACCCTACCTAGTGCTAACAGCAATAAGTTCTAAAGGTGGAAAATTAGTGCGGTATGTATGGATAGCAAATGACTAATATTGGCTTCGTGAGTAAAAGTAATAACCTTGCAGCTCTGCTAGTAAACCCTACTTCATGCCTCCTAATGGCGCCATCTGGCAGTCCCTTCGGAGATTACGAAGAAGAGAGGAGAGCCCAGCGGACCGCAATCATTAAAAATATTCTTACAACGAAACGGAAACAAATGCCTCGGATACGGATAAAAAATTTGTTGTCGACCTTTGACTATCAGTTACGGACAACGATCGGATTCTGCAACGTGAAGGCCCTCCTCGACTCTCGAGAAGAGGATCCTCAGGGCACCAGATTTCTCCAACTGGGGAGGTAGTTCATGCAGTGCAAGTTTGACATCTTTGGACTGAGTGAAATAAGATAGTGGGATGCAGGAGAATGCTTTTCACCAACCCGGAATACTTTGATATTTACTTTACTCTGGAAAACCAACGGAAGAGTCCGAAATTCTGATGTAGGGATTGTGTTAACATCGGCAGCACGAAAGATATGAAAGAAACTTTCGTGGAGGCCTTATAATATCGGATGCTAACAGCCAGATCCCAGAGTAAAAGGCAATCGTCATCCAGTGCAACTCACCGAACGGAATGCTCGACTGAAGACGAAAATGTACCTTTTACGATCAATTAGGTTCCGACTACAATTAAATGTTTAACGCGGACATCGTAATAGTAATGGGAAACCTCATTGATGAAGCAACAAAACCGAGCTCAGGCACGTAATGGACGCTCATGGCACTAGAGACCAAAATGGCAATGGCGAATTTAGTCCATTTATGTAGTCAGCTGAATTTTGCAACGCCAACCTCCCAGTCTTTGGAAGCACTCTCTTTGCGCGTCGAACCAGCTACAAGATCAGCTGCGTCTGATCTGATAGACAGAGAATATCAAAACAGATAGACCACATGCTATTAGCTGGCGACTTAGAAGCTACCATTATGACGCCCGTAACAGGCGTAGAGCCGACAGAGGTATGGAGCGCGACCACCATCTTGTGGGAACTAAAATACGCATTCGCACTGCATACGTGACTAGCAACCCCGCAAACATGATCAATCTGCTCGTGTACAATACAGGCTGACTCCGAGATCCAGCAATTCACCAACAATTCAGGGACCATCTCAGCTTCGTGGCGGTAACTGCCAACAGATCTGAGTAAACAATTGTAGATGAACACTGCAGATCTGTGAAAAATGTTTTCACATCCCGCAGAGGTCTATCGGTAAAAGTACGTGGTTATCAATTGATTTCTGGAGACTGATCGATCGGTCGATTTCAATCAAAGTTCGGATTGCATCAACCCAAGTAGAGGGGAAATCTGAACTTGAAGCCCAGTATCGCCTGAAAAGAAAGAAAGTACAGTGTAGTGTAAAACGCAACCATATCAATACGGTAGCAAACTGGTGGGATATTTTATACTGTTACTAAGGAGCTTACAAGTGGACGCAGCGCCAAACAGCATCCTGTAAGAAATGTGGACGGTTCCCCACTTAAAATGGGTAAGGTCAAGCTCAGAAGATGGAGGCAGCACTTCGCGATGGTATTTAACCATACAGGCAACAGCACGAGTGTCGTGACCTAAGTTAACCATCTCAAATAGCAAAATTTCGAATTCGCACTGGGGTAGAGCAATATAGGTCACGGCCAACCGAATTTCGGTCCGCGGCTATCTTGAGACAGGTAGGCCCCTTATTGGGAACGTCATGGTTTAAGCCTAAAATCGTAGGAAGGTTCTTCTACTTGTGATGGAATTGCAATACGTACTGGGTGCCGTAACACTAAGATTGGTAATAGGTTTTAGGACGGCCTCAACCCATAACAAGGGTGTAACCTTTGTGTCCAACACAGATATCTGTGTATCAGAGAAATAACGGTGAGCGCTGGTCAGGCGTATCTTGGCTTCCATGGATGTATAGGCCTCACATGAAATTAAGTCAATCTGTTACAGGTGTTCAAATAAAATCCTAGCCCACATAGCAATAAGGAGATTGCAAGAACAAATCGGTAGGTATTGCTGGAATTAAAATTATGTATGTACATCGTCAGAGCTAATGAGACGTATCATAGCTAATGCACATGAAAATGAGAATTTTCCGGTGGAATGGTTGTTAAGTTGCCAAAGAAGGGCTATCTGCTTGATTTCTGAAATTGGTGGGGAATATGCTTTTGCCAATGGCGAAGTTATTTCTGGACAAAATCAAAGTACGAGTACATTTAGACTCAATTCTCGATGTCGAATAAGCAGCCTTTTGCTCCAGATCCTCCTGAAGCGATCATATAAACACGTTGCGGATCATCGTACAGCAATGTGTAGGCTTTTGACAGTGTGAAACGGGAGTATATATGGACAGCTTTGCGCAGGAGGGCTATTCCTACTAAAATCGTTGCTATTATAAGACTACGTATGAAGGCGCATAATGTTGTATTCTACACAACGTTAAGTTATCAGAAGCCCTTGAATTTCAAAGTGAAGTTCGGCAGAGTTGTATTTTATCACCGCTGATAGTAAGCAATGTCATCTGCGTAGCACTGTCATAGGCAAGCACAGGTATTCAATGGATAATGGCATCGTGCATGAAACATCTTGATTTGGCTGATGATATCTGCTTGTTCGTGAACAGATTTTTAAATCTACACCAGATGAGTCAGAATATGGAAGCTGAAGTCAGCGGAGTGGTGCTTAAAATAAATGCAGCTCAAACCAAGGTCCTTGGTCTTTCAAGTTCTTTCACTCAACTTAACGTTGCTTGGATAGGAGGTCGCGAATGTGCAGAGCTTTTCTTATTTGGGAATCACCATCCCGACTAGCGGCGGCGCCAAATTTGATGTTAGTATCAAAATCGGGAAGGCAAAAGCTGCTTTCGGAATGTTGTTTAGTTTTTGGAGAAGCCATGTTGCAGCATTACGCCAAGCTCCGACTGTTGCACTAAAATGTCAAGTCAGTAATACTGTGTAGGTTCAGTACTTGCAAGGTTACTACAGCAATCACTCGGAAGCTGCAGTCCTTCGTTAACAGATGTCTGGCCATCTTATTGAAAGTATTTTGGCCCAACCGAATTTCAAACGCAGTGCACCATACTAGAACAGGACAAGAACCCTGTCCTATCACTATCACCTATAAAAATAAGGAAATGGTTGTGGATTGGTCACACGTTATGCAGGTTAGAGTTATGTGAAATAATTATGTCTTGACGTGTGTTTGCTTTTCAGTCTCTCACAATTCTTTCAAATGTTATACTAGACGTCTAAATGACACCAATAGAAAGCTATTTTGATAGAAAATGTATCGGTTACCAATTTTGAAGAAGGAACACGTTTCATATAGATGCAGCTTCTACCAAAAAACTGCTGCATAGAATGATGAAAGGACACCGACACCAGCTTAATGTGAGGGTTATAAACAAATATCCACACATTTCTGACAGAGAAGGGGACCACTACATAATCAACAGTAATACCTTCACACCTTTGTCTGCTTCTGAATCCGTACTAGAAATTAAGGCCAAGGAAATGAACGAAGGGGATACATAACTAAAGAAAAAAATACAACAGCAGCAATTTCATAATAAGCCACCAGAGCAAGGGCTACAGCCTGACCAAAACAAAAATCCAAAACATAAACAGATATAGCAGCCTTATTCGTTAAAGAAGTTCGTCGTGTCTGATGTACGAGTAGTCATTGAGCATGTAAAAGTTTTTACATTGAGATGAATTACTTCCAGATGTATCATACTATCGGTAAGCGAAAATAATTTAAGGAGAAAACATTAAAAATACGAAATAATATGGTAGAACCGACTCAACCGACCCAACCGACCCAACCGACCCAACCCCAAGAAGGTGGTTTTGCGATATTCATAAGAAAAAGCCTGGATTTCAAATGAGTGGTCACTCGTACATAGGTTCCTGGTGTTCAAGGCGTGTATCGTCTATATCCACCTTCGTATTGGTTCAACATGGTCTCAGCCTATTGTCCGTTGTCATCTCAGAGCTCAAGATACTTTTGAATTACTGACCTGGAATCGGAGTATTATTTTATCATCGGTGGAATTTCAAACGCTAGTCATACAGATCATCATCAACATTATTATCTATCAACTCAACGGATAATCTAAAATCTTCCAGACTGTCTACCAGCCTTACATTGCACATCTGCTTAACCTATAAAATCCAGTAGTCGGAATATGTTGCCACAAATAAATAAATTGTTCAGGAGGAAAGGTCACAATGGCATTTAGTGTGTCCGAATTTCACCGCCCGTCGGCATAAGTCCAGAGAGTGCCGACTCAGGCAACGGTCTTTTCGTGGTCGAAGGCGCACAGAAAAAAGTTAATTTGCTGGGAGCCTTTTTCCAGGCCGTCTATACGGTGAATAATCCGATTCACCGTAATCACGACATTAGCAATAGGGCCTACCTAAAACACTATTATCTGTGCAACGAACTTCAAAATTGGCGATTCAGTGAAGAAAACGCGGTAAACGTTATCATCGCCGATGAACGAGCTTCCTCGCATTTGTTCGTGCGAAAAGATGAATCCTGTGCATCTTTAAGTCTATGAGAAACCAAAAGTCGTCGTTAGTGGACTGTATTCCAAACGTCGTATTAAGACACCTGCCATTGGAAGGATTGAATATATTTACTACGCTGTTAATAATGCGCCGAATAATGCATATTATCGGATGCATTGTAAAACAGCAGTTATACACCTAATCCCGAAAAGGGATAAAGTTGGAACTAACCCTGCTAATCTCGGTCAAATAGTTTACTTCCGAATATTAGCAAGGTATTCGAGAAAGTGGTTAATAGAGCGTTGTTAAGGTGGGTTCAGGATAATAATATAATTCCGGTAAATCAGTTTGGTTTTAGGGCGAGGCATGCCACTATTCATGCTGCGTCAAAGCTGGTCTCCGACATACAATGGAATAAATGTAAGAACCTGTGTATGCGTGAATGCTTCGTTGACTTTGAGAAGGCCTTCGATACCGTAGTGTTAGACGGGCTTTTCTATAAGTTAACCATGGGCATGCCGAAACCTCTGCTATATATGATTTACGACGTGCTTATTGGAAAGAAGTTCGTTGTTAAAAAAACGGCTTACGACAGGGGGCTCTGATTTCTCCGATACTGTTTAACATTTACACAAGTGATCTAGTAGGTTTCCTCACTCATAATATAGGGTACGTAGATGATTTAGTGGCGTACAGATCAGGTCCAAATATCGAAGTCATCAATACTCTCCTGCAGCGTGATTTCGATCACATTAAGGCGTATTGCGACAATTGGAAATTGAAAATCAATTTTCAAAAGTCGGAAATACTGCATTGATATGGGATCTAGGAATATCAGATATAACTTGCCAAATTTGGCCATCATTGGACAGTACGGACTGCCATTAGCGGTGATAAGCGTAGTGAGATACATTGGTATCTCGCTCGATAAGTATTTGCATTTTCACAAACATATAGATTCTTGTCTTGCTGGGGCCAAGAAGGCTTTAGCCCTGACAAGAAGACTGTTTCGCAGCAGTCATCTTGTCTTCAGGGTGAAGGTCATGTGCTTATCAGGCCAATCATCGCGTATGGTTGTCCCGTGTGGTTCAGTGTAGCGCCGTATCAGATGGAAAGGATTCCGGTGTTTTAAAGGCAGTGTCTTAGGACCTGTCTTGGCTTGTATAGAATACCAGAATCAGAGTACAAGAAATATTATCCAACAAAGCCCTTTACGATGGGACTAATCTGAATAGGATTGAACATTTCCTGATTAACGTGGTCCGAAGGCACGTTGCAAGGCAATGATCAACGATAATAGTCTGATATTTGGGGCTTATTACCCCAATGAAATGTACCACGAGAGCTTACTTCTATAGGGTTTTATCCCGCCAGAGACTTTTATCCATATTGGTGCTAAAGGGTTGGTACAAAGCAGGGATGGTATTCCAATAAAATACCACCACCACCGCGGTGCGAGGGACAAGCAGTTCATCTACGATAGGTATGCTGCCAATACTCAGGAGCTCCTCCGTTTTAGTCGGGATCGGATCGATGCCGAGAAACAGTACACCGAATTCTGGTGGCTTCAGTTGAGTTAGGCTAAGTAGCTTAGGTAGGTTAAGTAGAATAGGCAAATAGTTTTGTTTTATAAAAAATTCAAAAGATATGGCATCTAATTTTTTTTCTAAAATTATTTTCTTAGAAATTTTATCGTAAGGCAAAAGTTGAATGAAATTGTTAAGTTTAAAGCATTCGGTAAGAGACAGTAAACTAGAATAAGTAAATTAGTTAAATTAGACTTAATAATTTTTGTCTAGAAAAGAAAATTAAGGAAACAATAAAAATGAATTTAAAAGTAAGAAGCAAATTTTCCCAACGAGATTACAGATTTAGTTCGAAGGTACTCGTACTCTCAATGCACTTTTCGGAAGCATTTACAAGAGCGTTCTCCTTGAACTCGCTAGGTAGACAGTCAACGAGGAGATTGACAGTTATTTTGAACTAATGGAACTACTAAAATGAACTATGCACAGTACGATACCTTGGTATAAATACACGTTTTGACGGACTGCACAAACACAAAAGCAGACAAATGAAAAAATATTACTAGCAGCGGGTGTAGATCCAAATGAAGTTGGTATCTTTTTAATAGTCCTCTAAATGATGCGGAGAAATTGGGTTTCAATGGTACTCGTAATTTGATAAGTATTTGTTGGTGACAGGGAATAATCTCTGGTTCTTTACACCATTGTAGGCCTGCAGAAATGATGAGTCAGCAACGGTTGTTACTCTGATAAGTCTTTGTAAATGATATTTCTCTGTTACACGATATTTTTATCCCTTTTTGAAGCATTCACATGGTAATCCACCTCTCAATAATATCAATTCCGCATTTTCTTATTTTTCGTAGAAGTTTCTGGTAATCCCTTACATTTAGCATTTATCATAGAGTCTCTAAGGATACTTGTATTCGTTTCCCAGTTGCACCACTGTAGTGGAAAGGATCTAAGAGCTTAAGCCTACCACGAAGGACAAATCTTAATCCGCATAGATTCTGCTTTTGTTCTTTGTAACAATCAACGTAATACGAGTGCAAGTACTTTTCGGCATCGCTTGAACTTCTTTCCGTGATATTTGCTTTATAACAAGCTAGTGTGTCTGTTACTTGTTTACTATCCCCCAGGCTCACTGTTTAATTCTTCTTTTCTGTATGGTTTTCGGTGTTTTCATACTTAAGGAAGTATAAGGTAGATGGATGTCTTTTGACTCATCAGCTTCTTTACGATTTTACAACGTAAACTGTAAAGAAATACGAGTACCTAATTAAGAATTATCCATATTCGAAAATGATTCCATCTTCTAATATCTTCTTCTAACGTCAAAGGAAATATATTCACACAGGAGGTGCTGAGCAGATTCAATCGCTTCCTCAACCTGTAGCTTTTGCAGTATTCACTATGCTGTAGTCATTCCGCTTGACTAACACTCCAGTGGTAATCCCAGATACGGAACCTACGTTATAACGAACAATCTTTTTTAATGAGACCAATTTTTTCTTATCGTAGACCAAACATGCTCGTAGAACTCTAGTCATTGAACGCGTTAACATTTTAGTCGAGCGTATAGGGGAGCTTGGTAAATTACCTCATAAAGGGATTTTTATGTAGAACCTAGCAGTATACTCACAAATGATAGGGAGTCGGCGTCATTCCTTGTTCTTATGAGTTCTTCCACGCCTTCATTGTTTGAGATATTCATATGACCTGTAACCCAACATAAGATCAAAGTCTGATATCTTATTCAGATGTCTTCTATATTTTCTTATTACCTGAGCATGCAGGTTTACTTCTGCCGATAATATTGTTCTCCGCAATGGTTATTGCTGCCTAAATATTGGCAGTGACCTCAGTTTGGAGAACACTGAAACCCTCAGGAGTTTAAAACGAACGATCAACTTCCAATGTTTCACAACAAACTTTGGCTCCTGTATTGACTACAATCTCACATCCGTTGCTATGCAGGGTATTCTGGATAATGTGAATATATTTTGAGTTAGAAATCATATGGTTGCGGGGGATCGGAAATGCATACCTTCTGAGATGCAGAGATTTTAAATAACGCCTTACGCTGCTTGAAAATAATATGTCTCAAATCTATGCGTGTATGATAACATATTGGGTATCTTTGAACTCGTAATTATGAGTACTTTAATTATAAAGGGTCCGCCATCTAACGCTTTTTTTTCAACTAGTGCTTATTTCGTGAATGGTAATATTTAGCTCATGTCACATTTGACAGGTAATTAGTTTTATCCTTCGGCTGAACGAGGGGCAAGAGTTAATGTGTCAAAAGTTCTGTGTAGACCAATTTTGATGCTCAGGTGAGGGAATTGGAAGGAGATGGGGATGTGATGGCGGTTCCTACTTCTGGTTTCTGTTTCGCGATGGTTGTCGTTTGGTCCCTGAGCGGGTCCCAGGGATCTTGTTGCATCAGAGAATCTGAAAACAGGTGTAAGTGAAGCAGCAGAAATGTAGTTCTTAGAGGTCGTGAAAGTAATAACTTCCTAAATTACTCTGAGGCTGTGAGAGCGGCATAAAAAGTGGAAGGTTTCCCATCTTGAGCCTATGACCCTACAACCGTCGAGGTCAGTCGAGAGGTCGTCGTCTGTAAAGTGCAGCATTTTGCATGCGCCCCTAGGAGACTATGGCCTGTGAGTAATCCAACAAACGTAGATTGTTCAGCTCTACTTATCAAGACAATCTTACTTCTTCTGGATTTGCTGAGTTCTGGCCGTGATTGTCTTAAGATTTCGCAGGTTGGAAATTTTTTTACCTTTCATTGGCTTCCATTTATATTCTTCGCTCCACTTGTATTTTCAGAGTGGTGGATTGGAGGTTTGATAATTTGGTCTGATAGTTCCCTTTCTATGGAGGTTGCTTTTCTAGCTAGCTCATCTGCGTGCTTAGTGTCTGCAAATCTTTGTGGCCAGGGACGCAGAAGAGCGTTAATTATGGTGAACGCAAGGAGTCTTACGATTGGCCGCGATGGACTTTATGGTAGCCTGGCTATCAATAAATACCGTAACATCTTCTTGGGATATTGCCCTTATTGTTACAAGTTTAGCTACTTCTGATACAGCCAATATAAAATCCTGGAATGCACTACTGTAATCCGGCAGCCGGCGGGGCATCGTAAGTTCAATTGATCGGAGAGCATCCCAACGCCGGTCGATTTGATCCATCTTTGATCCATCCGTGAAAATTCATATTGAGTCTTGTACCATTTGGTTCGTGTCCAATTCCTCTCCGCTTGGGAAAATGGAGGCGTATGGTATTTCAAAGTCGTAATGGGGTATTATGTAGTCCGTATTAGTACGGTTCACTTGTAACGATCGAGGCGTGGCGATTCGGTTTTGGTTTCTACCCATTAAGCTGACTCAATCTTAAAGCGCTTTTCGCTGCACATTTTTGCATGTGTAAATCTAGGGGCAAGAGGGAAAGTACATTTTCCAGTGGCGCGGTTGGCGTCGTTCTCTTGGCATGAATCATGTTTATACAAAAAATCCTCTGTACTTTTGTCACTAAGTAACTTAAGGGTGCTAGTTTTATTTGTGGATTGCCACCATACTAAGCTACTACATGTTAAGATGGGTCTAATGATAGCCATGTACATCGATAGGATAGTCTTGGGGTTTGGTCCCTATTTTCTCCCAAATATACTTCTGTAAGCGTTCTTAGATATTGAATTTCCAACCCAGTTTACTATCTAGTACGATACCTGTTTTTTTTTAAAGCTTAATACTCAAGTGGGTATTGACTACAATTAAAGTAGACTAAATTGATAGTGTAATTGGACTTTTTGTTGTATTCTAGGCAACCACTCATCTTACGTGATTTTAGTTGCCTGAAAAAAAAATGTCTTTCGAGAACGGCTGATATTAAGCCCCGAACCATCTGATTTGCAAGCCAATATCTTACCAAGAGATCCAAGGCCATCCGCAGTATTTAGCACTGTTCGATAGTCGGAGGGTTGTCACACCTATAGAAGGAAGATCAAATTGTGTCATTATTCTTTTATGTGTAGATAGAACAAGCTCTGTTTTTGTTAGTTTCATTATCAGCCCCAGTTTCCAAGGATTCTAAGGGAATGGTAAAAAAAAATCCACTGATCGTGGGGAAGAACTTGCCGATGGCTATAAGAACCACATCATCTGTGTATTCAGTGGTTTCTATTCCCTCCCTTTTTATACTCAGAAGTATTTTATTAACCACTAGGGTGTGATGATATTAGTCCTCCTTGAGTGCTGCGCTTGAGGTGATGACCTTCAATACCGTGTTACCTAGTGTTGCATTAATAGCTGTTTCGGAGCATACAGGTTATCAGGTTCGTTAATGGAGGATGAACTCCAGCGTATCCTAGATTTCTACTTATAGTGCAAGACTTGACATTGTTGAAGTCTCCTTCGATAAAAGTGGGCTGTTTGTCGTGAAGACTTTTTTCAATCGTGCTGACAACTTTATGTAGGGCGATTTCCGTGCATTTACCTTTTGTATAGACATGCTGGACTGAGGCAAAGTCCTCTGGATACAAATATAAGTGTCAAACAGTTTTTCCAAGGTTTTTATGTAAAATGGCTTATGAGCCTGTTTACATTTGCCTACATTTGCTTCACTCCAGCATTTTGGCACATATCCATACTTGATTCTTCTGATGAGTAGTCTTTTTAACAATGGTGCCACAGCTTGCTTCGTTTTTTGAAGCATGATTGGTATAATTCCGTCCAGTCCAAGGGCTTGTAAGCGAAGAAAGAGTCTATGACAAAGCTAAATTTCTTTTATTCTACTATCCAGTCTGGAATTTTATATTGGCTAGGGAGAAATATGTCTACATTTACTACTGGTGTTGAATAGGAGTACATCTAGGAAGTGGGTTTCTAGCAAGATTCCCAAGATTCTGTATTGGATTTTGAGTAAATACCACATGGTAGTGTTAGATCTCGAGGTACTGTAGTGATGTCATTTCAATATTGGAGCAAAACTTTTTCTGTGATTTTCTTTAGCACTGCATATTGCGCTCTTGTGTTTCCTCAGACTGGGCTTATATTTATCCCAGCAGGAACACAGATTTGAGCTTTTGGCTGCATTGAAAAGTTTTCATGAACCTTTCCTAATACATTGTAGTTCTATACCCCACCAATGTAAAGAGTTATTTGACTTCTGGATCTTCGTAAGGCATCCTTGGTGAACAGCCTGAGTGAAGATCAGCTCAGGCGGAGGTTTGCATTTTAAGTCCTTTGCGGACATAAAGTTTTTGATCTACCTACATATATATGCTGTAAAGTTTTCCCAGTTAGTATTTCTGAGATTTTCAAGTAAATAACAGCGTATATGGGTAATTCTTTGACATTGAATTTGATCTTTTGATGATCAGAGTGAGATCATTTGATGTCAGAGTTTCTCAGCAGGATTATATCTAACACCTGGCGTCTGTTTTTCATTACAAACCTTGGTTCATTACCGCGTTTAGCGGTTAAAAGATTGTTGCCAATTATTTATTGGAATAGGGACTCACCTAGAGTGTTTGTGTCCATGCTACCGCATTGCGTGTAGCGTCATATCCTTTCTTACTCTACCTAGTTGATAAGTGAGTTAAGTATTACTGGAGGGAGTCTATCAGTTGTTTCGTACGGCATGTACGTTTTATTCGGCCGCTTACAAGTGTTTATGGTGCTTTTACATATTTTTTAATATCATGTATCATGTTTTTGGTCCACGATAACTCGCCAGCGAATAGTGCTGTCCATTTGAATTTTGTCAGACGATGCGACTTCAAGCCGAATCGGGGCCCATAAATTTAGACCAAAATCGGCCGATGACTTTTTAATGTATTAAAAAAAACATTCTCATACTGCAATTAGTTTTTTCTGAAAAATAGAGGATTGTTTCGAAGCTTTTGCAATATTAGTCGAAATCTATTCATAAAGTGTCAAATATCATTCAAACATTCCAAATGGTACAATACAATTCAATACGACAGCCAAACAAAACAAACAAGAATACCGAAAAAACAGAATATTAAACATGACTACATTGTGCTCTGCCCGAATCAATGGGGATTATGTTATCAATGCTACGCATTCACACTGCATTGTTTTGCTTTCGGTGACGCGCCACAGTGTGCAAGATCGTTGGCCCAATTCTGGTTCATGCTTTCTTTGACATTTTGAAACCCTCAAAGAAAATACTCAAAGGGGATACGTATGTAAGTTGCATGTTGTCACCAATAAAGACAGGATCACTTTGACTTTCAAAAGACGAGTGTTTTCTTGCTACGAGTTAGCATTCTTCATGGCAACCAACCCTGCCTATAATAAGGAAATAGGCTCTTTATAAATAAATACATTGCATGGCGATCCTCCCCACTCGATCCTGCGATCCTGCGATCCGTCTAATAATAATAATGCGACTTTTCGGTCAACAAAATAGATAGTACAAGTCCTGACTCATCCTGCAAGGAAAGAGGAATACGTGCCACAGGTAAGAGAGGAGGAAGAATATATAAAGACAGGAAGAAATGAGCCTACCTGAAAGACATTGTCAGTGTTACCAACCACACAACCACACAACCACACCCCCACCGTGGGAATAGGCAAACAAAATCTGGGAAGAAATCGAAACAGGTGGTAATAAATGAAAATAATCAGAAGATACAACCAACCACCGCAGTGTTCTCAACAATAGTAGCATATATAATAATTATATATATTTATTTATTTATTTATATATACATCTACAATCACTAACAGATTTCAGAAAACAAAATACTCGTATATATACATAAATGAAATTAAAAAATGTATAAGGTTTTGACAAAATTTTTAAATTGAGCTCTATTTAAATAAACGTCCAAGAGGTTATTGACTTCGTTGAAGGCTTTTACGGTTCGAGTAAGCGGTTCGTTAGTTTCTTAATTCGTTCTGTGGTATTCACCAAAAAGAAGATGCCGTGATCTCAATGACTGTATAGGGGACCTGAAGTCCTATTTTTGGTAATATAATAGGGCACCTTATATGATTACCAAGAAGGTCTCTAACAAACATTATATTGTGTATAGTACGTCTAGATTTTAGCGATTTTACGTTCAATTCGGTCGGAGTCTGAAGAGAGATTGGGATTCCAAATCACAACTGCGTATTCCAGATAAGGTCTAACAAGGGCAGTGTATAATGACAGGAAAGAAAATGGATCAGAAAAGCCCATGCTATTTTTCTTAATGAAACCTATTGCCGAATAAGCTACGGATAAAGTACCATTCAAATGTAGTTTAAAGGAAAAATTGGTATCCAGCATAACTCCCAAATCTTTGACTTCACTAATTCGAAAGAGGGTTGTGGAAACAATCGAATACTCAAATTTAATTATAGAGGATAATTTAGAGAATGAAATTATACTTGCTGTTTAGATTTATTTGCAGTAAAGAGCAATCCTCAATATTTTAGCGACATTAAATAATTTAAGATCGTCGGCAAACAATAAACACTGTCCATATTTAACATTTATCACGATATCACGAATGAAGATGATGAAGAGAAGCGGGCCAAAATGGGTCCGTTGTGGAACAGATACAAAGTTACCGATTTCGACCTGTTGGATGCAGTCGAGAAGAAAGGAAGACAACCAACGAAGCAATTTCAAATGAAATCCGAAAGATTCAAGTTATTATTAGCCTATCATGGGAATGATAGTCAAAAGCTTTGCTGAAATTTGTATAAATGGTGTCAACTTGGTTCTCATTCACAATTTGTTTCAGAACAAAGTACCAGCGACAAAGCCATGCTGTTCATACGGCAGATACTCTTTTATAAGGAATTCAATTTTAGTTTAAATAATGCTTTCAAATAACTTAGAGATTGCCGCAAGCTTACAAATTCCTCTGTAATTCTCAACATTGCCTTTGGACCCAGACTTATGAATGGGAACTAAAAAGAATTTCTTCCAAACTTCAAGAAATACACCTTCCGAGAGGGAAAGGTTGAAAATTTGAAGCAGGAGACGGAAAGCGAACCGATACATTTATTGAGTATGATAGCAGGAATACCGTCTGGACCACTCCATAAAGTAGGTTTTAATGATTGAAGAGCGATGGAGCGATGAAGAGTCAAAGATCCGATTTCGACACAACTAGAGGAAGTAATACGAATGGTGCTAATTTGATCATGGCAGGTGTATATGGATTAAACGAAATTTGCAAAAAGTTGAAGAGTAGATTCAATATTTTCCGATATGCATTGAATTTGGAATCCTCGTAGACTTTCATTTTGAATGTCACTACAATGGCACATATTCGACGAAAATTAAAGGAATAAGAACAATTTTAGAACCGTTAATGCAGTACTAACTACGACTTCATTAATACGAAGGTCCTACATTTGACCCGTGGAACTTTTATGGGTAATAGGTTTCCTAAAAACCATTGGAGGATACTACAAGTTCTCTTTATCAGGTAGTTCTTGGCATGAACCATCGGTAACACCCATTTCGTTTTGTTGTTTTTTGACGTTACCTACTCGTGGTGGTCCCTTTTCCCCACTTAGTCATAAAATTAATCTTTTTTTCAAATGGCTTTGTATGGTATTTTCGATTAATTGAATCGAAAATCCGAATGGGTTGAAAGAACAACACTTGCAAAGGGTAGCAAAAACAAAGCCGACGAAAGAATTTTATTAAAGCCAAAGATAAATTGAATATTTTTTTTAATTTGTTTGATTATACTTATCTCCTTGCTGGTCGAAGTCCAAGTGACCGAAATATCTTTATTACACAATCTGTTTAGTGAAAAGTGGTATACAAAGTGGTATACAATTATTGAGAGGGCAAGTAATAAAGCAATCAGCGATTAAAGAGACCAATTAACAGAGCAAGAATGTGGATAGTCTATGATACAATGGTTCATACAAAAACAAAAATAATTATATTGGTCATTAACAAATTCATTTAACGTTATGCGTAGATATCTAGCGTGATGAGACATGATATCCATGTGTCTACTGTTCTACTGTTCTATAAGATCTCAAAACAGGCTGTTTCTGGAATTTTATGAGATTGGAAAAATTGCATCTTGTTGTCATATCAAGTATTTTTAACAGGAATATCGAGCCATACGTTGTAGTGAATGTAAACATTGGCCGTGCACAGCCAGTGTTCCATATCTGGTTTGAAACCTCACATACTACTGAAGGTTTATCTGCACGTGAAGAAGGCTACATACGCTTTTTTGATACAATCAGTAATGTTCTGCTTTCAATCTGATACTACCTCGTAGTGTTGAATTCGAAAGAGTTAATATAGCAACCTATATTCTTGGTTGTGTTGAATATATGGATTGATTTTCTGTTAGTGAAGGTTTATCTGAAAGAAGAATGACAACATCGTCAGCGCAAACTATTAGAGTAGGCAATATTTTTAGGTTTACGACACATGACATTCGATCTTACGTAGTTATGGAACGCCGCTTAGACGGCTCGGAAGTGGAGTGAATTTCCTATTTTACTTCATAATTATATCGGCAAATATTCTTAATATATATCCTTGTGTTTAGAAGGTTCGACAGGCTGAAATTATATAAAATTGTATGGCGTAGATACACCGCCAAACTTTAGGAACGATTCCTAGCTTCGGAACACCTATTTCTTTAAATTGTCATTTTATTATGAGGAATAGTTCACGAATTTATGCTTTGAGTACAACTGAAAAGATATGACATGCCTTAGCTATTTTTGCCGAGTATTTAGTTTTCTATCTCACCAATAACGCACTGAATATTGGCCGAAATAATGTGTGATATAACATGATATTGATGGTCGATTATGTGGTCGATTTTGCGACAAAATATTATTGAATCGAGTCCTCGGCAAGTGAATGGTTTCGTCCCTGATCCTTGTTCGGCAACGTTGAACATCGAATGTTATGTGAG